>OX463853.1:35975782-36485952 GCA_949825065.1 Odontocerum albicorne | reverse complement strand
TGCTGGAACAAAATACTTTTAATATCAACGAAAATAGCCAAAAAAAATTCCATTGACCATGGTCTGGTTGGTATTTACGGTTTACATTACGTACAATATGTTTTTATACTTTCAGACTGAAAATTATCTGAATTGATTTTATGAAAACTATTAAACACATTGTTTTATTTGTATATTATTATTTTATGCTCTCCATTGACAGATTGTTTGGTAGAAATAATTTACTACCTTTGACATTAAAAAGATTTTCAAGATACAAAAAAAATATTTTTTTCCATTTGTATGATACTCCAATTAGTCGGGATATTTTGAAGAGTGTGACAAGATACAACATTTTCTTTTGCCCCATAAATCGATGCATCGGACTTTGGAACCACTCAATGTGGCACGAAGTTTGCAGTTCGCAATCGCACGTATTTGGCAATACTGCATGTAAAGAGACAATAATTGTACACGTCTAGCGCCTGAAAGTATTGTTTCGTCTTTTTTTACCTGAAAATAACTTTTTTCCTAATTTCTTTTTCTTTCGGATTCTGTCGATAATTGGACCCGAATCCTTTGTGTAGAAGTTAAACATCTGTAGAAGTTAAACATCTTCAACTAGACCACATAGATCATCCTCCAGGTTTAACAGCTTATAAACAAACTGTATTCCAATAAATAAAACATCATTTTTCTTTGCATTACACTAATTTATTAATATAGTTTAATATTAGTTAAGCTACTTATTACCCGACAAAAAAGACAAAGCTTTGAAACCGGTATTACCTCAACTAATAAAAAGGTGATGATTACTTAGAAAAATAGTGATTTATTAAACTTTAATATCAATTAACATGATATCACTCTAAAAAAATATTCAAAATACAAACTTTATTCCCTTGAACAAACTTTATTCCCTTTAACTTATGGAGAAAAAAGTCTTTAATTTTCAGCGTTGTCAAATATTTAACCAATCATTTAAGATTTAAATTAAATTTAATTATTAAATAAACATACTCCAAAACTATAATATAAATGAAAGATTTTTATTTTTATAATCCCAAGAAACTTCTTTGACCATCAAGGAATATTAAGGATAAATTACGTTTTAAATAACACGACAAAGATTCCTTACGTTATTTATTTACTTTACACTTTTATTGCAAATATAATCTGGTGGGCTTATTGCCAGGCGGCAATCTCTTCCAACCAACCAGACAAAAGTAAATGAAGCAAGTTACGTGGTCGCATAAATCATTCAAATGACTATCTATCCCCACGAAATCCATAAACATATACGTGAGTACATGCCCACGAACCCCACAAAGACGGACAATCACCCGAACATTATTTTTCAAATAAAGTGAGATATCATCAATCAAAAGGAAAGGAAGGGATGGTGGAGAGGAAAGGAAAATTAAAATCAGGAATGAAACACGTTATTTTACTGACTAGAAATTAAGAGGTTTTTCAGTCGCATGCCAAGGACGGAGCGAGTCTTATATTGGTTTGTAACTGATTCCAGAGTCTCACTGCATGGAGAGTAAAGGACGACGTAAAGAAAGAAGAGCGATGAACTGGAAAGGCCAATAAACAATCTCTGTTTGAGCGTAGCGCTAATACATGATTGGAAAGACGCTGAAAATTTTCGGCGAGATAAGAGGGGGTGGCGGGACAGTTAAGGATATTATATAATAGAGACAGTATGTACGTTATTATAACTGATAGGTATAAAATATATTTGTGAGTTGCTTTATTTGATTTTTTTTAACCTGGTGAGTTTATTGCCATGTGGCAATCTCTTCCAACCAACCAGAAAGATGTTTTTTTATAGGCCCTAAGTGTTAACTAGACTGGAATCCTATTTAAAAAAATCTGCGTTCCAGCGGATCGCAACCTCCGGATCGGCAGACAAGTGTCTTACCACCAGGCCACGGAGGTCGTCAAATATCTTATTTCAAAACATTGATTAAATGTAATCATTTCCAAATCAGTATATGATACGTCGAGTTTGAAGTTCATCGAATCAGTGTATGATACGTCGAATCAGTATATAAGTTCATCGAATCAGTATATGATACGTCGAATCAGTATATAAGTTCATCGAATCAGTATATGATACGTCGAATCAGTATATACTAGTAAGTTCATCGAATCAGTATATAATCGAATCAGTATATGATACGTCGAGTTTGAGTTCGTCAAATCAATATATGATACGTCGAGTATTATCCACGACATCTTTTGATTTTTATTTTCATGTGTTTTTTGAAAATACCATTTCACGTTTTTTCGACATTATTTTTCGTGTTTAAAAATCCCAATTTTCCGTCATATCTTCACGAAAAAATTCAATTTCTTTCAATACATTCAAGGAGGTTTTTATCGATCGGGCTATTAGAGACTCCTTTGCATAGTACCACACCACACCTTATTTTAACATCTTCATTAGAAATTCGTTCCAAATTCGCCCCGAGTGAACCCCTAGGGTTCTTTCGGGGCGAATTTGGAGCGAATTTCTAAGAGTTAAAAGATACGCATTATTCTTAATCAAGTTCAAAGATACGCATTATTCTTAATCAAAACTTAAAAAGAAAAATGATAAAAAAATTACATCACTCACAATATCCTTTCATCCTAATGGTCCATTGTTTCTCTTTATTATTCTTGAACGAATTTCTTTCCTCTAGTTATACTATTATTGTTAAAATATTAGTATCTCTTTCACTTGAAATAAAATAAGTAAAATCTGTCAAGGAGTAGAACAACTTTACGTATCCACGATAAACTGGTTGGTTGGAAGAAACTACTATGTACGATTATAAATAAAGAAGAAGACTTACTTTATCATAATAAAGATGTATGTTTTAATATTCAAGAAGTGCACCAAATATTTATTCCTTTAATAGAAAACCAAATTCTTTTTTTTTTAATTCTACCTTTTGAAACTGGTTTCGTCTTTTCAAAATACGTTTTTACTCCACAACAGTTATCAAAATTTCTATTCTTCGTGTTTTTTTCTAATAAAATTATTTTTTTCCTTCAAATTGAAGATTGAAATCTCACTTGTATTTGATTTCTTGGTGAAATATAAGTTAAAAGGATTTATATAAATTTCTTCAATTACCAAAATAGGTACATTTATATCAGGATTTTTTTATTTTAATTTGTTTATGAAGATACCAGTTACACAACTTGTGAATTTCGTTGCTACCGTATATTCCATTAAGAGTTTTCCTTTTTTTCGTCTTAAAATGGAAATTTAATGTCACGGAAAATAATCATCAATTTTACATTGCTTATGCCAGAAAAGAAATAAGGTAAATGTCAATAACATTTTGGTTTTTTTTTTCAAATATTTACGTTATGGGTTAAACCTGTTAAAAAATCAATATTTCTTTAGTATACTCATTTGGTTGAAAAAAAATATGTGAACAGTGTTTTCCATACAATACATATTTGAAGTTTTAAATAATGCAAAGAAAATTAAATATTTTATTTACATATAAATACTCGTACATCATTCTTTTCGTCATCAAAAATTAGAAAATTTGAATTTATTTTAAAAATTTGAATCAAATACCAAAAATTAGAATAGCAATTATTTCTCGTTTTAAAAAGATCTTCATCATTGAATTTATAAGACAACCTCCTACTTAGTAAGATACTTGTCTCCTATCCGCGGATTTTGGGTTCGATTCTCAATGGTAACAAAAAAAATGGTCTAATTCTGGTTTAAGCGTTTGCCTGGTAACAATCCTCGCACGCGCTAGACGTTTTCGAGTGTTGTTGCCTGTAACGTGCGAGGATATTTTCAACGCAAACAATGACCAACTGTGAGTTAAGTATATACGCTAGTGTTATTACCCCAAAGACATGACTCGTTAACATGCCCGTATTACCGATCCAGATATATGGAGATATATCTTGAAAAAAAATCTGGAATCTTAAGAAAGACGTTTATTTCACCTTCTGGTATCATGTTTATATTTTTTTAGTAAAATAAATAAAGTACTTATTTTTTATTTTGTATTTACCACTGTTTTATTATAGTTTACTACCGATTTTAAAGACTTCCATCTTCCTCGTCAAGTGGAGTTGAACAAAATTTTGTCTAAAATACATTTTTCTAATTGTTGTAGGTATAGAAGAGGGGGTACAGGAGATGAGTTCGTGTTACAGTTATAAAAAAATGTATTTTAGACGTAATTTAGTTCATATTCCCCTGACGAGGAAGACGGAAGTCTTTAAAACTGCGGTGAATACAAAATAAAAAATAAGTGTTTTATTTATTTTATTAAAAATTAAAAAAAGTTTTGTGTATTCCTTTCGTTTAAAATTAACCAGCGTAAACGTCAAACTCTTCAACAATTCGATACGCTGTAAAGTTTCTGCTCGAGTTCAGAAACCCTCCCAGATGTTCTGAATTTGTGAACTTGCTCCGGTTTCAGGTTAAGTTATGTTTCATCCGACTGAAGTGTAGGAAGAAACTTTAACCACTGACGATGTAACCAGGACGAGATAACAAGACAAAGTTGTTCTTGCTACAGCAAGTTCACAACCGTCTTGGATGCTGCGGTCTAAGAGACCGTGGAGCTATTATTTAGACGTGTCGATCTTCTCATGGTTAATTAGCAGGTTGATAGGCCCAATTTACGTAGACAAACCTGACATTTTTCTGATATAAGCGATGTGAAATTGATTATTTTCCATGACATTAAATTGCCATTATAAGAAGAAGAAAAAAACAGAATCTTCATAAATTATTTAAAATTGTTTCATTAATTCCTGAAATAAATGTACCCTATAAAATCTTTTTTTGTCTTTGAAGAAATTTGAGATACTTGTAAATCCGTTTAGCTTATATTTTACCAAGAAATCAAACATAATAGAAAATTCAATCTTCGATTTGAAGGTTGTAATAAGTTTCATTTGGATCACAAATGTTCTCAGCATTTGATCACCTGATTTTTGGTGTTGATATATATCTTAATAACACAAATAAGTGATTTTATACAGTCATTGCAAGTGTTTCGTTTATCAAGTTCGATTTTAATACTTAATATCTAAAGGATATTCAAATTAATGAATGTCATATTTTAGTTTCTTTAATATTTCCTGTGATATTTTGTTACTTTTTGATAAGTAACAAATAAATACAATTGAAAAAGACATTTTTTTCTAAATGCCTTGAATCCAAACCAAAAATGGTGAATTGAAAATGAATTTGGGGAACTTGTGATACAAATTACGACATTTATTAAATTAACAAAGGGAGATAATATTCTGAATATTCAAAAATTTTATTAAGAGATTGAACTACATATGGCATATATATTATTTACTCGTATAATTCGTTTGTTTATATATCTTCATATAATTTATTGAATTTTTAATATTATATATTTCATGAGACGCATTTGCTTTAAATGTGTTATTATATGTTAGATGACCTCCATGGCCTACTTGATAGACTTGACTTCCATCACAAGATTTTTGGGATCGATTCCTGATACAATCCAAAAGAAGTATTCCGGTCTGATTTTTCATAAAAACTGTACTGTATATAATGAACGTAGTATTGAAAAATATAAAATTTACACATGGAATTTTTTTCCCCGTTAAATATTCGACATCAGCAGTTGTACGCCTGTCAACTGACAAATAAAATGTCTCAGTTGAAAATGTATTGCATATATTTCAGGCGTACCAATAGTCGCTCCCTTGCATCAATAATATTATTTTTATTATGTATCAACTCTTTGGAATATAGTGCTGCCATTTTCTATCCGACAGTTATGACTTCCCACAACATTTATTGCTTTTCCCAAAGGCTGCATCCCGTGTATGGTATTTTTCCAATTACTTTAATGCAACATATTTTAAATTCCGTCAAAAATGCATTGCAAATATACGGAATTCATAAAAAATATATATACATATACCGTACAACATATTTAAAAAAATCAACCCTTTATTAATAATTAACATTCTCGAAGACTTTCTTCTATCTGCCTGCAACAAATCTTCCAATTCTTAAAGTTATAAAACTTATAGTGGTTTAATGTTGAATTTTATTTAAGTCTCGAGTTTAAGGTTATTTCATAGGTTGGTGTGTTGCTAATTATTCTTCTCTTGTATATTTAACTTGCTCAAGCTAATGATTTTCTGTTTTGATAGTCGAAGAGATAAACTTATCAGACACGAGAAACGTGATCAGTAAGCAGGTGTATTAAGAACAAGCCCTTAATAAATTTCATGTATCTTCCTTTTACGTGCCAGGATTCCTTAAGGAAGATTGATGGGGGTTTATTTAATTTTAAAAATACTTTAATTAGACACATCTTTGTTAATCTTCTCTCAAAAAAATAAGCAACGAAAAGCTTATAAATCTTAAGTCTAAAAAAAAAGATAATTCTTTTTAATTTTCATTCATAAAAACTTTTTAATTTTCAACCTTGTACTTTATCTCCTTGTATAAAATTCATACTTTTATGTAGAACATTGGAGCTTTTAAAAATATTCAGTTTATATAAACACAGTAATCCCTCCATTTACATGAGAAATTGATTTTAGGAAAACAACGCGTATATTTAAATCGCGGAATTATAAACTTAGTAAAATAAGTGATAGAAAAGACTTAGTTATTTTTTTTATTAGTCTATAAAATTGGTTACTGCTAACCAACGAACACACATTTTGATGAGAGCTTCATGCGGAAAAAATAACAACATTTACATTTGATATATCTATTCAATCAAAACCACTCTTGCTGGATGAATCTTCTTTTCCTATTATTGACAAATGGAAGAATTATTGTTTTCCCGATACATTTTTGATTACTAGGATTTATAAAATTGAAATCGAGTACTGTTGAGTTTAAGCTAAGAATGACGAAGACGAATTGGATATTGTGTATTTTTCTCCTATCGCTAACGTTTCGAAGGGATTATTTTTTAAAACAAACTGTTTAACGTTTTTCTTTTATTTAATAAATTTTATCATGGTTTAATAAAAACTTGAATACAAATAGTCAAATACAATAGAAATATACCCTAAGAAGATCTCTGAAAATGAACGAATGGCAAAACTACACCTGAGGGAAGTTGCCTTGGGTACTGAATTTTATAAGAATTATTAAATATCTCATACATTTTCTGGTCTCCTGGTAATCGCTTGGGATTACTCGATGTTTCCTTATAAATAACAAAGAGGTAAAGAGATAGAAGAACTAAGTAGGTTTCTTGCCATGTAATAACCGTTTATGGGTAAAATGTGTAAGGAAATATTTTTACTATAATAAATAATATTGGATCGACATCGTATTTCCGTTAACCAACTTAAAATTTTCTCTAATAATTCGTTTTTCTTTATGTTGTCTCTAATAACCTTCAGAATTCATTTATCAAAGCGTTCATTCTAGGTATTGTTATGTATATTCGATAATAAAGGCGTTTTCAGAGAAGGCGGCTAAATTTTCAGCAAAATTCGACAAGAAATATGTGTATTTTTAAATTTAGCGTTTTTTTCATGACTATCACTCAATTTTGGATATTCCCTTTTTTGATTTTTTTTTAATGAGAAAACTGAATGTATACTTGAACCATAACCATAGAATACTCTCGCTATCAAAACTTTGAGTAATATAACGTTTATTATACCTATATAAGAAAACTTTTTTTATATCGTGATATCAACATTTGTCTACTAAGATGACAGTCCACAATATTATTTTAGTACCATATTTGGTGAGAAATTTTCATTGGAGATAATTTTTGTTTTCATTATCAGAAATATTTTCCGATATCTGAATCCCGTCTCTCATCTCTTGTCATTTTACTTATTCATACAATAATCACACTTTGGTTGAATACCATTTATTTAAATAAATATATACCATCTCGTCATTTTTATTTTGGGAAAGGTATAGAAAATAGATGTTCACGTCTTTCAAACCACGCACACAGCTCTCGACTTGTCCATATTCATATATCTCTTCATACAGGCTCTCCTTTCTCTCATATTTCTTTTGAAATTTCTTCAGTCTACCTCTTTCTCACTTTTCTCAAGTTCCAGAGATATATTTGGTTTTTTAGTATTTCCATTCACATTTGCTCAATGTGGTCAATCCTTTTTTTTAATCTGTCGCATACTTGTATTTTTTTATAAATAATATATTTATAATTTACCTGGTACTAAAACTGAGAATAATTTGATGCATTGTATTCTACAAAAAAAACGACAGAAAAACCTTCTTTGAGATCTAAATGAGAAATAAAAATACGCCAATCGCATTATCTCCCGTTTTGCTAAAATGTTGATCAGAGAAAACGAAAAAGTTCAATGTCAAATCAAATATATGTTTTATTTTTCGTTTTCAATTCGCTAAACAAATGCTTTCAGAGCGGGATTGACTGCGTCAAAGCCTTTTCACGTCTCCTCACAACTTTCAATATCCGTTGTCATCGCATATCCCCAGCAGTTTTGCCAAAGTGTGTGACGTCACTTCAAGAATGCCTGACGGTTTGTAAATGGGTCTGTCGTGATTGACGATGTATATTGAATTTCTTTTTAGTTTACCGAATATGTAAAAACAAACTCACTATACCAAGGGATTTGTTTGAATGTTTGTACAAGAAGTTTCCCCCTTTTATTTTGTTAAACATGTCAACGTTTCCTAAAAAGAAATGTAAAAAGATTTCCGACAAAAGAGTCTTTAACCAAGGCTGACTATCAAAACTCTTTGTGATATCTTCATAATATGTTTTAAGTTTAATCTTTATCATGTTTTACATTTTAATCAAATATAATATAGTTTAATCTTTATCATGTTTTACATTTTAATCAAATATAATATTTTAATCAAATAGCATATGCAAGCCTACAGCAATGTTCAAAGCATGTGACAAAACGTGTATGAAAAATCAATCAATTGAATTATTTTCACTGTGTTAATTTTTATATATTTTTTTCATTTGTTGGATTGATTATTTTTTATGATTTATGGAATAAAGTTTAGAGCAGATACAACAAAAACTAAAAGTATGCTGAAAACACTCAAATCCATTGCAAGCAAAATACTTAGAGATTGATTTAGAAACTACCATATCTGAGAAAAATATGAATTAGAAGATATTGTGAGATGGAGTAGAAATCGCAGAATACACTGACGAGGCCACGTGGAAAAGGTAGATAGTACAAGAATTCCCTAGGTGGCAATGCATGAAATACCAGCTGGCAGGCCTTTTTCTTGGAAAAATTCCAAAAATATGGTAGGATAGCTGGGAACCAAAATATCAATAGAGGCAGTTGTAATGAATGGTCGGGCTTTGATAGACAAAGGGCTTTGTGTTAAATGATAAAAGAAAAATATTTCCAAAAAACCATATTTTTTTAATAAAACGATTGTTAAAAATAACTACAAAGGTTCTCAAAATTCTTCTTTCAATACTTTAGACAGACTCCTCTCAAAATGTATTTGTACACTACTACTTCTTAACTAAAATCAATCGATCTATTGATCATAATTTTAAATAAAAATTTAAAATGAAAACTAAAAAATTTCCACATTTTCAAAGGTACCCATATCATGAAATATAGAAAATATTCTAAAACAAACAACAAAAATTAAAAAAATGTGTCAATAATAAATATTTAATGAAACAATTGACTATTTTTTTTTGTTTTTAAAGCTATATTTAAAAAAATCTGAATATTTTCAAGAAAAGTAATATTTTCAAAATGAACGAAATTAATCACTGGAGTCGTCTTTAGTTTAATTTTCTTTCCTTTTTATTCAAATTCGGTGGAATAAATCAAAATATATTACTTTCATTTCTAAGAAATAAAAATATTTAAGGGTATTTTATTTAAATTTTAAGAACGATTGTTTTACTTTGATGTTAAATTCTTTCCAGTTCTAAGAACTTTCTTTAACGTTTGTTTTTTAGACTTTTCTCAGAATATGGATCAACTCAGAGAAGCTGGAAGAGATATATATTTTATTGAGTGAGCTGTATATTAATATGAATTGTTTCACGAATCATTTAAAATTTGATGAAAACCAACTAAGAAATTGTTATTTCGAAAACGTAATAAGCTCCAAAAATATATTTTAGTAATTTGATAAATTTCTAAAATAAAATTGATTACTCAAAAACGTTTTCTGAAATTACAATAACAAAAAGTTTATCTCAGAAACACCTTGCATAGAAATTTTAATGACTTTTTAAGTTGTATTTCACTTTTTGATATTAGTTTGTGTTAAGCTCCATTATTCAAACATTTTTGACTGGAATGGTTTGATGGTTCAAAGAAGGTTGTCAACAGTTAATGAATTATTACAAATCGATCAAAACGATTAATATTTCAAGAACAATTGATCAATACGTTCAAAGTTGAATATAGAAAACATTTCAGTGAAACTCATTTTCATTTTCAGTAAAACGGTACAATATATCATATACTCGCACAGTGTAGGTATTATCGTAATAATAAAATATCTATGTACGAGTAAGTGAACGTTAAAAATCAATAGTTTTGTCCTTAAACTTGTCACGCGTTACAGAGCTAATCCTTCTTAGGTCATTTGATATCCACTTACACCCGTGTTCAGGTCATCGATATTACCTAAAATGTTAATCAGGTTTAATCAGATTTGTTACTGGTATCTTTATCCTTAAAATCGCATTAAATTGCCTTTTTTTAGACAAATTCTGGTACACAAGCGATGAAAACTTCGTATAAAAAAAGTTTATAGTATATTTTAAACTTTCAAATATTTCTCACTTGTGACAACTTCCATGACCTAATATGTAAGAGGCCTGTCTCCCGACCCAGATGTTGCGGACTCAAATTCTGCTAGAACCTAGAATTTTACAATAAAAAGAATTCAAGTCTATTTTAACGTCTTTCTGGTTAGTTGGAAGAGATTTCCACATGGCAATAATCCCGCCAGGCTGTACTGTATACAACCCAAGTATAATACAGTACAACAAAATAAACGATGTCATCTTACTGGCATTTTTGTTAAGTGATTATTAAATCAAGATTGGAAAGTACTTCTGCTTAAATTGACCAAAATGTTCTTCATACCATCCTTATTGATCTTCATTATAATGTTGTCGACACCACCAAATCAGTCAAGAAACATGTAACTGGGATATATTTGGGGCTTCCTTTCTACAGGTCTTCTTTCGAGTGGCTAACAATATGCAAACTATTAGGGGCAACAATGATTTAAAGTCACCACATATGCATTATACTGGATATTCCATGACAATCCCCCAGCTGAGGAGATTCTAATTTTTCCCACATTGGTGCGTAAGTGATTAAGATACCTCCATATGTTCTAAAGCAGGTCATGTCCCTCTGGCAAGCCCTGCGATGGGTATATCCGTGTTCTCTAGCTTTCAATTCTAGCTATCCAGGAGTCAACTCGCTCACATGCCGTAGAGCCTTCAAAGTGGTCATATAACTCGTGCGTGACCTCAGTCTTTGCTGCGTTGCCATTAGGCCATAAATCTTTGTTTAGATATTTATCATGAACTTATTTATGTTATACTTAATTTCAAACCTTAATGGATCTGAATTAATTAATATGTGTTTATGAATTGCATTTTATAATTATTATGAAAAAAATGCTTTAGAAATATAATAATATATTTAAAAAAGTTTATTTTAAAATATTACAAATTTATTGAATAATTTTGAGAAAATATAATTATGTTACATATTATTGGTGAAAAATCTGTTGATTAGACAATTTAAAACTTTGTTGCCTGAAAAAGCTGAAAGTTTTCAGATAAAAAGAAGCTACCTTCTGAAAAAATGGAGCAGACGATGGGTGATGGTCGGAAGGCATTGCCCTCCAAGTAGGTTGCGTGTGGGGTTGGAAAATCGGTAACTTCTCGGCGGTTCAATATAATACGTTTTTGGAATATAATTCCACGTGAGTAGTGAAAGTCACGATCATAAAAACAGGACATCCTCAAATATTCTTAGATTTTAAGAAAAATAATAAAAAAAATAAAAATAACAACTGTTAGATTTAAAATAGATGATCAAGAAAACCGAATTAAAATAAACTCGACAATCTCTTATTTCAAACATTTTGCAACAAGTTATGTGAAAGCTTTAGAGTTTAAGTTAAATTTTATACTTAACATTTCTTGTATACACTTACATTATTTTTATTAGCTTAAACTTACATTCCAATTTTCCTCCAACCAACTGAAAATATATTCAACCACCTGAACCTAAAATACAGACAGACGCTTTTGAATGACCATTGAAAGAAGAAATTAAGGTTTATTCAAATACGTCACGGGTATAATCTGCAAACAATTATTTTTCGCTTGAAAAATATAATAGATGTTCAAAAAATTGTCTAAATATCTGGAAATCTATTTTCAAAAGGGAGTTAATACTAAGAAATTTACAACCTAAGTAAATTTATATTTTTTTTAATATACTGCATATATATTTGTTTCAAAACAAATCAAATATAAATATGTTATTACTTAATTTATCTTTAATAGAAATTTTCAATAGCATAGCTGACATTTAAACTGAAATTCCAAATATAATAACAAATAAATTCTCAACTATCAATGTTATCTTTCATCGATGTTGTCTTTCATCTCAATTGATCCTTTTCCTGACGGCTTCTACCTTCGAACCTTTCCCTGGTTTGTAAATAACATATTATGTTAAATTTAATTAACCGCTATGTCAATTCAAGTCAAACTTCAATATCAGAGATTCATACGAAATATAATTGAAGAAAATACCTTTGATCAATCAAATATGAAATTAATATTTATCATAAATTGTATATTTACAAAATATGTTTGTTGCATGAAGAATACAATTACAGTAAAACAATGCTTATACATATTGTTTTCTTGATGTAATTGAAAGGGCAAAGTTAACATCTTTATGAAACCGATTTCGTCGAGACCTCTTTCATTTTGTCTTTTTCAATTTGAAATCGTCTTTTTCAATTCTGCACTTGACCTCGGCCCAGAAACCGAAGTCAAGTGCAGAATTGAATCATCTCTTGCGACTTTTAATAAAATGAAAAGCGTATTCTGCGATGACAATCTAAACTTGAAACTTCGACAACGGTTAGTCAAATGCTACGTTTGGTCAGTGTTATTGCATGGAGTGAAATCACGGACCCTCAAAGTAAGTAGTATGAACTGACTTGAAGCATTCGAAATGTGGATGCACCGGAGAATGCTACGGATACCCTGGACGGATATGGTCAGCAACACGAGGGTTCTTCAAAGAGCCAAAGTTGATAGAGAGTTGCTGACTAATATTAAAATCCGAAAGGTGTCCTACTTGGGTCATGTACTTAGAGGAGCAAAGAACAAATTACTACACCTGATCATCTAAGGCAAAATAGAAGGCCGAAGGGGTGTTGGCAGGAGGCAAATCTTCTGGCTCCGCAATATACGTGATTGGACTGGTATAAGGAGCGTCGGGTATATTTTTCGGGCTGCCGCACCGGGGACAAAGATGTCTACTCTCAAGTGATATTCAACGTTGGGGAGACCTGACATGACACTGGGAAGAAGAAGAATATGAATTTTTACTACACTCGTAGGAAATATTTATACAACATTAATGGAGTTATCTAAAAAAATCATTTTCACTTCAACTTTGCAATGAGTTTTGAATAGATTATTGAGGTGATTAAAAAATGGGATTAAATTGAAACCGTCATGTTAAAAGTTTATTTTAATTTTCCATCCATTTTGAAAAAAATATCAATACCCTTTTATTTTTAATTTCTCTCAATACATTCCATCAAGATTCGAAGAAAAAATTTGTATAGCGCCATTTAGATAGCAAACTTCTCAAGGGTGCTCCAACTCAATACTCGAACTCACTATTATTAAACAAATCACGTCTGGCAGCTATAGCAGCGCCCGAGCGAATCTTGTAACACGTTTTTTCTATGCAATACAACCTTATAGGCATATTGCTATTTGGCATTTTTTTTCTAATTAATGAGAAAGATGTTTATGAGGCATTAAGTGAAAGTCAGACTGAACCTTTTTTTATTTAATTTGCGTGCCACACGCAATTTCCGGGTCAGAAGACAGGCGTCTTACCGAGTAAGTCACTGAGGAACACCAGAAAGCCATAAAGTGTCTCTATCTAGTTTGGTCCATAGCCTGGGACTTCATCTCATTCGAAGTTATTATCGAATAATTTCCACAGCGATATATGGTTGTTTTAATTGTTTATTTTATGGGCACTGGAAAGTAAACCCAACGGTTTCGTAGTCTGAATGAGAACGGCTCATCCAGAAAAATCTAAGAATAGGTCATCCAGAATAAAGAGCTTAATTATTTCTTAAATGACTACCTGAAAAAAAGTGGTCGTATTTTCCTTACACCTTCACCCTTAGATTGTGTTAATTGAAATATATTTAAAAGATAATAATATATTTGAGGCAATACGATCAATATGTTTATTATGCGCTAAAAATGTTTGATCAAAATTACTAAATAAAAACTGAGTCTCGGTCAAAGCTTAAGAAAATTATCAAAAGAGATTTTAAAAGCAGTCACTTTTTACATTTGTATTAAATAGGTATGCGGGGGTGTGGGATGGAAGCCCCCCGATGCCCTTGCGGTCGGGCTCGCCCTACATTGGTGGGGTGTATCTCGGCCGTGGGAATTTTTGTGGGATGAGCCCGGACCTTTTTAATGTCTTCTCTCTTGAATGTATTTTTCTGTCATCTCTTTATTAACTGTGTTTTTTTTATCTTCTTGTTCTACGTGTTTAAGGGTGAGGGCTGAAAAACATCTGGTGTCCCCGTGGCTGGGTTCGCCCTATATTGGGGGGGGGTGTATCTTGGCCGAGAGGATGTTATTAGATGAGCCCAGAGCTTTTGATAGCTTCTGTATTTAATGTATTATCTGCAATTTATGTGTTTTAGAAGGGTTATTTCAATATATTTTGTACATACTATGTTGCTGTCAATAAACCTATATTTATTTATTTATTTATGTATCTATATATATTATATTAACGAAAATGAAAGTTACAAAAGCAGACGAGACTTAAGATATGTCAAAGAACCTCGCAAACCACTCACTCTCATTTGCGAAAGAAAAAGAGGGGCATTGACCCAAAAGCAGGCAAGACCGAACATAAAGTGGAGCGTGTCCGACCCAAGCTTTTAGGTTGTAAAACACGGCTAATTAGTTCAGGAAATGGCCAAAGACTGGCGATGGATGAAAAGGACTTATGAAAGCGGAGACAAAGGAATTGAATTGATTTTAAAGAATGGACAGAAATGTACTCAATATTTAAGCTTGTATTTTATATCATTAACTACTGTAAGAAAGCTATACAGACGATATATAAAGGTATTTGAAACATTAAATTGGAACCGAATGGAATTCATAAATAAAATGCTTCATTGTAAAAAGGTCAATGTATATACCACTATTTAGAGAACTGACTCTTCCAGGAGTTATAATTCGGGAATCGAACCTGTTCAACTATTACTAATATATAATTAATATTCCAAAAAAATAACAAGTAGAGCTTAAAGGCAGTAAGATGATGGCTGCGGCAATTAGATTAGTTGACTGTTGTTTAACAAAATTTAGTTATAGATCATTCAGCCAGAAGACTCATTTCGCAATAATGTGAGAAACACTCTCTGTATTACAGAACTTATGTAGTGGTATTGGTTTTAGAATGCCACACGATTGGTTCGCGCAGAGCGCACATTTGTGTTGTTTGTTAAAATACTCGGTGATTAGAAAAACACTACCATGTCGAAATTAGGAGTGCGATTTTTGTCTAATTTAATGTATAATTCAAAATTTTTCGAAAGCTTAAAATGTATTTTGTTATAACTTAAAGTTTCCTAGAATTTAGTATTACTCCATCCACTATTATTTTAAGACTTTATTATTTGGCATTATAGTTTTGATTACTTTAACATGTTAAATAATCTTACGTTCATTTTATTTTTATGTGCAATCTAATTAAAGCTGACGAACATTTTTACTTTATAATACTAGTACTTATATTTATTTTTAATCTTGAAAAATTTCATTACTGTTATTTTATGTTTCCTAGAATCTGCCATGCCTAAACAATTAATATGTAAAATAAACTTACTTTCGTTTTATTTGAATGACTATTACAATTTAAACTGACAGCATTTTTAATTTATAAAACGTGTGTGTTCATTTCAATGTTTGAATATAAAATATTATTTTTGTATATTTTAGCTTTTTTACTTCATTAAAAAAATAAAGGAACAAGTTTTTGTAAACGCACTGTTACTCACACTATTGCAAAATGAGTCTTCTGGCTGAATGATCTATATCTGGTAAGTGTATCTTTTCGGTTGATCACTTACGACAATTGATTTCTTTAAATGTAAGTTAGTATTTGATTAGAGGTTGAACTATTTCGTATCTATATATATAATATCAATCAGCAAGTTAACAACGAGAATAAAAAATCTTTTGTCAACAATGGAAATTTTTTTTTAACCTGGCTAGTTTATTGCCATGTGGCAATCTCTTCCAACCAACCAAAAATATTGTTTTTATATGCCCTAAGTGTTAACCAGACTGGAATCCTATTTAAAAAAATCTGGGTTCCAGCGGGGATCGAACCCGCAACCTCCGGATCGGCAGACAAGTGTCTTACCACCAGGCCACGGAGGTCGTCGTCGGTCGTAGGACATTGAACATCACGGATGAGCACTCGCTAGATGAAGCGATCTCAAAATTGTTTCAATCACACAGAATGGTTTTAGAATGACTTAGAACTACTATGAATGGAACGAGCCTTTAGAAAAAAGATTGATGTCACATCAGGAGTATTATCTTTCGATAGAAATATTGAAATAGAAGAAGAAAAATGTATAATACATGTCAAAGAAGCAAATCAAAGATGAACGCATGTGACGTATAATTTGATCGACGCATACGTATTTAATCCATCCAGAAGTTAAAAGTAATAGAAAAATAATGTTAGATATCTTGTTGAGAGAGCATCAAATCAATAAATGGACCAACGACCAAGCAGTTGTGATAAATGTGGTGATGAGAGCTGCTCTAACGAAGCAGTTATGACAAGTGTTGCAAAGAGTACAACTTTACTCGAAGTGGGCTGGCCATGCTATGAGATAAAAGGATTTGCGTTAGATCAAGAGGTTACTCGATTAGTAACACGCACCAAGACAAAAAAATATTGACACAGAAGTCGCAGGGTAGGACCGAATGAAAATGCTAAAGACCTATGTTTAATCTGGGATATAAAAAAACTGATAATGAAAGGAAAAATGAAATAGGGGATAAGATTATACATGTTTAGTGTTATTAGATACATTTTAATTGGTTGTTAGTTTAATTCCACAAACCAAAGAAAACTGGGCATAATATTTTTTTTTGAATGTTCATTTAAAAAAAATTGTATAAAAGAGATCAATTTTATAAGGAAAAAACATAATTCAATTTATAACTACCGAAGTGTTAATATCTATTAGACGACCTCCATGGTCTAGTTCGAAAGGCGCTTGTCTTCTAGCCCGAAGGTTGCAGGTTCAATTCCCATTGGTGTCCATTTTTTTTAAAAGGATTCCAGTATTTCATTTAATGTATCATATACAGCTTTTTGGTTGGCTGGAAGAGATTTCTACATGATTATAAGCTATCCAGGCTGTACTGTACATGACAAAAATAATACTACAATTATACAATGTAATTAAAACCATCACTGAGATATATGTTACCTCTGAGACAACACAAACATATTATCTGTCACGTATATTCGTTTTGTAATAATTTATCTTCACACAAATTTAAAACACCTGGAGTAACAGAAATGGTACTCGTAGGAGCTGTATTAAAAGGTGTATGGATTTAGAAGAGTGAGAAATATGTGTGTTGAGATAAGAACGTCTGACGCTCTGTCCTCTGGGCTACCTTAGCAGGGAAATAGCGTGGTAGTAAGTATGTATGTTGTATGTAAAAGCACCTCATTTTTAAATTGTATTAGTAAAGCTCAAATATCTTATAAATAGAAAAATAACCATAGAAAATCAATTATATTATTTCATTTCAGCAAAAAGAAAAAGGGACTTAGAAAGAATTGAATAACTATCGATCCAAGTCGAGGGAAAAAGGACTAATTACAAAGCCAAATGAATAATTCCAAGTCGATTGAAAGGACATTTATATAATTAGTTTTGTGGGACAATCGGTGTGGAGGAGGGTAGGCTTTGACAGCTTCCACCCTTACCCTCTCACATTCTCCTCCAGGTTTCCAAACTGTCACTCGTATAATCTGAGAGGTTTAAATCTGAAAATACACTTACAGAGAAATTCTCCCTCTTACAATAAAATGTTTGTATAGAAATGGGAATTCGAGTTTATTAAATAAGCTGTCTTTATTATTTATAGAATATGAATATTCGATAACCTTATATGATTTTTTTCGTTCTAAAAATATCTATTTTTTCTTTATCAATTGATTGAGCTGTATTTGTTAGGTATCACAATTTTAGTATCGACTACCTCCATGACCTTATTAGTTTAATGTCAGTCGAGCCTTGTTGAGATCCATATATTTAAAAAAAAATTCTAGACTCGTTTTCACTAAAGACTTATTTTAAAGCCTTTCTGGTTAGTTTAAAGAGATGACAAAATGCCAATAAACCCACCAGTTTGTTTTGTACATGTAACGAAAGAATAGCACGATATCAAGAAAATAAACAGTTGTCATCTCAAATTAAAATTAATAAGTGTTTGTCTTTTTATATTTTTGGAAACTAAAATTTCCCACAACTATCAAATAAACTTTGAAACTGTGTGATTTTAGCTTATAATGATGACTGGACATTTTTTCTTAAGGGCCATTTAAACTTTGACCATTTGATAATTTTTTTTAAGAGATAAAGAGAAGAAGGCTCCCCGTTCCCAAATTATTTCATTGTATTTAAGGGGATTTTTATAATAAAAAATACTCGTTAACCCTAAATTCAATATATTTTTAAGAATGGTATCTCTTATTTAGGCCTTATATTTAGAAGTATTAAAACGTAATTTCTTGTTTAGGGTGATTTATATCACAATATTAAATGAGATATTTTTTTGATGACAATTTACGTTTGACGAAGGTTAATGACGAAATAAATACAGTTTTTATAAATAAATTAATCATAAAATGTTTTTAAGTTATTGAGTGTAACGATATGTTAAAGCCAACCTTGATGTATGGAAGTGAAGCTTGAGCATTGAAAGAGATTTTAAAGAGCAGAGTTAATGTGGTAGAAATACGTGCCTTGCGAAAAATATCTGGTATTACAATGTTTGATGGATAAATAAATGATAAAATGAAATATGACTTTTAATGATGGATATTTTAAGTATTGTACTCGTGTAATAAAGAAGCTTTGACAGTATTTATATAATGATTTATGAAATACTTACGAAACAAATATATGTCTTGAAATAATGGAAAGCGAGGATATGGTAGGCTGGGGGAAGAGTGGACGGATTTAGTTCGAGATATTTTAACTGAGGGAAAGGAAAGAAGTATGGAAAACATCATGGAACGTATGACGAGACGTTTGAATATTGACGAGGCGAGAGTTGTGTGAAGGGAAAGAAAAGCGTGAAAAGCGTCTTAGCTCTATACCCCAAAAGGGATATGGCGTAATGATATGTAATATATTTTGTGTTCTCTTGTTGAAATAGATATTTTTACGTTAGTTAAGAAAAATTCGGTAATATTATGGATATTTGAAGAACTCCTACACTTTTCCGTACTCTCAAATGCCCTCAAGTAAATCTCTCAAATCACCGTCTTTTTCACATCTCATAAAGAGTACAAAACATTAGTAACATTACTAACAGACTTTGAGGACCATTAGAGTCCGGAGTCCGGCGACGTGGATAGATTGCTTGACACATTAGGATACATCAAGACCCTCGATCCATCTGACAAGGGACCTTTTGTGGGCACGTCCTTGTGGGTGAAGGAATAAAATGGAAAAATCTTTTTCTTCTATGAACGATGGCCTGTCGCAATTTATCAATCAGTCTGGAAACAGTGTCGATAATTCTGAAGAAGAATAAAACTATTTTCGGGATGTTTTTCCATTAACGATTTTCTAAATTTACTAACGGGTTTTATCTTGTTTGAGGCTTTCACTTCAATTAATTGTTTCAAAAAAAGCTTTATGTTTTTTGTTATTTTGTATTTGTTATTCTGTGAGATCTTTTTCGGGCTGCCGGGGACAAAGATGTGTAATCTCAAGTGATATTCAACGATGGGGGGACTTGAAATGATACTGAGAAGAAGAAGAAGATCGAATTTACAATATTTAAAAATAACATCATTGCCAAGAAAAATCCTTCAACAAATTCATAAAAATGATGTGGTTTTATCAGAAAATTTAGTTCGAATAATTTTTTGAAATTTATATAAATATTTTTCCTAATGTGTTTTTTAATTATTTATTACTGTATTGTATTGTTTTCATTGTATACAATACAATTTAGTGGTTTTATTACCATGTGACAACTTCATCCACTCAATCAGAAAAATGATTTAGAGAGACGCAGTACAAATTCGACAGGAAACCCTTTTTTAAATAAATATTTGTTATTAATGGGAATGAAAGCTGCACCCCACTAGCTGTAAGACCATCCATTACATTTTGTTGTATTAAAATATATCAAGAGTTATTGTATTATACATTTTCACTGAAAGAAGTTTGAACAAATTTTATAGAAACGTAAATAAATTCTGCAAAAAAGTCATTAAAAGGGTCCAGTATAATGTATTTCCGTCTAATATCTAAAATCAAATTCTTCAATTTAGATTCTAGTTCAATCGATATGAAATGATTTCGTTCAATCGATATGAAATAATAAGAATTATTCAAAAACCTGTATTGAATAGTTTTAGTATTTAGTTTAAGCGCAAAAAAAAATATTTTTAACATTAAAATTGCGTTAAGTATAGTACATACTCATTCTAGCGGTAGCAAATTCGATTTGACTCATACATTGTATTGCAGAACTCTTCTATTGTATACAGAACATACTGCCGAGCTAATTGCTACATGCCTATTTCCTCCAACCGACCAGAAAGATTCCAAAAGGCGTCATGTGAAGAATCAGACTGAACCCGTTTTTTTATTTTATCGAGAATTCGATTTCTGAAAATGCATTTTAATGACTAAAAGTATTGAACATTGAAATACTCAATTCATTTATATAATTATTAAAAATTAACTAATTATAAGCAACCATAATATTAAGAGTCTTTTTTTTTTTAGTTGACAGAGAGAACAAGCTAATTAGCTTGTTCTCTCTGTAGTAATTACTATAATAAAATAGCAGTATTATGTCTTAAACATCTCTGTACACAAAAGCCGATATATCGGTTATGCGGCTTTCGCGAAAAATAATTTAAGTCGAAATATCGGCTCTGAAAAATACCATTAATAATATTTTAAACCTATATTTATAAAATGCATTCTTGTGGTAGATAATAATAATAGTTCTGCAAAGTAATATAGACGATTTATTGAGTTTCGTTATATTTTTACTGTTTTATATCTTGCATAATATTTTACACAAGACATATGAAAGAATATAAACATATCTTTAAAAAGGTCTTTCTGCGTAATATATAGAAAATTGGACAAGTACTAAAAGGGTTTAAAAACAAGAAAAATTATATTGTTTAACTGTTGAAACATAGAGATTTTTTCAAAATATTATTTTCTTCCTCACGTCTTAGAGGGGTGATTTATCACAAAATCGAAGGGTAACTTTTGAAAATGATTGGAAAGAATTTATCCTACCACATCAGTTAAACGTGACGTGACGTCGGAAAAAAATGACAAAATGTCAAAGTGGATTAAAGCGAGGAAAAGAGGTGAAGGACGCATACCCGCGCCACGATAAATACGACGCCTTGATTTTTTGACAATTAATCAACCCCTAGTAACCTAGAATATGTTTAAGATAAATTATTTCTATTTTTCGTAGCGTAATATAACCGTTCGTTTTTTTTTTTAAACCATGTAGTATATTGGCATGTCTTTGTCACGATGTTCATTATAAAAATGACATAGTATATCTGATGCATGAACCTATTCTTAAAACCGTTTATTTATTTATGATTTATAGTTAAGATATTTACATTGTAAAGATTTAAAGACATTGTAATTGGTTTTATCAAACACTGTTTATTCCACAAAAAGTGGAATAAACAGTGTTTAATAAAACAAATTATAACTATTTATTTATGTTACATTCCTTGTGAATTTTACAACTAAATCGGGACAAGTTTTTCGTCTGTTTTTTTTCTTCATTTAATTAATGTTGTAAAATGCGTACACTGAGAATAAATAATACATGAGGTGACAGTGTATTACAAATACTGAATGAAGTTATTAGGGATGAATGGGAACTTGAGGATGTTGTGTTGAATAAGATGAATAATAGTATTGTGATATCGTTTGGGCATGTTGAACAAATAAATGAAGGAAGTCTAATAAAATTAATAAACAGTGCAAATGTGATTGGAATGCATGGTAGAATAAGACGAAGAAAATAATGGTTGGATTTAGTGAATAATTTTCTAAAAGAAGGCATTGTAAAATTAAGAGAAATCGTAGGAGTTGTATAAAAAGATGTATGGATGTGGAAGAAGCGATAGATATGTGTATCGATGTAAGAAAATCCAGCCGCTCATCCATCTCTGCCTAGCCCGACAGAAAAACGGCGTTGTGGCATTAATGCTAATATATGTTTTATTTAGTGTGATTAAATTTTTATACTAAAGTGTGTCACGTTTTTTTTATTGTGAGGTGCATGTCAGTGCGACAAGTACTGAATTTTTATGTACATAGAAGGTGATCGATTCGAACCGCTGCGTGAAGTTAAACTCGTCGAATAACACCGCCATTTTTTCATCTATTATTGGGGGTATAAAAATACGTATGACTTCTTTCGTATACTTTTTTTCGGATACCATCGAGAATCGAACCTGAAATCCCCGGTGGAAATCAAGTTTCCTACCAACCAAGCAACAGTTTTATAATTACCCTGTATTTTTAAAAATCAGAATGATTTAAAAAAAACATTTTTTTTTTAATTTTGATAAAATATGTATGTAATAAAACAGAAATTCAGGCCTGAATCACAAATGCACACGATAAATGTTTTACTCTCTTTTATGGCCCTCCTTCCTGACTCACGCTCAAAAATTCTGCGAAGAGAATACTGAAAGGCCATAAAAATAGCAGAAATGTATGCAGCCCGCGGCAGCACGACATGGGGTCACTTTCAGGTTGTTGAACCCTGCCACGTAGCCACATCGGGCGGGGCGACCAGACATGCCTTTCAGGAAATTGGTTTTGGATCTGAAACATATATATTGGTCCCTTGGAACACGAATTGGGGCTGAATCGAGAGCATCCAAAACTTTTTGGGGTCATCGGCTCACAAACTGGGATCGTCATAAAATAGGACTTACATTACGGTAAACCGGTATGTCTCGGAGACGTACAGCTTTTTTGCTATTTCGATTGATAGTTTATCATTCCAGATATAAATTAAAATAATGTGATGTTAGTTTTTATATCATATAACGTGGAACATTTTATATCATATAACGTGGAAAAATGTGTGCGAATGATTTTTTTTTACTAATGAATATAAAATGTTTTTTGTAATTTGTTTATTATACGAGTATCAATGATTTTTCACAAATATAAAATGTTTTATTTTATTTAAAAAAGTAATATATAGTACAAACATTTGGCAAAGGCTTTACCTATGTAAAAATGTATATACTAAGAACTAATCTATTTTATATATTATAACTATGAACTAATTTAATTTTAATTTCAACGTGTCATTTTATTTTTTATGTTTTAAATATCGTCGCCGATATTGCAGGAACACATAACTTGATTTTTTGATATAAGTAATTTTCTTTATTTTTTGTCATCTCTTGTATCATTGACACATTTTTGCATTAATACATATATTTTTTTTCAACGTGGAACGCATTTATTCGTAACTGCAATACCAAGTGATGTTTTTATTTTATTACGTTTTTGCAGAAAAATCGTTTTTTATCTCCCCTGTAAAGTTTGGGCAATCCTAGATACGTGTTCCTGCCGTATTGGCAACGATATAATATATAATTTCTTAGAAATAGTTAACACCTATACGTGTATACTACTTATAACTAGATAACAATTCTTACAACTAATTATTTAGCAAGTACATGTCCACTCGTTCAGGCTACTTGCATTTCATCACATTCACTCAGACCTTGATCCTCCAACTGTAGGTGGACTAGCCAGGCAACGTATGGTCAAATAACTGTGTGAGATTACTAGTTTAAATTTTGACCGTTAGATGCATGCACTTTTTACTTTTCATAATAATACACATTCAGCAAGTTAAGAGTGAAGTAAGCAACGAATTTTTTGTCCTAGTGACATCTATTTAAGAAATACGAAACTATTTTTGTCACAACATATTAAATTAAACACAGTATATTGTTTTTTTAGGACAACTTTTCATTGGTTCCGAAACCCAGATTCAGCTTTATCGATGAGCAAATCATTTATTATATTGGAATATTTACCATTTTTTTCTTTTATTACGCAAAGTACTTTTGATATCAAGTTCTTTATCGTGAGCATTTAATTTCATAAGTCAAAGAAATCGTGAGTTACGTAAGAACTTATATTATTCTGGATTATAATCTGACCTTGCCTCTCCACATTTGTAACAAAATCAAAAATAACACCCTTTACCAAACGGGCGCTACATTCGGCAAATTATTGTGGTAATATTTTCTGTTCAAAGTTGGCACTACGAATTGTTTGCCGTTGAATTTTATCTAGTTGTTAATATATCTTTCTCCTTCGGCCATTGCGTTCAGACACAAGACATTTTATTTTAACAGTGCCGGAATTCAAGTGGTCGCCCGTATAGAAAAACTTAAATTATGAGCTTAAAAAAAATGCGGGTGTACTAAAAAATCTTCACAAAAAAATGATGCAGTAAATGAGTCTGTCTGGTCACCGTGGAATATTTTGCCAATTTGAAACTTTTGCTGAAATACAAAAAAATCCTAACACACATGTACCTTAATCACAATATCGATGCAAGACAATTTCCGTGTCTTATAGTTCGGAAATTCTAGGATGAGTCCTGTGACAGCTCACAAATTTGCCCCGATACAACCTTGTAACGATGTTCAGTAATTTTAATTATTTTATCAACTTTAATATAAGCCTCAATTCTAATAAATAGCAAGTTATTTAGGTAAATACATTACATAAGGTTGTATTGGGGCAAATTTGTGAGCTGTCACAGGACTCATCCTAGAATTTCCGAACGCCGAATTGGAGCGAATTGATTAAAAAAAAAAAAGGTCTCAGTCTAGTTTTCTCTTAACACCTATTTATGGTTGGTCGGAAGAGATTGTCAATGAACCCGATGGGTAGTACTTTATACAACGAAAGTGTTGTGTTATACAAAATATGATTAAAATGATCTTTGTACGATATTAGAAGCCAAGTTTTTTTATTCACTTAGTACGGATTTCTCCTGACACACAAAGAGGGTCTGCTTCTAGCGTTAGCTTATTGGTTAGGAAAAATATCAGCCAGGATTCTTCTCATACTGCTAGGCGGTACCGAAAATATATCAGCAGTGTCATTTAGTTTGTTCAATATCTCTACACCACGCGTGACTGAGTGTTTAGCCATGATATTCGTCCTGTAAGTTGGTATGTAGAACAGAGGGTGATTCCTTGCACGGTTATATTTATTAGGTACATATAAACTTAATGCTTCTAGAATCGCGGACAGTTAAAGAAACCTTGAAAAACCTGAAGTAGGAATCTCACAATGGATTTTTGCCTTCTTGTTTCGAGGCTTCAATAGTTACACACCGTGAGAAGTTTGATGTTCGTGAAGAAGTTTAATTTATAAAGACGCATAGAATACAAAATTATAGAACCTGAAATACAGGTACGAACCATCATAGGAGTATCATATCCCTTTAGTACCCCATATGATCATAATTATGGGTTCAACACTGTCATTTTTTTCAGTGCTACTTGAGTAAAACACCATGTTAAGCCAACTTGTTTATCTTATATTTTTTTATATTTAATTTATTTGTTATTCCACTGATTACATTAATCAGCATGCACATATTTCTACCTTTTATATCGAGGCTCTCCCCGACAAAATTAACTGAAGAGAGTCTCGAGATATGAGATTGAAATTGAAATGACGAAGTTATTTATTATTAACTATTATTATATGATATTCAATATAATTAAATTTTTATATGATATTCGATATAGTTAATGCAATTTTACAGAAGAGCGTTTTAACATTTTCCATAGTATTTAATCAAATATAAAAAAAATATTAATTTTTTTGTAATTTTGTTACTGAAAAAAGAACTCTGGATCAAAAATATTAAAAACACTTTCTACATAAAAAAATAAGATAAAATAACTTTCTCTTTATACGACGATACATTTTATTTATTTATTTGTATGGTAGCCTTTAATTTATCCAAATCGATGATTCAGATATTTGATATTGAAGAGTGAGGCTGGGAGATATCATTGTATTCGGTCGCATCAATTGATTTTATTAGTTTTAAACTACTGATGAAGGCACGTATCTCGACATAACTTGTAATCGCACATTGAAGACGCAACAACACTTATAGCAAGTTTGACTTTTGTTATCAGGCAAATTCTTTCACCAGACTGAGGCCATTTATGTTTGTTATTTTCTTGGCTGACATTGTTAATCGAACTAGAGTATCCCGTATGTAAGTCAAACGTCTTACGAATTAGACCACGGAACTCATCAAAATATAACTTGAAGATAAGTGCTTCTATACAAAATCAAAGAATTTAAGCTGTCAATTTAGTCGTCAAGAATAAATAATATGCCTTTACATTTTATAATCCTTGAATAATTATACCAGTAAACCTGATTGAAATTTTTAGATAAATATCCAGTAAAATCCCTGTCGGAAATTAAAACATTGATAGGACAGGAGATTGATAAGGTAAATTTAGATACTTATTTTAGATTTTGATTGTAAAGCTCCTTTTGTAAAAATTGCGCCTTTATTTCTTACCTGATTCTTTAGCGAAGAAAGATGTTCCGGTTCTGTCTATAACACTGTTTCTTTGACATTTGGGTGGAAGTGACGTCACCGTCCCCTATGGCCCAGACTGGCGCCATTACATTAAAAGCAACCCCCTTCTGTCTGGACAGAAATGTCGATCCAAGGGCGTGTTCTGCAACGCCAAACCATCAGCCATTTTATCCACGATAAAAAAAATACAATTTTCCTTATTAATCATAAATTATTATGGAAAAAAATGTGCAACTAAGGAACTACAAATATGCAAAAATTAGAAAAATGTAGTTTTGAAGAGAATTATATGAACGAATCCTTAATTCTTTCGTATAGTACTCTTTAACATAAATTTAAGACCACTTTTTAATTCTTATCAATGATAACTTACATATAACATATTGCCGTAGTCTAACCGTTATAATTCACCCTAAAACAGCGGACATCAAAGGGTCAGTTCCTGGTGGATTCACTTCCCGATCAGTTTTACTCTGACACCAATTTACATCTGTTGTTTATACTTTTTTAAAACACTATTAATTTTCATTGTCCCTGTTATTCTTCATTATTAAAAATCATTATCTATGAGATGTTGGTTTACAGCTTGCGACAACACTTGTTTATATGACAGTGTAAAGGGCTCTATCAGACAATGATTTCACTTGCTGATGCTCTACCTCTGTATCTTCTTCCTTGCATACTTCCTATGACAATCAATTTATCCAGGTCAACTGGCTCACGTCTGGATACGTGACCGCAGAATGCGCTGAAAGCATATTGAGGACCATCGCACCGTGACACTTAGCTTCTAGAGTATGGGCACATTAATTTTCAGCAGCGTTCAATGCCAACACCAAATCTCCAACTAATCAATTCTTAACTACCAATACAAAAAGAGTGTTTTACAACGTTCGGTCAAACGAAAGGCTTGTCCAACAAAAGTGCAACAGTTTATACAATACATAATAAACCTACATAAGCACAGACGTATTCCATCTACAAACTTGCTAATTATCATAAACAGTCATGAAGGATAGCGCAAATAATGAGTATTCTGCCCTCATAAGCAAAAACGCAGCTAATGGCAAAAGTTAAGTTTTGAGAAAACTGCACTTTTATATTTTTCATTGCTGCTTAAAAATGTCGTGATTAATAAACAAAAAGCTGTAAAATGTGATTCATAACATAAGCAAAAATGCAGCAAACGCATGGGCACTTGCTGTCTTTTTGCTTATGAATCACATTTTATGTTTTTTTTGCTTAGAAAAACCTTGTATTTTGTAAAATTAAAAAATACATTATGTCGATTTTTGTGTTGAAATAAGTGGTTTTCTGTATTTTTTTTAATGGATTATGGTTCAAAATTTGATATGGTATATTGCCTCATACTTAGTTAAATTTCTGATTTTTTCCCGTTAGCTGCGTTTTTGCTTATGACGACAGTATTGTGGTGATATCAATTTGCTTAAGAAATAACAATGCTTTCGGTCCCGTTAGGAACCACTGAAGAGGCACATTACACGCGGTTCAATATCATTGGTGTTAAAAATACCACCTTAAAAAGAAAACTAACAATAACGTTGTCAACGATATAGCTTCCAAATGTTTGATAGATCAACTCAAAGTCATCTCATACGAGCAAAGAATGGACACACCCATTTTTTTTTATATCGCAGTTGTATTTATAAAAGGGATCTTTTTCCATTGCTTGCATAAAGCAAACACTTCCACCCCATCTCAACTCGGGGCGGAAAAATGGGTTAAGTGTTATCAAGATTCCCCGTTAGAGGTCTCAGGTGCTTTATATAGGAAATATTATCTCTTTGACACTATATCAAGTGGAACATCGATGACAGGTCACTCTATAGAAGATATCATTTTTCTTTATTGTAATCGATTATATATTTTTCGAGAATCAAGTGAAGATTTTTTAAGGGATGTTTTATTTGAAATAGTATTTAAAAAAGGATTATTTCTCGTTTATTTTGTGTTCAGCTTCTTAAGAAAAAAACTCAATAAATAATGATAAAGAGTTAAAAAGCTTTCTAATAAATTTGCATGTTTATTTAAATACTTTTTATTAACTTCAACGTCTTAAGACAAAGTTCATTGCATGACGATAAAGTATTGAAGAGTTTCCTTATAAATTCGTATTTGTGTTTACGTACTTTTAATGTCTACAACATCTTAAAACAAAGGTTATTTCATCATAATAAATTGAAGAGTTTACAAATAAATTTCTCTTTGTGTTTAACTTTCTTTAATTTCTCTTTATGTAAACACTTTTAATTGTCTTCAAACTTCTTTAAACAAGTACATTGAATCGTGATAAACTGTTGAAGAGTGGCCTAAAATGTTTTTAGATCAAACACTTTTTACTTATATTAGGTACGTTTCGAGATTCAGGCTTTCGGCCATCTTAATTCTTTTTCTTCCCCTATTTGAGAAGAATTTGTAGCTTCTAAATTATATATTATAAATAACCTAGTTAATTTCAATAAAAGCCTTCTGTTTAATATGTTTCCTATTCGAAAACCATAATTTTGACGCCTACATACTC
The DNA here is from genome assembly GCA_949825065.1 of Odontocerum albicorne. Classification (NCBI taxonomy): domain Eukaryota; kingdom Metazoa; phylum Arthropoda; class Insecta; order Trichoptera; family Odontoceridae; genus Odontocerum; species Odontocerum albicorne. The sequence continues at coordinate 36,456,201 of OX463853.1, read as the reverse complement.
CCCTACCCTTATTAGCCACTACTCCCCTCTCATGTACTTATTTTAATAAGGAATAATATCTTTTAGACATAATTTAGTCCATCTTCCCCGGACTAGGATTACGGAGGTCATTGAAACCGGTAGGGAACTAAAATAAAACAGTGGTGAATACAAAATAAAAATATTTGTTTTATTGAAAATTCATGAACATGTATGTTACCACAAAGTAAAATAAATGCCTTTTCTAAGATTAAAAAAATAAGGCTTTTACCAATTAGGCCATGGAGGTCACATAACATGTTTTTTTATACAGAATTGTTTATACGAATTTTTTCCTTTCATACTAAGCAAATAAAATTCAAACGTGGTTATTCTGAATGAAAAAAAAAGTAATAGATTTGACGTCTAAAATATTGGTTAACGATAAAATAATCATAATTTTGTATGCCAAGGCTATCACGTGTTCCAAAACAAAGCCAAAAATAAAATAAAAACTTATAACTTCTTTATTACTTGTACAAAATATATTTTGGAACGTAACACAATGGAGGCGTATCATAAAGTATGAGATAGCTCATCAGAATTCGAGCCAAATTTTTATATGGTAAAGCGAAACATTTTTGGATTCCGGCCAATTTAGTTTCCTGTGGAATGGGATATGCTTTCAAGTTATTTGGACCAAGAAAGGCAAATATTATACGATTGCCTTCCATGGAGTTTTCAAGTAATGTTTACATATCTAATTGCAAGCGTTGTTTCCTTTTGCTTGTCAATAACTTTTTTACTGAAAATACGAAGAAAATAAGTAATAAATACATTTGACAAAGTATGTCATTTCAAAAGTCGTAACAAACAAAATAACCAACAATTATTTTGGCCTTGACTTTTGCTTTTTATTTAAGGCTGATTTTTTAAGTCCTAGGTTGCCAAATTATTATATGCTGAGTCATTGTCTTCTGTCTCTTGATAAATGTAAAATAAAACAATTTTCGTTTTAATAAAGTGGCAATATCTTAGAACGGCGCTACTATAAATGAATCAATTTTAACACGCATCGAGACTCCTGAGTTAGACTTATACAGAACAGGAATATATTTTGGATGTTTTATGGATTCTTTGACAAAATTTAGATTGTTCAGTAGTTTTAGAGGACTAACATAAGATTAAATATTCGATTGATTACATTTCTGAAATATTCACCACTCAAAACACTTAAAAGAGTCGATTCAATTAAACAGTGTAGCGAAAATGATTCTATGGAAATTTGAAATGTTACCATCGAAATCAAAACAATTGAAATAAAGTTGATAACTAAATTTATAAATCAACCAAATTTGTTTTACTTTCATCTTATTTGGTACAAAATATCGTTAAGCTAAGAAACTTGATGTATCAACGTCAGAAACAAACGAAATCAATTGTAAATGCCGCATAAGAAAGTTAATATTACTTCGGAAACAATAATATAAAAGTTCTCTTTGCGGTTGGAATGGGGGCCGATAAAATTTAATTATTCCTCTATAAATATCATTGGAAAACTTGTTTTGCTTTTAGTTGTTTAATGTTTGCCCACTGAATAATACAAGAGTTAGCACCGCATTCCACCAGTATTGATTTTACATTAGTGAGGCTATTTTTCCGTGATACTTTTTTTTATCTATTCCGGTACTGAAAGTGTTAAGTTTAATTCGGCATTTCTTCGTACTTTGTTACTTGATAAAACTATTTTCCATTGAATATTCCGATTTTCTTTATTGAATTGTAACTATTTTTTTAATGAATTCTTATTTCTCCCTTGTCCATCTGGTGGTGTGGTTAGTTACTTCGAATGACTTATATTCTGGTGGTGTGGTTAGTTACTTCGAATGACTTATATTCTGGTGGTGTGGTTAGTTACTTCGAATGACATATTCTCAAGTGTCTTAACAAGCTCCTTGTAGCATCAAAATGATGACTTGTATAGTGCTGTTTCGTCGTTTACAATATTATCACCACAATAATGCTTTGCTTATTTCAATAATCAAAATGCAGTTAATAAGCACTAGTAGATAAATTTAGGTGGAATGATACATGTATAAATCCAGATGCGAATAATCAATAACAGGCGACTACTGATACTCTTAATGCTGCCTCTAAGGACAATTTATTTAGCTCAGTTACTTTCCTCGAGGGCACCCTTAGTCAGAAATAAAAAATTTAAGATATTTAAAAAATAAACAACGTTGATTTTAAAGATAGGAAGGCAGCGGCTATGCCCCTTAGGGGCAGATATTTACATTATTATGACGTAATATAATAAATTTAATAAGGCTGGTGATAAAAAAATGCCATGGCAATTTTAGGGACTGCAAATTCTTGTTAAAACTCGTAAGACATAAATTATCATCTTTTAAGGAAAATTAAGATGACTGGACAACATAAGTATTGTATATAAATCTGATGAACTATAGGTCGTTGTGTTGAAATGTATAAAACTTAATGTTAAGTCTTTATATACCAATTAGAAAGTGTTTATTGTTTGTTTAAGACAGGACGAGAGTATATAAAATACACTTATGATTAGCTGGTTGAATTAAAAAATAAAGTCTTGGTTAGATGACTTCAAGTATCTTGGCATAAAAACTAAGCATGATGGGGGAAGAGTAATTTATTTCTATATAATTTTAAAAGTATAAATCTTTAAACTGTAACTTTTGTTATACTTAAATATTTTGTTATCATACACGTATAAAAAAAATATTAAAAAAATAATATGTAAATATCAACTGTTGTATAAAATAATCAGTCTTTTTTGAGAAATCGTATTAAAATTGAATTCATGTAAGTTCTATTTTACTGCCCTTTGCAATTCAATTCACTTTGAGTGCAATAACCGTTCTTGACTTTGGACTAAGGTTTATTGCTGCAATGAGATATAGTTCAGTAGATACTGCACAATCATGAGGATATATTGACCTGAATGCAAGCCTCACGCGAGCTGCATGTGGAGTGTGCACCATGCTTTACGTTAATGGGTTGCTGCATTGTATGAATGGGTCATTATGACCGCATGGCTTGGTGAGTAGAATATCGGTTTCCGAATCACTTAATTCGCGATTCGTATCTACGAATGATGGATTAGTTAATCCAGAATTTCTTACTCTACATTGTTTGACCTCGTTTTTTCTTGTTTTATTATTCAATGTGTTTCTATAATATTCCTAGTTAAGACATTATAGTCGCCTAATTTGTAAGACACCTGTCTCCAAGTTGGGGCGGCGAGTTCATTTTCCATTTTTATCAGATTTAAAAAAAAAAGGTTCTTGCCTGGTTTTCACTTCAGGTTTATTTAAAATCTTTCTGGTTTATTTAAAAAGATTACTATATGGCAATAGTCCACCAAATTTCACAAAATATATATGTATATATTTTTTTAACCTGGCGAGTTTATTGCCATGTGGCAATCTCTTCCAACCAACCAGAAATATGTTTTTATAGGCCCTAAGTGTTATCCAGACTGGATTCCTATTTTAAAAAATCTGGGTTCCAGCGGGGATCGAACCCGCAACCTCCGGATCGGCAGACAAGTGTCTTACCACCAGGCCACGGTGGTCGTCAAATACAACGAAAAATACAACGAAAGAGTAATATAATATTTCGATGACAATCGATTTCTATCACAAAGTAGAAAAATACTTTTTACTCAGAATTACTCATAATATGAACTTTTGTTGCATGTTTCTGCTTTTTCATTCATATGGTATCCTTTCAACGTATCTGAATTGGTAAAACAGACGTTTTAAAAAACGTAACCAGGAGAAAGTTTTGTTTGCGTTGCCATTAATCGAACCTTCGAGTAGTTAACAATCGGATTAGGTTCGTTCCTTGCAGCTCGTCACCATACGTGTTGGAATTACTATAGCACATGGAGAGACAATAACGTGTCATGTGGCTGTGTCTTTTAACCAATAAGAAGGTGTATTTACAAAAATCAAACTAGAAACCCTTTTTTTATCTAGGCACCAAACGGAATCAACTTGTCAATCAGGCCATAGAGAACATTACATAAGTATAGTTATCCTCAAAATATCAGTATTTGATTTTGGTAATTAATTTAATCCAACACTGTTTATTCCTCTTTTTGTAACGATATAACACTACCGGTTTCAAGGCTTTCACTTCATCATCAGGGGAGCACAAACAAGAAGAGTCTTGTTTGTGCTCCCTGATGATGAGGTGAACGTCTTGAAACCGGAAGGGTTATATCGTTACAAAAAGTAGAATAAACAGTGTTTGATTAAACGAATTACAATGTCTTTAAACCTCCACATTGTTAATGTCTTAACTATAAACAATATATAAAATATAATATTATTTCTAGTGGACATAAGAATTGATCTGGATTGATCAATAATAATTATATTTTACATTACCTTATGGAATGAAGACATCAGAAATGAAAGCATAGATAAAATTGATATTTAAGTAAGATAAATAAAGTTTTAAGATAGTTTGGACACGTGGAATAAAGTTTTAAGATTTTAAAATAAAGTTTTAAGATAGTTTGGCCACGTGGAAAGAACAGATGATGAAAGAATGACTAAACGAGCATTCGAGTCAGAAGTGCAAGGTGTGCGGGGAATAGGTAGACCGAGAAAAATGTAGATCAAAACATTTTGAAAGAAATAAAGTGAAAAGTATAAATAATAGACAATTGTATATACCCATATGTGGAGGAGGTGAAAGTTGTGTGCTTGGATAAAAAAAATTGAAGATCTATTCTCTCGACGTATCCCACAAGGCACACAGCGTGATGCTATGTACTACGATCAGCGTCATAGCTTGACATTTGTAAAAATTACGCTGTATTGAGTACATCTACCTTTGTGCGTGTTTTCGATTTTTTACAAGTTTGAAAATGGCATCAACTGTGCATCAACGAGTTTGCATTAAATTTTGTGTGAAAAACGGATTTAACAGTCCGCAAACCTTGGAAATATTGGAGAAGTGTTTTTCGTGGTACGAACGCTTCAGAAGTGGTCGTGAGTCGGTCGAGGATGACGAACGCAGTGGCAGTCGAAAACCGATGAAAATATCGATAAAATCAAAGAAATGTTGGCCGAAACCCGCAAATTGAACATCGCTTATGGATCCGCTCAAGACATTTTGGTTAGTGATTTGGGCCTCAGACGTGTCGCTGCAAAACTGGTGCCGAAAGATCTCAATTTCATGCAAAAAAGGATCGCGAAAGACATGATTTCCATGAGTTTTTTTACCAAAAACAACACAAATACTATCCAGCAGCCTTCGAATTCACCTGATCTGGCTCTCTGCGACTTTTTCCTTTTCAACTGACTTAAAAAACCGCTTCGCGGAACGCGTTACAGCACCCGAGAGGATGTCATGAAAAAATCGAAGACGGCTCTGATGGACATACCGAAAATTGAGTACCAGCGGTGTTTTGAGGATTGGATCAAGCGCTGGCGTAAGTGCGTTGCAGTCGATGGGGAGTACTTTGAAGGGGGCCATATCGATTTTGATAAATAAACTTGTATTTTCGATTTTATTAATAAAGTCCTAAAACTTTTTGATCATGGTAGTATGTATGTATATTACCTTTTTTGTTTAAGAAAAAAAAACAAAAGTTTATCCAATGAACCAACTCAAGTCACTTAAATACCTTGACTCAGTATAAGTTATTATTATATGTTTTCTTTATGTATAATATAATTTAGTGACACGTCCTACAATTCTACAAATAATTTCTAATTACCGAGTCAGTAGTCTGCCTGCCAGTGTTTCACCTAAATTTGGTACAATTTATATAACTCGATATAAATTGTATTTCATTAATTACCTTATTGTTACCATCCAATTCGGTAACCCATTATTTTGTTATTAACAATTTCACGTAATTATAATATAATCCACCCCTATTTGCATACCAAGTCACGGCAAGTAGGCGTTTGTATTAAACGTGGGGCGCCCGTATATTCGCATTACTGTTGGCTTATATTCACACACGGGGGGTAATTTATTTCTCATTCCGCACAAGCGAACAGGGCTGACTTAAGGGATTTAGTAAGCTTACATTCCATTTATTATACGACCTTGATAGTCTGGTTTTAAAAGCGAGAACTTTTGCTGAAAAAAAATTCATGGCTGAAATTTGCATGATTTTTAAAGTTTTCAAGATTTATCTAACGCTTAATTCTTTTTTCACAGATGGTCTTTAATTTTTTTTTCATAATGAGTTCTAATTATTATTCATAAATTAGATTTGAATAAGGTTAAGTTTTAAAAGGTTGTGTATACATTGTAATACCAAAAAGGAATTTTAAGAAGGAAATGGAAAGATTACCTTTTTACAAAAAAAGTATATAAGCAGGTTAAAGTGCTATCATAAAGCTCAACAATATTTTCCTCCTAAATTTTGTCTGATTAATTGAGTTTTTAAATTGGGTGTTAATTTATTAAGCATAAACCTTAGTTCTTCCAATAAGTTACATCCTAAATTTAACCCGATTAGTTGAGTATTTACTATTTTTCTGAGGGTAAAGGTTTAAAATAGAATTTAATACTTATATTATTTAACGACATTGTAATTTGTTTTTATCAAACAAATGGAGCAAAGTTCTATTTATAAAAAAAACATGTCATACGAAATAACCAAAATATTCAAGTCACATAAAGCCAGCTTTTTACACGAATTTTAATCTCCGGAAACTCTTATTTAACGGGAAAGGCCAAAATGGGATACCTAACAGTGGTGTGTATAAACTTTTATGTACTGACTGTGATAATTTATATATAGGAAAGACAGGAAGATCTTTTGAAAAAGAATTTCGTGAACACAAATCCGCCTTAACAAACCCTCTTATTTATTCTGAAATGGCTAATCATTATCACTATGAAAACCGTACATTTTCTATCGATGATGCCAAATTCTTACATATCAGTAGTAACGGAAATAAATGGGATAGATTAGACTCCCTAAAAAAATCTAAGTCAGTACATCAGGGTGAACATCTGGCAAACACATATATTCCAAGAATCTCGCCGCTGCTCACTGAGGTGGTCTCCTCCCTTCCTTCACTTACATTCCCCAGTCCGAATGTTTACCGTTAGAGGCATGTATATCGGTACCAGTTCGAACAGAATTCAGTCTTCTTTGAGCTTCACTGATGATGAGGTGAAAGTCTTGAAACCTGTAGGGTTATACCGTTATTAAAAATGAAATAGAGAGTGTTTGATAAAAACAAATTACAAAAATGTAATACTTACTTTTAACTTAAAAATAATGTTTTAACATTACACTTTTAACATTACGTTTATAACTTTACATTCGCTTTATCGCGCCTGAAGTTATACATACGGTTTTTTTAAGGATTAGAGCCTGATTAAGTTATGGAGCCTTGTATATTTTTCTTGTTGTTTGGAAAAGATAACCACGTGGTGATTAACTCACCAGCCAGTACTGAATACAACGAAGATTTTATGAAAATTTACATTTTCCCACTGTATTGTTATGTGAACTACAAAAGTGTAATAAAGAACAATACATATATACCATCACGACGATTTCCTGTCGGAGCAGGCAGAGAAGAAAGAAAGCCATACGTTCCTATCTCAACATACGTCCTTCGTCTCTTATACATCCATGTTATACTTTCTCATACAACTCTCGCAATTGATGTGTCTTTTTACGTTCCTTTTTTCAAAATACCATTCACTTAAACCAATCATACTTTCCTTGGTCTTCCTCTACCATGCCGTCTACTCACATTTGCGCCATATCAGTTTTGTAAGTATTTCTTCATTCATTCGTTCTGCATCCCCAAACTACCTCACTGCGATCTTCTCCATCTCACTCAATACATCAGTACATACGGTTGAAAATTTGAAACATTGTAAATAATCTTTTAGTTTTTAAACTGGATTTTATTTAAATTCAGAATAAACATGTGCATAAGGGGAAGTTAAATTATAATCGTATTATCTCATGTTTTTAAGTTTATGAAACTTTGAGGAACACATTTCAATCCAATAAAGCACGTTCAAGAGCTTTCGATTACTAATATTTCTTTCATAAAAGTCAATCTTAAAAAATCTAAGATTTTTTAATATCTAAAACACAATCGAAGAGAAAAATAAATCATTTCCTTTCTTACACTTAGGTATTGAAGAAATTAAAAATTCCAATCCTAGTTCAGAATACTAAAATCTTTTACTATTCAGTTTAATCTGAATAAAATTTAGAAAATATTTTCCTTCATCGCTATTTATTTTTACCTCTAGGCAATAACTCGCTGAATTCACCTCTGTTGCCGGTCTCTGCATAGGAATAAATTTAGTAGGGAGAAAAGAAATTTCGGCCAACGTTATCGATTTTTCGCGTGCCAATTTTCGCTTCCCTTAGTAACAAAGGACCGACATAATTAGGGGGGCTCTTTTATTCCAGCTGATTGTCCTCGAATTCGGCTGGAAAGGCATTTTTAGATTGTGTTTTTTGTATGGCGGGAAATAATTAATCTTTACCTCGGGTTAAAAATAAATTTTGAATGGTGTATTATTTTTTCAAAAACTATCCATTTATTTAATCTAACACTTGAAATAACCTTCAGTCTTTTTTAATATTGTTTGTATTAACAATTGACTGTTTTATTTATATTATCAAATGACAATTACTCGTGTTGTAAAGAAGTTAGTTAAAATAAAATAATTTTAAATAATAAATTATTAAAACGTAGATTTTAGCTGAAATCTATTGCAAAAGCTGGAAGTTATGTGTTTTATATAATTGTCATTTCAGGATTGTGTGAATTTATTTTATTATTATATTCAAGTAAATCACAGAAGTTTCAGTGACTGTCTATTATAGTTAAGGCAAAGTCAGATGAATTTAATAGTTTAATTATATAAAACATATTGAAGAAAATGTTATTGCTTAATATGAAGACAAAAGCATTAAGATATTTCAAAGGTATTGCTTAATATGAAGACAAAAGCATTAAGATATTTCAAAGGTATTGCTTAATATGAAGACACAAGCATTAAGATATTTCAAAGGTATTGCTGAATATGAAGACAAAAGCATTAAGATATTTCAAAGGTATTGCTTAATATGAAGACACAAGCATTAAGATATTTCAAAGGTATTGATTAATATGAAGACAAAAGCATTAAGATATTTCAAATTTGTTTCTTGAAGATTTTAATCGAATACAGAACGCTCTCAAACTTATATACATACACGTATATACTATATCACGATGGTTCCCTGCTGGGGTAGACAGAGAAGACAGGCCGCCAGATCTCGACAAACGCATGATCAAACCATACTTTACTTGATCCTACTTTGCCACACTTTGCACTGTATATTTTATATGATTGTCTTTTTTCATTCATTCGTTACATGTACACAAACCATCTCAAAGGGCTGTTTTTGACCTTACGCAACACATCACACTTAAGTTCATATTCATCCCTAATCATTTTATTCCGTTTTCTCTTATACATTGTGACACCGTTTGTTTTTCTAGGGGCACCAATTTATTCAAATCTCCAAGTTAATGAACATCGTAAGGCCTTTTTAAAATTTATGAAGTTCTTGGAGGCAACTGTACTATTTTACGACAATTAGCTAAGCTTAAAAATCGATGTTGAACTTACTTAAATACTCGTATTACACGGTCATACTGTTTTATAATTAATGGCATATTTCTGTGTTACTTCTTGTTTAAAAAAGGCAATATTGCTCTCCAATGACTTCAGAGTGAAAATATTATCGTAAAATACTCAGAAATTGACTTAATTATTTATCGTAACAAAGCATTTTTCCTGTACAAACATTCCGTTATAAAAGCGCTCGCAATATGTACCTCTTTACACGCTATGTCTCGATACAAAATTCAGTATACCAATTTTTTCGTGTGCCCTAAAGAACACAACAGATGCTTCCAAGCTTTTATAAAATAACAGAATATACATTCAAAATGAGGTTTTTGTCTCACAAACTCCTTCACAATTCTAAAATGATCCACTTCTGTGCTTCTAATGGTATGATCATGGAATTTCTTTGTGAATTCGTAGTAAATATTTATTTTATGTGAAACCCGCATAACGTCCGCAGTAAGCTACTTCGACTCCCCATGAGATTACTTACTTTTACATATAAAATATTTCTAATCATAAAAAAATGTAGTTCAGCTTAAAAAAATGTTCAAATAATATGTTCTTGGGCTGTTTTTCAGCTTTTTCAAATATTTTAAATAAAAATATGGACTTTATTTAAAAAAAACGTGATAAACTCGATTAAACAAACGAAAAATCTTCTCAATACATACGACGACCTCTTTGACCTAGTTGGTAAAATATATGTCTTTCAGCCCAGGGGTTATGAATTGAATTCCCATTGGTACCAACATTAGATTTTCATGGAAAAGTTGGTAAGACGATTATTTTTTAACCCAGTGTTACGGGTTCGAGTTGCATAAGAGTTCAATTTATTGAAAAAAAAGTGCTTTGATCTGGTTTCCACTTCAGACCTTTTGAACATCTCCGGTTGGTGGAAATGCATTGACATATATCAATAAATAATAAAATATGATGCAAAACAACACGTTTTTAAACAGGGTTCCAGTCTGTTTTTAACATAAGGACTAACATATTTCTGGTTTGTTGGGAAATAAATCAGGAGAAATGATTTATTATAAATTAAAAAAATGGACATTTAATTTTCTTCGTACTTCTGTAAAGCGTTGTGGCGTGGACATTCAGGACGGTACACAGAAATTAGAAGTTTTTGAAATGTGGTGTTATTGAAGAATGTTGTGAGTTTTATTAAAAGAAGAAAGTCAAAATACTTTAAATGTGTAATGTGAGAAGAAAAATATGACATCCTTCAACCGGCAATGCAGGGGGAAATCTGGGTAGAAGATGTTTGCGAAGACAATGCATCTCCTGATTGAGGAACTTAGGGGAGTGGTTTAACTGTTGTACTTTATCTTTATTCAGAGTTGCTGACTTAAAGCCCAAGAAAACCATGATCCTTGACAACCTTCAAATACGAAAGGAACTTTAAAGATGAACAATTAAAAAAAATGTACATTTTTATATAATACATACTCGTATGCATGTTATGTTACATATCATCATGCCGTGTGCCTTGCGAGCTAGGTAGAGAAAAAGATTTTCATATTTATCTATCTAAGCATACAAATTTCGTCTCATAAATCTCGTCATCCTCAATCTTCTATGATTCAATAGAACCAACTAAGAAAATATTGTCCTTATGTAGATAATTATGAATATATTTTTGTCGAGTGTCAATAATTGAGGGAAGGCATACATGGATAAAATTGATGTTTTAAGTAATATAAATACAGGAGCTTTAATACGGTTCGTAAATGTAAAGAGAATGAATGATGAAATAATGGCTAAGTGAATATACAAGTCACAAGTGCAAGGTGTGCATGGAAGAAGTAGGCCGATGAAAACGTGGCTGAACCAAATGGACCAGATTAAGAAAAAAAGGTTAAGTGAATAGTATGAATAAAACAGATTATGCACGACGAGATGTATGCATTTGGAGTAGGCGAAAGTTGTATACTTGGATAGAAATGTTTGAAGATCTGTTTTCTCTGCCTACTCCACAAGGGGCATGGTGGGATGATATGTATGTAAGTATTTTCATTTATAGAGATAAAACTAAATTATTTACCAGATCCTTATTCTTCTAATTATTGTCATGTTTCGAGATACTTACTTAATTGTAACGCAACTATAATTTTATAATAACGTTTTAAAAAAATATTTCTCGTCATGCACAATATTTTTTTACTCTACATACATACCATTACACCGTCTCCCTATTAGGGAAGGCAGAAATGAGAGAGCGCAAGGCCTTCATATCGCGACACACATATTTTGGCTCTCTTGTATTCATACACAGTTTTATACATCTCATACGATTCCTTTGACTTTTTACATTTCCTCCTTTCCAAATATCGTACACTTGATCCAACCATACATTCCTTGGTCTTCCACTACTACGCCTTCCACTCTTATTTGCACTGTATATTTGTTTTATTCTTTTTCTTCTTCCTGGCACTGTCCCAACTCATTGCCAAGGTAGGCTGTTGGGGTCGGCTTTTTTCGTTCGCAGGCTGCATGTTCTTCAGTTCTGGGTGTCGCTTTCATCTAGGCCGTTTCTCTGCAGGATTTTGGAGCATTGAGTTATCCAGGAGTTCTTTGGACTTCCTCTCGACGGCTGTCGTGGAAGATACACAGGCATTGCTTGATTTACCGTATAGTCTAGTGATCTCCGTCTTATGTGCCCGTACCATCTCACCTGTCGCTCTTTAAGCTTACTGTTTATGTCTGTGACCCCCAGGCTACCACGAATGCGTGAGCTCTTAATTTTATATTTTAGTGATACTCCTGCCTACCACAAAAGCATTCGCATTTATGTTTGTTTTATTATGTATATGAAATAATAAAAAAAACATTCATCTCAATATTACACGAATTTCTCATTTATTTGATTATGCCAACGGTTTACTTTAAACATTTATTTTAGTTCAAATTTATATAGTCACACTTAAACACAACTTTGTAAATTTATAGTTCTATATTTCTAGGTGTTTCTAGCCTTGAACTCAGCAAAGTAACAAAAATATAAAACCACAGTAGCAGACTGTCACAAATTAGTGCGGTAGGAATCCATTCTTGATACGGGGGTGAATAGGACAAAAGTTACCGGTTTTCTTTTGTTACAGCAAAGCCTTGATTTGCGGATCGTCGGTCAACAATTTCGCTTTGCTGTTGTCCTATTTATTTATAATAAAGTCACGTAATACCGGCCTACAAATGGCTTTTAGTGAAAAAATTCTCGGTATACCGAACTTGTATAACTTTTTATGCATTTTTTTACAATAATTATTTCACCTGTCTTGTTTATTTTTTCAATATGAATTTATTTCGTTAACATTTTTTGGATTTAAAGTGAATATGGTGTGGCTACTTAATATGCAATCTTAATCTAAATTAAGGGTAGGCAAGTGAAACTTAAAACAAAAAAGTTAGTAAAGTAAGATAAATGCGATAGAATTAAGAGGGTTGTGTAGTGTCTGGAAAACGATATACAGCCGAATATGGAATGAGCGTGTTAGGAAAAAAATGCGAATCGAAAGTAGTTGAAATAGTGAGAATTAGAAAAGAAATATGAAGATGGTTCAGTCACGTAGAAAGAATGAATGATGGAAGATTTATGAAAAAAAAATGTCCCAGTTTGTTTTATTTTTTTAATATCCCGAACTTTTGGCACTTTTGATTTATTGGAACACATCAAAAAAATGGGTCACAATCAACTTAATAGCAATATTACGATATTAATAAAATAATAATATAATAAATCAATAATACAATACATAAATATCATCACGTCGTTTCCCTGCTGGAGCAGGCCGAGAAGACAGAGCGCCAAACTTTCCAGTCTTCGCATATTTCGCCTTTTCGCATTCGTACTCCTTCTTATACACCTCCTGCGATTTCTCTTACTTCTAGGTTGCTTTTTTTCATCCATACTTTCTTTGGTGTTTCTCTACCACACATTATATTGACATTTGCACCATACGTATGTTTTATTAGTGTTCCTTCGTCCATTCATTCCACGTGTCCATACCATGTCAGAGTACTTTCGATCTAACTTACAACTTAAGCTTTATATTCCCATTCATCTCTAATCATTTTATTTCGTATTGTCATATAGTATCAACCCGTGTATTATTATCATTGCGTGCATTTCTACAGCATCAATTCGGCTATTTAGATTTTTCCACGTCCACATTTCTCTCCCATACATCAAAGGCTGCACTAAAATACTGTTATGGGCTTTTATCTAAGTAGATTTTGATACAGCCTGGTTTGAGTAAAGGGTCTTTCAAATTGAGCGGTTTTTTAATTCTATTTTTTTTAAATTCTTGAATAAAATACACGATTTGTTTCGATTTCAAAAAACTTTTTATTGGTCATTGAAGTATAATGTATGACATTTAAATACAAAAAACAATATGCGCCAAATATCTACCTCTTGCAGTTCCACAGATATCCACTCTTTTGTCAAAAAATTTTATGCCATTTGGTTCTAACTCACCAATAACGTGAATAATTTCGTTCTTCAGCTTAGGAATTGATTGGGGGTCATTTTTATAGACCTGGTTTTTCACGTTATCCCAGAGAAAATAGTCCAACGGTGTCAGATCACATGATTTTGGTGGCCAATTAACATCACCGTTTTCGGAGATTACAATATATAAAATAATTCATCAATTTGAACGTGTTGTTGTATTGTATACGACTCCATTTTTATAAATCTCATACATTACACTTCTCAAATGTCACAAGACCCAGGCAACTCCACGACGCCATCTGTTTTTTTTTTCCAAGAATTAAAAAAACCGTTCAATTTGAAAGACCCTTTATATGTATTTAAGTGCCTCGTTTACTTTATTTCCTATCACTTCATAGCGTTTAAAATCCCTCTTAACTCTATCATCATCTGAGAAAATACTACCTAAACCGAAAAAAATCACGACTTGCTCCAATATTTAAAATTTCACCATACATCGCATTTACTTTGCAATATATGGGTTAACAATGAAATATTGGAAGACGCATCTCTTCAGCGTTTATTCAGTTCTTTCAATTTTTCAGTCTTCTTGCACGTTCACGTTTCTAAAGCAGAAGTAGATTAAAAACCAATAATTATATCTGAAATGTTTCAAAGTAAGTTAAAACGATTGCGAAAAGCGAACAATGCCTGTATTTGGTGATTATAGTTGAGTGAAACGTAGTGTAAGACTATAATTGGATACCATCTATTGTGGAAGGGAGATAAGGGAGAGACAGCGAGGAGCCAGTGGGAGACAGAATGGGGGAGAGACAGAATAGAGGCAGGAGAGAGCTCAGACTGGGCGATCAATTATTTTGTGATGCGGTTCTCTTAAATATATATTCCTGCGCTCAGGCATTCGGATATGGTTCAATAGATATTGCCTTTGAATGTTGTCTGGAGTTATTGGATGTTTTTGCAGAAAATAAATCTTATTACTTCTCAAGAAGATTACTCGAGCAATCACTTGGCGAAGAAAATAATTATTTTGTATTACTGTTTTGTTGTATACAATACAACCTAAATTACCATGTAGCATTATTTTCCAATCAAATAAAAAAATGTTACGGAAGGTTTATATGACAACATGATAACAACCTTATTTAAAAAAAGAGGTAGGTCGAAAAAATAATGGAATTATCTAGTTAACGAATTTTGTACATAGGACATGTTAAGGAACATGAGAAACATAAGAGCATGTATGAGAAATATGGCATGTTAAAGAGCATGAGAAACATAAGAGCATGTATGGGAAATAGGGCATGTTAAGGAGCATAAGAAACATAAGAGCATGTGTGAGAAATATGGCATGTTAAGGTGCATGAGAAACATAAGAGTATGGATTAGAAATAGAGCATGTTAAGGATCATGAGAAACATAAGAGCATGTATGAGCAATATAACATGTTAAGGATCATGAGAAACATAAGAGCATGTATTAGAAATAGGGCATGTTAAGGAGCATGAGAAACATAAGAGCATGTATGAGAAATAGGGCATTTTAAGGACCATGATAAACATAAATAGGGCATTTTAAGGACCATGATAAACATAAACATAAACATGCATGAGAAATAAGGCATGTTAAGGAGCATGAGAAACGTGAGAGCAGGTATAATAAATAGATCATGTTAAGGAGCATGAGAAACATGAGAGTATGTCTGAGAAATAGGGTATGTTAGGAGCATGAGAAAACATAAGAACACATATGAGAAATACTCGTATATGGGCATAATGAGGTATTTGAATGAAAAAAAAGACAAAAGGGGTGGACATAGAAAAAAGGCTTTGAGATCTAGTTACCAAAAATGGACATGAGGTGATGGTATGCATACTCGTATATGTATTAACTATAAGATATGTACTCGTATATGACTGAGTATTGAAGAAATAGTGCAAGTTGAAGAATTATGCTATTAAGGTAATATTTTCTAAGATGATGGAAGAGTTACGAGGGATATCGAATGACGTGAAGCGATAAGAAACAAAGTCAATGGGACACTAAAACAAATAAAGCTGAGTATCAACACCTGCTAAGATTATCTTAGTCCATAGCAGTATTTTAGAATTAAGTTTGATGTATGGCAGGGAAAATTTACCATGGAAAAATATTGAAAAAAGCTGAATAAATTCCGTAGAAATAAGTGCACTTAGAAGACTACGTGTATATGGAGTGATAATGTATGACATAATTCGGAATAAAATGAAAAGGAATGAATGTGAATTCATTGTTGATTTGTTGAGTAAGACAAAGGTTACAATTCTGAAATTGTTTGGTAACCTGGAACAAATAAATGAAGAAAATCTGAAAGAGGAAGACCAAGAAAAGTCAAGTTGGATCAAGTGAATGATATTTTGAAATAAGGAAACATAAGAAGTAAGATAAATTTTAGGAGCTGTATGAGAAGGTGTTTGGATGTAGAATAGGCGATATATTTGTGGAGAGATAGGAAAATCTGGCAATCTGTTCTCTCTGTCTACCCCAACAGAGAAATGGTGTGATGGTGTGCACATTAATCTTACCTAACTCTCTAGGATGTCAAACTAGGATAAAATATATTTTTTCATAACGGCCATGGAGATCAAATTAATAAAGGAAAAGTTCTCTTAAGAATAGATATGTACATATTGTGAAAAAAATATATTGATAAATATTTTTTAATAATTGTTTATTATTGTCTAACATATGTACGAGTATATAAAAAATCAGTATAAGAAAAATCTATAGTAAGTTTTGGTTAAAATCGTTATTTATTAATAATAGTAATATATGAACTGTAATAATTTATATAATGTCAGTTTTATATATGTTGACTAAAAAACCGTAAATTGACGTAACATTTACATATATGGCTTTACTTCATACAATTTCCACATCTTTTCTTGTATTTTTCATTTCATAAAATTGAAAATTCAAATGAAATTCTATTGCCGAAACGACAATCTAAATATTTTTTGTCGGTTTTCACCAGTTTCGCCTTGAGAAAAACCTTTTCAGAAGACCCTATTATCGAAAGCTCATCCAATGATACAATATTACTTTCCGGTCGATTTACTTCATATCTTTGAGGTATTTTCCAACAAATCGATATCCCATATGTTTTCTGTGCTCCCGATAACATCGTTCGAACCAGTTATTTTCAACATATGAAATGAAGTTTTTTTTTAATTTCATGAAATGAATCTCGTTTAAGGTTACACCATAAAAAAATAGTGTTACTTTTAAAGATGCTTGTTTACCACGCGGGGGTTTCGGGTTCGATTCTCGTTGGTATTAAAAAAACTTATATTGTAAAGTAGTTGGTTTCGTAACAATATTTTTTACACATGTTAGACTGGTGCAAGTGTACGGATAATATGTGCGATATCGAGTAGCGAGTTCCATACGTATGCACGATTAACGGGGCCCAAAACAATTTTGTTCCCCATCACGTTATTTACTATATCCAAATCACCAGTTCGGGTATGTTCAAGGTTTCCTTACGAATAAAGAAAATAAATAAATAGCCAAGCTTAAACTATAATTACTTACATAAATCACGGTTTTATTCCAACTTTTCATACCAACATTTAGCAAAGTTTTGTTTGTGCTCCCCTAATAATGAGGCGAAAGCCTTGAAACCGGTTGGGTTATACCATTATAAAATGTGGAGTAAACAGTGTTTGATAAAAATAAATTAAAATGACTTCCGAAATGCTAATACATTAACTATAAATAATACATTTGCGTTTATCTTATTGGGATACCTGTTCGATTGTTGATCACTCTAAACTTAAAAAAAAATATTTTGTCCGTGTTTTGTCGTATAAAATTTCGACTTGATTTGACCCTTCAGTGATATTTCATTGTTCGTTAGAAGTACTTGATTTTTTATTCAAAGTTTTTTACAAAAATAAAGTTCAAGTAACACAGAATATTATCATGTAAAATATAAAATAACAAACAACATAATTGACTCAATCATTTTCAATTTTACTTTATCAGAAAAAAAAATCACGTTCAATTTCCCTTAGAAAATGAGATTTTGATTCGACAAACGTTATCAGGAGACCATACCATAGATATACATTATATTGTATATGCAATCACTCCGTGATTGGTATTTGGTTTGCTTATTGCATTATTGATCGGGAACACTATGCAGACGGACGTGACTGGATCCCAAGTTCTATTCACTTTGAACCCAATATGGCCGCTTCGCCACCCTGCTCTCTGTTTATGTTTCCCTGATCACAAATATTGTTTCACGCTTTCAGCCTTTCAGGAGATACATGACAAAGCTTTCAATTATCGGGGCAGATGTGATTTATTTTAGTTTAATTTAAAAAAACATTCTATATAACTTTATACAATTTTATCTGAATGTACGTTGTCTTTTAGAATTAATTTATATTATCTACTCTTTTTTCCCCTTAAAGTATATTTTACTAACAAACATTTATCTTTAAAACGCAAAAAAACATAAACGGTTTAAAAATTTCTGCCCTCTCAGCATTTTAGGTACTTGCAAGATGTATAAATAAAGATAATTTAAGCAGAAGCAATGAATTTATTCCTTGTAGTTTTTACAGTTTACAGGTAAAATAACCGATACGATTACCATAAGAACTAAATTAAAACAAATATATCTCATTAAAGGTCTTTCAATTATTTTATTCCTCCTGTTATTAAGTTTTTCTCTTTAGCTTATGAAACTAGACACTTTTACAAATGTTTCTAATAGTTGATATCCGTGGCCTAATTGATGAACTGCCTGTCTGGTAACCTGGGGATTTGGGTTAGGGAAAAAAGGTTCTAGTCTGTTATTATATAATATATACTTTTGAGTGGTTGTTAGATATTGTTGCACATCAATAAAGCCTCCAGATTATGCTGTACGCAACGAAAGTGTTATACAATCACATTTTATTTAATAACATATGAATACAAAATGTGTATACTTGTTTTCTGTATTTGAATTGTAACTTTTATAAAATTAAAACAAATTAAGCATATGAAAAAGTATTATTAATTAATAACTTTTTTATATCTCAAGAACTAAAAGGTCATCAAAATCCCATATTAAATTAAAATGAATATTGAAAGTGACATTAATTTCTGATCAAGGAAACAAACATTTCATGCCGTATTGAATGGATATTGGAAACAGATTACACGTTCGAATAATTTATAACAATAATTAGTATGATAGAGAAGAGCTTCAGAAATTTCAGCCCAGTGAAGCTTATGAAATCCTGTTATGGAATCCAATTATGGTTTACAATAATATGTACTTGCATTATTTTAGACATATCTTTTTCAAGTTAACGTATAAAATTAAAATGTTAATTGGGGTTTTTTCTAACAAAGAAAAAAGTCCTTTTTATTTGTTAAAAAAAAATTATACATCTACATTTTTTTTGTATGGTTCCCTTCAACATAACCAAATTAGAGTTTGAACATAATGAAAACAGGAGTCAATGGAGGAGAAATATGGTCCTATGCTTCAGTAATCGAGTCTTTGGTTATAAAACGACTGGAAAAGGCACGGACTTGCAGTTCATCATTGCACGTGTTGGTAACATTACGTCACATGAAGAAACAAAACTCGTACTTGAGTATTGTTACCTTACGATTTCATTTACCAGACTGGGACTCCTTTTATTTTTTCAGATATCGAAGCTCAAACCCTCAGGTGGAAGTCAGCGTCTTACCAATTAAACTTCAGAGGTCGTGTATCATCGGTTGTTTTCCTCATTAAAATATTCACTTGAAAATTCTTTATTTCTTATTGTTATTGATATAATCAAATATACTGTAAAAACGAAGATTTTATAAGCATTCGTATTTTACATTTAATTCTTTCACTCATATAAAACCTACATACAAAATAAAAACTGAAACCTGTAAGCGTAGGACTATTGAAACGAAAAAATTGAATAATTTTGTACAACATACGAAGAATATTAAAATGGCAAATACAGCCTTCATATTTCTTCAGATATACGAGTAACCTATTTTTTGGTATTTTTTTTTGACAGTGAATGAATATTAAGTGGTATGAAAATCATCCATGTTGTCGAAACCGTAGGAAAGTTCGGAATATTTAACGTATAAAAATATCGGATAATTTAATTTGCATTTGTATTCAAAAACTTTTTTCTCGGCGTAAGAGAAATTTATAATGGAAATTTTATTTTGCGAAATTCTACGTGTTTTCTTCTTTGTTAATTAGGCGTAAAAAAGATTATTGTATCAAACTTTTTCGAAACTTATAAAAATAAACACGGTGAAATACTTGGACTGCGCAAAATAAATTATGTACACTTATAAAAAATAATTACTTTATAAAGAATTGTACGGTTTTTAAAAAGAAATATTAAGTTAACAAAATGTTTATTTAACTTTTATTGGGCTTAATTTTTTATTTAACATCAACGCATTAAAACAACTTACATATTTTTATTTAAAAAATTAAACGAGAATTTTATAAAAGAAAGAATGAGTCGTAATTTCGTTGTCTAAAATCGACTGTAAAATAAAATCACATTTCGAAGTTTTTTTATAGCATTGTGGAAAAGTTTATAGTATGACAAACTTTTTCAAAACAAGACAATAATGACTCGTGTACAAAACAAGACAATAATGGTAATTTAACTTTCATTGGGCTTAATTTTTTATTTAACATCAATGCAATAAAACAACTTAAATATTTTTATTTAAGAAATTAACAGAGAATTTTATAAAAGAAAGAATGAGTTGTAATTTTATTGTCTAAAATCAACTGTAAAATAAAATCCCATTTCGAAGTTTTATAACATTGTGGAAAAGTTAATAGTATGACAACTTTTTCAAAATATAAAAATAATGACTCATGTACAAAACAAGACAATAATGACTCATGTACAAAACAAGACAATAATGACTCATGTACAAAACAAAACAATAATGAATCATGTAAAAAAAGGGTAATAAATATTTATGAACCCGTTACAAACGTATGGTTAGTAAATGTTTATTTTTATATGAGTATATGTTTTCATATAATTTATAATAACCTGCATAAAAATCAAATTTTGAAAGAATGGAAGATTGTGCACGACGAGGTATATGAATGTGGAGGGGACGAAAGTTGTGTGGTTGGATAGAAAAGCTTGAATATCTGTTTTCTTGTCCTACCCCGGAAGGGACATAGCACGATGTTATGTTCTATTGATGACAATGTTATGTTATCTACTCGTACATACGTGTTTCCAAAGGCGACCTCCGGTCTTAGTTGGCAAGACCCTTGACTTCCACTCAGATTTTTTTGTAAAACGTGAAGATGTGGGATGAAAACATTTTGCTCCCCATCCGGTTTCTAATCTTTAACTTTGGATAATACGTCGATAGAAGACTCGTACAAAATGAGCAGCGACATATTAATGTCAAATTCACGTTATCTGTACAAATATTATTCTACGGATAAAATATAAGGTTTTATCTCTCCTTGGTAAGTTTTCTTCGATTTTCTTACCAAATATGGTTTTCTAAACATATGCAGACGTGAGGAAGTATCTTATTTAAAGGCCGCAGCCACCACCTTCCTATCATTACATTCAACTTATTCATATGTTTTTGTAATACTTTTAAACTATCAATAACAGTGAGTTCGATCTCGAGTTACAACGCCATTGAGGAGTGTATGATATCTAAACGGAGCTATATAAATTGTCCTGTTTGATTATTGTTTTTGATAATTATTATTCTGTTAAAAGTATTATAATTTTTCCACTTTAATTTTTTTACTCAATATTATTGGCATAATAGCAAAATAAATTTAAAGTCGTTCAAGGTGGATCTTAAAGTCGAGAATCCCATCGCCATTCCAAAACAGCTTAGAAATGGCTACCACAGCTTAGAAATGGTCACAATTTCTACTATGAAACTGTGACCAATTACCATTTCGTCGAATAGCAAGGAAATATTCGTGATGAATCAAATCAAAGGATTTTAAATTATACGTTATTGCTGTTTGAAATAAACAGTAACAGGATATTTTTCTGATTCAAATATAACAAGAAAATATAAATCGATAATTGGGAAACGATGTATTAATTTATAGGTCTATATTTTATCCAATTAAGAGTTATTAAAATAATTTGGAAAGTTTTAATAATGAACAGAATTTGAATTACGGCGCTGACGGGCACCAAACAGAGCCTCCTGAAACTGAAATTTTAATTTTCTTCAAATAATTAATTTCCCTGAAAGTTTGTTAATAGTAAAGGGTTACACTCATTGTGATGAAACAGTCTATTTTAAAATTTCAAATCGTAAAATAAATTTAGTTTAATTTTAAATGACTCATTTTAGTAAGTTAGTGTAATAAAAAAGTACTGTAAATTCGCCATGGCCTAGATGGTAATACGCCTGTTTTACAACCCGGGATTTCCGAATTTGATTCCCGTTGAAATATTTAATCATTTAAAAGTTGTAAGTTGAAAATTAAGAAGAAAGAGAAATCCGAATCGTACATTAAGTAACAGTAACCGATGGTGAAAGCACTTCTTTAATTACAATGCATCCGTCTTACTTTAACGTATTTCTCGTTGGTAGGAAAATATTACCGTGTAGCAATTAACCCATCAGGTTGTATTGTAACAAGCCAGGAGGATTCGTAGGTTAGGAGGTAGAAACACGTGTCTCGGGAATTAATGATTTTAGCGGAATAACAAAGTGATTTATTGTTAAATATTTAAATGGAGTTCCATGAAATTAAAGTTGAAACCTTTGATAAATAAATTATCAATTGTTACTCATACTTGAAACACAAACTGCCATGTTACAGTGAGTTTTACACGGAGCGGCTTGGTTTACTTTTGATGCTGACAAATTTAGTCAAACAACTAACATATACCTATACTACGAGAAGTTTGTAGGTTAATGCGTTATTGTTTGTAGTTTTTTTTCCCTTTCGCCAAAACTTGATTCTTTTTTTATCTAAGCATTGGTCTCTTAACAAACTGGAATCATTCCATTTAAAGACAGGCTCGAGATATGATCTGATAATAAGAATAATAAAGACAGGCTCGAGATATGATATGATAATAAGAATAATAAAAACAGGCTCGAGATATGATCTGATAATAAGAATAATAAAGACAGGCTCGATATATGATTTGATAAGAAGAATAATAAAGACAGGCTCGATATATGATCTGATAATAAGAATAATAACGATAGGCTCGATATATGATCTGGTGATAAGAATAATAAAGACAGGCTCGATAGTAAGAATAATAAAGACAGACTCGAGATATGATCTGATAATAAGAATAATAAAGACAGGCTCGATATATGATTTGATAAGAAGAATAATAAAGGCAGGCTCGATATATGATCTGATTATAAGAATAATAACTATAGGCTCGATATATGATCTGGTGATAAGAATAATAAAGACAGGCTCGATATATGATCTGATAATAAGATTAATAAAGACAGACTGGAGATATGATATGATAATAAGAATAATAAAAACAGGCTCGAGATATGATCTGATAATAAGAATAATAAAGACAGGCTCGATATATGATTAGATAATAAGAATAATAAAGACAGGCTCGATATATGATCTGATAATAAGAATAATAACGATAGGCTCGAGATATGATCTGATAATAAGAATAATAAAGACAGGCTCGATATATGATCTGATAATAAGAATAATAACGATAGGCTCGAGATATGATCTGATGATAAAAATAATAAAGACAGGCTCGATATATAATCTGATAATAAGAATAATAACGATATGCTCGAGATATGATCTGATGATAAGAATAATATAGACAGGCTCGATATATGATCTGATAATAAGAATAATAAAGGCAGGCTCGAGATATGATCTGATAATAAGAATAATAAAGACAGGCTCGAAATATGATCTGATAATGAGAATAATAAAAGGAACAATTATAGAAGACAATATCTACCCATGGGCGCTTTTACTCGGGAATCAAACATAGTATTTTTGCAAGATGAACAATATTTAAAATAAATTTAAAAAATAGTGTGAGGATAGGAAGAGGGTAGCTTCGGTCATAAGATACTTTCCAGTATATGCATATAGTATATATAGGTGGAAATACGCGTTGCGGGGATCAACGTAATTAATAAAATAACTTAATAATTTATTTTTAAAATCTAATTTAATGTTCAAACATTCATTTTAAAATACAACAGTTGAAAACAGTTCATCATATTCATTCAATATTAGTAATACTTCTTTGTATAAGTTCAAACGAAACCTTTTCAAAGGCTGCACTGCATACAATTTGTTACATCTTTTATCTCTTGTACAAACACTTTTGTCAGTTTTGCTGGAATAAAGAACGGTACAGTACATTTCATTTCAACAACATAATCCGTATTCATTTTCCCTTTTTATTTGCGTTGACATATGAAAAGAGATGGCAATAAATTTTTAATTAAAAGCAAACTCATCCAAGTCTGTTATTTTCAATTGTAAGTTGTATTATTTTAAGCTTTTATTACGTTCTCTGTTGTCGCTTTAATAATACGTGAAAAATATCGTAAAAGCAAGTTTAAAGTTTTTATTTACTCGTACATAGCATTGTTTTGTTACCAGTTTTAGAGTAGGGATTCTTCAATATTCTAATTTATTTTAATAAATACTTTCATGGATATACAAACATCTAGAGGACTTATTTTTTTAAAACGGTACCATCCAATCTATAGGCTTTTAATCCACAAGATAATGTAATGAACCATCAATTAATAAAAAAAAAACACCAACTCAATGAAAAAAAAAGTGAAGTTAAATTGTGCATATTGGAAAAACACAATATATTGAACTAAATAGAAAGACGAATATATACAAGAAAAATCTCTAATCAAAGATATTTTCACAGTTCTTACTAAAAAAATGGCATTTATGGAGTACATAATCTAGTGGCATTTATGGAGTACAGAATCTATTTGCATTTATGGAGTACAGAATCTATTGGCATTTATGGAGTAAATAATCTATTTGTATTTATGGATTACAGAATCTATTGGCATTTATGGAGTACATAATCTACTATGCGTATCCAGAAAGTAAGTGTACTGAGGCTCTCACGACCGGATGGATTTTATTTTCGACATGTTGGCTACACTTCCGTTTAGCATGACCCTTCCCCTCCGCTACGAGACTGGTTCGAGGTCAGTACGTTGAGAAGTGTCGACGCGACAACACATTTCGTGAAAAATGTCAATCCAATCTACCGCCAAGTGCGAAATACGCGGCGTCATCCGTTATCTCGTTTGGAAGGGAAAACCTCTGATTGAGGTTTATAATGAGGTGAAAACTGCATATGGTGATAAAGCTATGAATCGTACGAGTGTGTACAAGTGGTGTCGCGAGTTTAAAAACGGTCACGTCACACCTCTTCACCCTCCGCCAAAAAGTTCAAAACCACAATTTCAGCCAAGAGAATCATGGCATCCGTGTTTTGGGACTGTCAAGGCATAATTTTAATTGAATATATGCCTCAAGGGGAGACCATCAACTCTGCAAGATACTGTGAGACCCTTAAAAAATTGCGGAGGGCGATTCAGAACAAGAAGAGAGGCATACTGACAAAGGGAGTCTGCCTGCTGCACGACAATGCCAGACCACACACGGCCAACGCCACGAAGGAACTGCTCGCCTCGTTTAAATGGGATGTCCTGAACCATCCCGCGCATTCCCCTGACCTAGCACCTTCAGATTACTATCTCTTTACCTCCCTGAAGCTGCACATGGGTGGAAAAAGGTTTTCAACCGACAAGGAGGTAAAGGAGGAGGTGGAGAAGTGAACGGAGGGGTTGGCGGGAAACTACTTCGAGGAAGGCATCAAAAAGTTGATACCCCGCTTCACCACCTGCATTGAGAGGAATGGCGACTATGCCGAAAAATAGCTTACATATGTACTACGGTAACCACGTAATTTTTTTGTTTAAATAAAAAAAATTGTAACCTACAATAATTCAGTACACTTACTTTCTGGATATGCCTCGTATTTGCATTTATGGGGTAAAGAATATATTGGCATTTATGGAGTACAGAATCTATTGGCATTTATGGAGTACATAATCTATTTGCATTTATGTAGTACAGAATCTATTGGCATTTATGGAGTCCAGAATATATTGGCATGAATAGTAATAAAATAATAATAAAAACAATAATAAAATAATAATAAAAAAGTTTAAATATGTTTTAATTCTTAATTGAAAATGAACGTAGTATACGGTCCATTGACTTAAATAGAATGATAACAAAAAAAATCAATCATTGATCGTAAATACATAATTTATTCGCATGAATAGAAACAATATTACGAAATCTTAAGGTTTTAATCAATGGCTTTTATATTTTTCAATCTAAATTGACCATAAAGTAGTACATTTTCTATTGACACGGATAAAATAAATAATAATTATGGAAAATATTCAACCAATAACAGTTCAATAATGTTTTACTCTATATAAAGCATAAAGCAAGGACATAATCAATTGGCTTTTATAGAAATCATAATAAATTAAGGAAAAAAATTCCATCTAAGGAACTTCAAAAGTTTTTACTAGAAAATCGATTGGCACGAATAGAAACAAAAAGTGGAAAAAAGTTTCAACCGAACAAATTCCAATATATTTTACTCTTAATTGAGCATTAAGGAAGAACAAAAGCTATTGGTATGAGAAAAAACAATAATATGTCAAAGAAAAAGTTTCAGTCAAAGAGATTTAGATTTTTTTTATTCAAGATAATTTTTTTCAATATTAACAGATAAAATTCAATTCTGCTCAAATACGAGTATATGATATATATTTAAACTAGAATATTAAAACACGTACCTACAGTTTTCGGCGACATTTTCAAATATTTAGTTTCGCTGTTTTTTTTAATTTAACCTTACAATTGGTACGAATATACGAAACTTTTGTCTCGTTAGTTCGAAGAAATTTGCCGTGTTGTAATAAATTCACCATTTACTTGTTTAACAATGAAGTGTCGATATAAATAAAAAGTTTAAAATAAATAACCTTTGCTGTGCTAAAAATGTAAGATTTTTTGCTTATTTCCAAACAACCATACAATATTGATTTATTTTATATTGACTAAGTATAAAGCAAGGACATAATCATATTTTTTTTATTTCTGAATTTTGGTTTTCAACTTTTCCACAATTTGTCAAAGCAATTGCAGAAATTTTAATTTCCTTGCTTACATTCTTTTTAATAAACTGTGTTGCTATCAAAACATTCCAGATGCTGTGGACAATTTTAAATGTAAATTATTTCATGAGTTAGCACAAGTGTTTTCCTCTCCCAGCAGATTTCATCTCGTTGTGCCGCCACCCCCAATTATTTCATCATACTCTACCTCCCTAAGGCTCACCACTTGCACGGAATTCCACTCCAAGGATTGCATAAGCTTCACCTGGTAACGAGAAATTTTAGTCAGAGAGGAAACGGAATATGGAAATCTCAAAGCGTGTGACTAAGACTAATATTTCAGATTGTGGAAAATATTTAATGTTTAAGATTATAAATTTGGAGTGAACAGAAATGATAAACAGCTTAATTTTTCTATCATGACATACTTAATTCACCTCCTTCACATGTATATAGTTTTTTTCTGTTTCTCTTACTCCTACCATTTTCTTGTCTTAAAATTTCATTAACTTTGATCAACTACACTTTTCTCAGTTTTCATCTTCTAGCATTCCCACTTACGCTTGGATTATACCTTTGTTTAGTCAGTCTATCGTCGTTCATTCATTTTACGTTTCTAAATCACCAACCTCTTCAGACCTGAATAAATTCTAAGGTTTTAAAAAAATGTTCTTGCGTATGAGTATATTATTTACACTAAATTCTACATTATGACGTGATTCTAAGATTTTTTATGTACATTTTAGACAAGATTCTCACTGCGTTGATTTTCCGATAGTTATATAAATTTAAACAACTGAACATCTGAGTTGTCAATATGTTTCCCAAGTCTCATAAATTCACGTTTACTCCCCTGTCTAACTTTCTTACTGCCGAGTTTTGTTTTTGTCTCAGAAAGGAAATGAAATATGTCTGTAGTTTGACTCTGTTAATGGCTATAAATTTCTCCTTCCGCCTCGATAAACACTCCGCAGACTTAAGGCTTTTACAGACCTGTCTGGGTATTTCCATTAAGGCTGCGTTGTGTAATAGCCTTGCGATCTAGATATTAAATTTGTTGATAAATATTTTAAACTCATTTCAAGATGACAATTTAACATTTATGAAAGTTGATGTTTTTTATCTTTAAATTTGCATTGTTAATTATATTTAGTTAACGGTTCATTAACGGTACAACATAATTTTACAAAGGACGAAAAATAATACATAAGATGATTTGTACATGTTCAACGGATTGGTGATAAAAGACCGACTACACAAATAAATAATGCAAGCATAAGTAGGAGTCGTCGTAGAGGAGGACCGAGAAAAGAATCGTTGGAACAAGTCAATAATATTTTGGAAGAAGGAAATATATTACATTACTTCTTCTGTGTCATGTCAGGTCCCCCCGTTGAATATCACCTGAGAGTAGGCATCCTTGTCCCCGGCAGCCCGAAAAAGATCTCCAACGCCCCTTATGCCAATCCAATCACGTATATTGCGGAGCCAGGAGATTTGCCTCCTGCCAACACCTCTTCGGCCTTATATTTGGCCTTGGATGATCAGGTGCAGTAATTTGTACTTTGCTCCTCTAAGCACATGACCCAAGTAGGACACCATTCGGATTTTAATATTACTTCTTCTGAATTCAAAATAATGTTATAGAAATTATTTTTCATAATTCACTCAGTGAAGTAATTCACTTTTAGTATATTTAAACTAATTAATAAATTTTCTTTCAGAGCATGGACTTTTCCTCCAATATGTAGACGGCATAATTAATCCTTTGTATACTAACGCATAACACATAATTCCATACATCATATTTTGTGATTCACTCGGCTCGACTTTGAAACGATCTTTCTGGCTCAATGTAATGTGATGTTGTATCCTTATCGATATTTAGGAATAAACAATCTAATGTAATGTTGTATCCTTATCGATATTTAGGAATAAACAATCTAATGTGATGTTGTATCCTTATCGATATTTAGGAATAAACAATCAAATGTAATGTTGTATCCTTATCGATATTTAGGAATAAACAATCTAATGTGATGTTGTATCCTTATCGATATTTAGGAATAAACAAAACAAAGCCTAGTTCAACTAAAAACATGTCTCTTACTTAACTCCCATAAAATTTACATCCAAATCCAAATTTTCCTTGAGATTTATTTATGGTATTGTTAGCTTGTAAAATATTGTTTTTTATACACGGTTATTTTTTATATTTTTTTTATCTACCATGCACGGATTTCTCCTGTTACACAAAGAGGGTCTGCTTCTAGCGTTAGCTTATTCGTTACGAAGAATATCAGCCAGGATTTTTCTCATACTGCTAGGTGGTGCCGAGAATATATCAACAATGTCATTCAGTTGGTTCAATATCTCTATACCACGCGTGACTCGGTCTTTAGCCATGATATTCGTCCTGTAAGTTGGTATGTAGAGCAGAGGGTGATTCGTTGCACGGTTATATTTATTGGGTACATATAAACTTAGTGCTTCTAGAATCCCGGGACAGTTAAAGTCATCTTGAAAAACCTTAAGTAGGAATATCGCAATGGATTCTTGTCTTCTTGTTTTGAGGCTTCTATAGTTACACACCGTGAGAAGTTCGAGACACCAACAATTATTGTGAAACAAAAGCTGGTTGATTGATTGTAAGAAATTGCTTTAAAACAATTAATCCGCTTGATATATTTACATGAGAGTATTAAATAAAGAAAAGTCTTAAATAAAATCACAGGAAAAATATTTTCGACTTATTTCTTTCAATTTTGTTCGCAAAACAATAATAATAGAACATGGTTTTGACAAAAATATTTTGTAAAATTTATGCTTCTTGAAAACTACATTTTACAAAGCTGTAGTGAACAGGGCACCATAATATTCTGTAGGTGACATACACGTACGTACAAAACGACCGCTTGGAAAATTCAGTGAATTTTTCCTCTCGCATTTCACTCGAGCTTGTGGAGTGTTTGTGGAACACGCTCTTTCAACATCGCCCTCATTTCGTATACACACATACATCTCTAAACCTTTTATGTAACCCTGGTATCCGGAATATTCCACTGCTTTCATTATAAAGTTTGGACGATACCTCATTTACATTTTTTTTTAACCAAATCTCAATAATTTCTTAAAAGGTGAAGGAAAATTTTCCTAAAAAATTATTAATTTTCGATATTCTCATAGAATAATAGTTAAAAACGAATCGCTTTGGAATATTTTGTGTAAGTTGGTTGTATGTATCGAATTGCATCAAGTGTTTTGTGTATGGATCGATTGTAATAAAATGAACCAACTGTTACTATTCTAATGCAAACAAATAATTTGTGTTTTAGAAACTGGCTTTTGGAATAAATTAATCAAAATTGGTTCGAATACTTTTTCTTCGAAATACAACGAAAAAAAGATATAAATTATGAGGTTTTATCCTGTATTATTAAGAATAAAAACATTTCTCAGTTAAAATAACCTTAATTTGAATGTCCAGTTAATAGGAAAAATAAAAGCGATGGGTAAACAATGAAAGATTAGAGCGAATTGATAAATTCTGCTATTTGAAAGTATTTTTTCAGATGTTGGAAAAGTTACGAGAGATATCGAATGGCGTAAAGCGAGAAGAAACAAAGTCAATGCGATACTAAAACATTTATACTTGAACCGGCCAGTATCAACATTCGCTGAGATGATAGTTAACAATAGTATTTTATCACCAATTTTGATGCATGAGAGTAAAACGTTAAGAAGGAAAAAAAACTGAAACGAAATGAATAAATGCTGTAAAAATCCTCACACTGAGAAGAGTTCATGAGGTGACAATGTATGACAGAATACGGAATGATTTGATTTGAAATGTATTTGAATTTAAGGTCGATGTGTCGAGTAAGGTGAAAAAAAGCACTCTGAGATGGTTTACACACGTGGAACGAATGTATGGAGAAAGAACAACAAAATAAATTCACAGTGCAAATTTGAGTAGAGGGCGGGGTAGAATAAAATCAAATAAAGTGCAATTGAATCAAGTGAATTATATTTCGAAAGAAGAAAATATCAAAAGGTAGAACACGTAAAAGTTGTATGAGAATGCTCCGAAAGAGGTAGGAAAGAAATAAAATATGATTGCCGAGACAACAATAAAATTGAGCTATCATCAATCAAAGGAAAGGATGTTTAAGAGAAAAGAAAAATCTGGAATAAAACACGTAACATTACTGGCTTAAAATTAAGAGCTTACTTGTAAAGAATATATTAACTTAAGGGAAAAACGGTAGAATTGTTCAATAATTAATTGAATCTTTTTTAAAATTGCATTACAAAATACGGAACTAACTACCACTTTATTTAAATCCAAGCCAATTACTTTACTCATGATAATTTTATACAAACACTTGTATAGTACAGAGCAATCAAGAAAATGAAGCGGCCTGCCGACCTCTAAAGTTAACTTTGGATAAGCCAAAGGCATAAGGCACAAAAGACTCGAAAGACCGACCCACACACAAAGCCTCCACGTCGGGCCTAAGTGAAAAATTCAGCAGCAAAACTTTACAAAGAAGCCGGAGCTTTTATTGCCCTCAGTTTGCGAAGGCGCTATTTCCTGAAACGACTCGCTGCCACCAAATCGGAGAATGGTACTCTGAGAAACTTATATGTTGGATTATTTTAGTTAAAGCATTGTTTAGAGAATAATAAAGTGTTTAATTATACTTAGGGGGTTATACACTATAATTGAGAAATAAAAATTATATTTATGAATTTCATACGAATACTTTGTAGATAAAAATTATATATTTTAAAGAAGATAAGTATACACAGATTGGACAATCAATATGGATATTGTGTGAACTTCCATATGACTTTGACTTTTTACAAGAGTATAGTAAAGAAGCTGATCTTGCCGGGATAAATTGATTTAATCATGTATTAGCCTTTTCATTGTACAAGGGTCGTTTTATTCGGAGTTTGTTTGTCATCAATATTGATTTGATTTTTTTTTGTATCAAAAAGGTCATCAGACTGCTTAAATAAATAAATTACGTCTTTTTTTTATTTCAAATTTATATTGTGCTCTTTATAAGGATATTTTACTTGGAGGAGAGGAGATTTCAACTCTGAATCACTTTTGAAATACTCTAAGGACGCTTTTTTTGTAACACAATTTACCTCAAAAGCGCTTAAAAGTTATATGAAATAAGTAGCTACAGAAACACAAAAGGCGACAGAATTTAAGTTATTTATAAATTTGTTTTATTACTTTAGAAAAAAAAGTTAATTTCATGTCTAAAAACATTTCACTCAGTCTAACCTAAAGTGTGTCAACCGATTTTAAAGTTTTCTTCTCAAGAACCAATCTCCCCAGGGGTTTCACAGACTATTTAAAACTTGAAAAATCTCACCAGCAATGCTGTTTTATTAATTTGAGAAAGTTAAATCATTGTTGAATTAACCCAGTTTAAGTTATCGTTTATAATGTATGAAAAATGTTATTTTTTTGCTCTGTGTAAGTTACTGAAAAATATTTCTAGCGATACTTTGTCGAGTCACTTGTGACTGAATTTAAAACAAGTCTCTTGCATAAATTTTAAGTAACTTTCAAAGGAGACGATGTTTTATGCAAATTCAATGCATAAAATATTTAAAAAGTTGCTTCAAAAGAAATTGCTCTAGATTCATACTCATGGCTGGTTGGTTCAAAAACCGGTGTTGAGGAAAGTTTTTTATATTTAATTTAATATATTTTTAGCGGTCAAACAATTGATCTTGACTTAAAATAGAATTAAAAACGTTACTTTTTAACAGTCAAACAATGGATTGTGATACCTGGTCGGTGTAACGATTGTCGTCAAGTCTGACTAATTAGGATTGTATTTTATTTTACTTTCGTTGCATACCATACATCCTGGCGGACTTATTGCCACGCGGCAATCTCTCGCAACCAATCAGAAATATGTTAAAGTGGCTTTAAGTGAAAACCGAACTGGCATCATTTAAAAGAAAATCTGGGTTCCAGCGGGATTTGAACTCGTAACCTCCAGGTTGGGAGACAGGCGTCTCTTCAGTTTAGGGTTTGATTCCAGATAAAACTGTGAAACATGGGTAGATCGCTTATTTTCCATTCTGAGAGATTTGAGTTCAGTTGAAGATAACATCCAGGAAAGAATGGGTCGGGGACGTTTTTTTTTATTGATGTCCTTTTAACAACGTTTTTGTTTGTTAAAATACTCGTATATAGTCATATGGCAATAAACTCGACATATTGTACAGCAAAGAACATTGACAAACTGTACAAAATACAATAAAGAATCTTGTCTTTGCAAATTGTGAATTGAGAATGGAAATATATTTTCGAAGAGTTCTTTAATGATAAATGATTTGAAAAGTTTAACTTCTCGTATGAATGTTCACGAAATTTCACCACAAAGATCACTAAGGGTTCCTATCTATCAATTAATATACTACTAATGTTCATATTAATATCCCGAAACTATTCTACTTGATATTATTATGAATCCAATTTAAAGATGTATTTAATATACACATCTTTAAAATTAAAAGAACTTTTTGGCTTGTTAAATGGAGAAATCATCTTTATAGTTTGTAAAATATATTTGCAGTTCAAGGGTTTTCTCATTAATGAGACTTGGTGGAATCATTGAAATATTAAAATAAAATTCCCCCTTGAAATTACAATAACCTTTTTGGTGCAAGTCATATGACTCGATTTTGGTTTAGAAACATTTACTCATTTGATAAAATAACCTGAAATTGAAAAAAAACACTTCATAACGTTTTTTAGTAAGTTGAAATAATATTTACAACTCTTTTGTAAGAGCAATAAAACATACAAAACCATTAATTAAACTTCGAAAGTTCCGGTCATAAGTAAAGTACTTTCCAATAATAAATTGTTCTTTCTTATTATTCAAACTGAAAACCGTTGCGTCAGAGAGCTTTAATTTTTGTCTTGTTAATTTGTCTTTTTCAGTCTCCACTTTGACACTCCATAAATTTATATTTTAATGGAAACGAAACGATAAGAGATATTTATCGAAACGGAAAACAAATTTTAAAAGCGTTTCTGGCAAATAATAAAATCTGAGAGCAAGGGGCAATTAAAAGACGAATGAGAATAAGATGAGTGAATACTTTTATTTGAAAGCCTTCAACAATAAAGAAAGAAGAGAAGGAGGAAACGATCGACAATGTTCTCGTTAAGTGAAATCAAATATTTTCAGGAGAATAAATTGATATTTAAGAAAAGTTTTCAGAAGGAAAAAGTTTATGAAATAAATACTCCTGAAAATTTTATTTTTCAAGTTAAATTTATACTCTTTAGGTAATTTTTTTATCTTTCTAGAATATTATCGTGTTTAGAATGTCTTTTTAAAATTAATATTTAAATTTTTTTAATATACGCAAGCTGACAAATTTATGAAATAGTTCAACTTTTTCATAAACGTCTCGAGTATATTTTACTTTATTTGTTATTAATGGTTAATTTAAAATAAGAGCTGCATGGCCGCTCGGTAACGCACTGAACTCCCGTACGGAAGGTCGTTGGTTCAAACCCTGCGTTCTACTACTCCTTTCGAATGATGCTGTCTTTTTTCCACCTATTATTCGGGGGTATAAGGATACCAATAACTTCAATCCTATCAATTTGAGCCAAAACAGTTAAAAACATGCTGATGTTTCACTTCGGTGTGCCATCAGATCCAGTATAGCGGTGTGGGCGGTGAGTTTGCTGGTGAGCAACGGCTCACTCACTTAAATAGAAACAAAACACTTCACGGGATAGTTTGGCTTTCCAACTGAATTTACGTTAGAATGGCGAGAGAATCCTCAACTTGGACGCCCAGCAACGACGACAATTGAAAATGAAGATATTCCAATATTTATTTATTTGAAAGAAAAAACGTGGTGTAACAAGCGGATCAGATTTTGAAAATAAATTAACAAGCACGACTTATACATGACGAGACAGATATCGAGAGTATGATGTTCGTTTTTCAATGGAGTTTAAACTTATGTTGAATTCTAGCTTAGCCTGATCCTTCTGTCTTCAAGTAACTCTGTAATCAGCGATCATTTGAAATCCATAACGGCTGCAAGGTATCACTTTTAACGTTTCCTTCTCAACCAAATTTTATTTACCCAACCCTTTTTCTCATTTCTGAGTATTCAGTAAAAATCAATTTTTGGATCCCATGTTATCTACATCCCATTTAAGTTATTGCAGCTTCATGTTAATGAAAACCTTCAAAATTCTATCGTTTACCTCCTAGACAATTGTCAATCATAGACACAAAATCAATCATATTGACCGACCCACCAAAAGCTATGCCAAAATTTAATTCCACATGAAAATAATGGGTAATATTGAACTATGTGAGGCACAGAGATAATTTATGTATAATATTGTATATACTCGTATTATATATATTCTGCATAGTTGTGATCACGATAAAACCCAAATGTGACTGTAGAGCTTTAAAATATGCTGTTAGATAGTTGAAAACCAACTATTTGAGACTTATAAAAATTACTTTCAAGGAATTTCGAATTGAATTATATTTATCTTCAAATACATAAAACTAATGTTTTGTACTTTAGTGTCACTGATCCAATATATAGTATAGCCTCATTTACTGTTCTTTATCACCAACAAAAGTGACTTTATTCAACAGTGCAGTATGTAGTTTTTTAATGGCTTTACCTGGATACACGAGACACAAATTGCCCTGATTGCTTCTGAAAAGTTCTATAGTTTCTCTCCGGCGCCGGCGTCCCGACGCTCGACTAATTCGGAAGTAGTTAGTAATACTGCTGTTGACTGCTGCACACGACGGGGCTTTTGTTCACTAATTGAATAGGAATTCCCTCATAGGTACATTTTCTACTTGGATTTCATCTTGTTGCGCAACCTATTCGGGATTTATTTCTTCTTGCCATGTTTCCATTGCGCCATACTAACCAGATGACGGAAATTGCTTTAATAAATATATGTTATGTAAGAAGAAGAGTTATTTCAGAGAATGAATTGAATTATGAACGGAACATTAAAATATTGTTCTTTCGTTACACACATAATAATTTAATGACATAAATAAATAGATATCATCCCACAATTCCCTGCCAGGGCATCACATTTTGGTATCAAGACATACATACTTCGACTTCTCTTCACCCATAAATCCATAAGTATTTCTTTTTTGCCTGACTTGGTTTTATCAATATATCATGTACTTAGTCCAACAATACTTATTGATTACATAACAAAACCTTCGCGAGCTTGTTGATTAAGGCCTGTTTTCCAAACCGGGATTACGGTTTTGACTCACTTTGGAACACTTTTTTTTCTGAGTTTTGTTCCAATGTGAATCGAACATAATAAAACCTTCACAAACTTGTTGATTGAACCTATTTTCCAAACCGTGGAAACCTAAATAACGTTTCAATTAAAAAATTCAATTCAGAAAAAAATTGTGTTCCAACGTGAATCGAACATAATAAAACCTTAAAAAACTTGTTGATTTAGGCCTGCTCTTCAAACCGGGGTTGTGCTTTCGATTTACGTTGAAACACAATATTTTTCTGAGAGCAACATTGGCACTAGTATACAAGAACATAAACGTTGTCAATCTAATTACCCCGTACCTGAAGACAGTCGTCTTACCAATTAGGCCACAAAGTGTTCAACATTGATTAATTATATTTTCAAGCTAGTGATAGAAACTGGCGTCCCGGGTTCGATTTCTGACGGATCTCAATTCTTAACTACTTTTAGACCTAAATTCATAAGAATTAATATTTTCATACCATTTTTTATAAAATATGGAACACTATGTAGCTCTAAACTGAAAACTGTTCAAGACTGAATATTAGCGTCTTCTTGCAGTTTCATTCCTTACCATCGGAATCTCAAGATTATGTGCTTGATTGTTTTATTGTAGTATACTTTCAATGTGTACAATACAACCTGGTGGGTGCATTGCCTTATGACTATCTTTTACAACCAAATAGAAATATTTAATTGAGACATTTAGTGAAAAATAGACAAGAACCTTTTTTAAAACAAACTAGGTTACCAGCTGGAATTGACCTATAAATATGTATAAATCTGTATAAATCTATACAACTAAAAACTGTTCAAGACTGAATATTCGCGTCTTCTTGCAGTTTCATCCCTTACCATCGGAATCTCAAGATTATGTGCTTGATCGTTTTATTGTATTATACTTTCAATGTGTACAACACAACCTGGTGGGTGCATTGCCTTAGGACTATCTCTTACAACCAAATAGAAATATTTAATTGAGACATTTAGTGAAAAATAGACAAGAACCTTTTTTAAAACAAACTAGGTTACCAGCTGGAATTGAACTCCCAACCTCTATGTTGGAAGACAGATATCTTACCAACTAAGCCAAGATGCCATGTGCTTACATAAACCAATAATAGCTGTCTTAATTCAATATTTTAACAAAAGTATAATTTTGAACATTTATATAATACATCTACTTACGTAATATAACACAAATAACGTAACGTAACAACGACATTTATGTAATACATGTACTTACGTAATATAACACAAATAACGTAACGTAACAACGACATTTATGTAATACATGTACTTACGTAATATAACACAAATAACGTAACGTAACAACGACATTTATGTAATACATGTACTTACGTAATATAACACAAATAACGTAATGTAACAACGACATTTATATAATACATGTACTTACGTAATACAACACAAATAACGTAACGTTACTTTTATTGGACTTTATTAATATTAGAGCTTTTTGTGAAATATTAATAACGTTAGTCTTGTTTGTGCTCCCTGATGATGAGGTGAACGCCTTAAAACCGGTAGGGTTATACCGTTACAAAAAGTGGAATAAACAGTATTTGATAAAAAAAATACAATGCTTTTAAACCTCCACAATGTTTATGCCTTAATTATAAACAATATATAAATACTAATAAGGTTTAAGATATGTATTTCATGTATTTTGCAGCATTTATAACTGTTAGCATTCACGCTAAGCAATTGGGTTCTCTTAGTTCGGTTCTAACGGATTCACTTCCAAACTGGTTTTACTTTTAGACCATTTTACACCTGAATTCATATTTTTGTTTGTCTTATTATCAATTATTTTCGTGCTATTGTGCAACACAAAAAACCTCCTTCATAAACTGTTACACTTATACCTATATTTACGAAATTAGGAGAGAGCGTTGCCTCCATGCAACAATAAAGCAATAGTTTAAACACTTCTGCGATATTTCTCTCTCAATAAAACTTACCCGGTTCTCAGCGGCAAATGAAGAAATTACAGAACAAGTACTCTTTCGTCTCAGATTGCGATGGGGTCAAGAATAATTTGTACTAGGCCTCCAAGATATTATCTCCGGGACAAGGGGAACAACAAAGGAAAGACATAAAATTGTGATAATACTTAGTTTAATCCAATGAGATTTTAATAAAAAAAAACTCCGCAATAATGCCGAGAAAAAATTATATATATTACCAAAAAATACCAGAGTAGGCAGACTAATAATTTGGGCCTGCATTAAAGACCGATTCCCGCTCAATATTCAGCACAAACATAAAGGCTATGAGGTAAGGAGAAATCCACAATGATAGGTTACAATAAAAAGAGATCACTCACCCCACAATACCATGAATATCGATAAGGAACGATACGCGTAATGTCTATACTCTCGGAACTGTGGAAGAACCAGAAGATTTCCCCCGAAAACGAAACCGGAACGATGACTCTGATGATGATGATGATGCCGCAAGCGTCCTTTGAAGCTCGCGCTGCCCCGCTTCCAAACTTCTTCCTTGGCCTTCGGCCTGGGAGAACGATTTCCTACCCGCAGTTATTTAAAGAACAGCTTTTCTTAGTTTCTCGAAACTTTACTTGCTTCCCGCCCGATGGAGCCAATAATAATCCAAGATTATTTCTTTGGAAATACTATTCCGCAGATAAATCCCCGCGTCAAGTCTGGATGGAAGTGCGAGAAGAACTTTCACAAAAAAACTAATTATTAATTCGTATTTCCCAACAGGGTATTATAACTCGGAATACAAGGTAACTGACCGATAACTTGAATGAATTAATTAATTATTAATTCGTATTCCCCCGACCGGGATCTGTCTCAATCCCAGAACCAGTCCTACTCGCGGTACCGCTCGTAATGATCTCACGACCCGCCGTTCACCGGGAATTAAAAAAACAATGGACGCTCTATGCGTTACCCGGGAGCCCTTTTGATTGGGTCAGGCCTTGCTTGGCCAAGATTTCGACCAATGAAATCATTGCATCCACCTTCTCTTCAAGAAATGATGCAATGCTTCCATAGCTGGCGTCTCAAGACTTTAAACTCGCGCGTTCTTGAATCTAGAATATTCTATGCCGAAGGAATAATTGCGTCATGCTCTGTCCCGACTCCTCGTGCGTCATGCAATGTTTTGAACTCAATTGCATCATCCTTATCACTCGACAACACGGAATACGCGCCTCAATTTTGTTAGTGAAGATACTTATTCCGCGCCCCACGATTCTTATCCGTTTGGAATTCTTTACACCTTCTTTCTCGTTTTCTTCTTTCCTTTTCTATATGAGAATTAATATACTCCTAACACTCCATCTTATGTTATAAAAGAAACAAAAAAAAAACAAACAAAAAAAAAATTATCATTCCTAGAGTATAGACACATCAGCTGTAGGCAATTATAAGGAGCAAGGGGTGTATGTCCCCCCTACTGGATACGGTCTCGTGGCCGATTTACCGGTTGTCAGCATTTGCCTGTAGGACACCCCTAATTGGTGTAAGGGAACCTAGCCGCAAGGAAACCACGGAAACCTTACGATGACAACACACTACTGAATCTACTATAGCCCATAACCTTATACTAAGGAGCACGGAACAATCCTCCGGTAACTCCTTACAATAGTACAGAAGATTTTCTTTCCAATACTGGTTTAACCACAGGGCAACCAGCACTGAAACAATTGCATAATACAGGGAGTACAATTCCTAAAATAATTTTTAATAAACAAAACAAATAAAACAAAAAAACAAAGACAATAGATTATAGACAAATTCACCTAGGGCATGGTCACCGTATACTTCAAAGGTGATCAGATATAAACAAAAGAATTTCAAATAAAATTAAAATAACACCAAGTATTATGGATGGTCACCCCATATCACTAAAGGTAGGCCGTCCCCAAGAACAAGGAGATAATGATTTTACATAAGCACGGCTTGTGATACATCAACGGGTAGGTCAGAAACAAAACAAAAAGGAATCCACATAAAAAAAATAAAAAAAAACAAAATTATATTATACATGGTCATCCTATATCACAAAAAGGTAAGCCGTCAATAATAACAAGGAGATAATGATTTTTACATAAAGCCCGGCTGGTGATACAACAAAGTACAGAGCAGAAACAACAAAAAGGAATCCACATTTAAAAAAAAAAAAAACACACAAAATTATATTATACATGGTCACCCTATATCACAAAAGGTAGACCGTCAATAATAACAAGGAGATAATGATTTTACCTAAAGCCCGGCTGGTGATACATCAAAGTACAGAGCAGAAACAACAAAAGGAAAAAAAAACAAAAAAAACAAAATGATATTAAACATGGTCACCCTATATCACAAATAGGTAGACCGTTAATAGATAATTTACCCACCCCTCCTCTCAGGGCATCATGCTGAGAAAAGGTTTACAACCAAATTAGTTAATCTCCATTCATCCTCTCACTAAACACTGTAGCCTGTTTCGCGGCTGACCTTAAAGATACACTGGACACTTACTTAATTATACACTTACAGGATTTATACGGGTGACTCTACTCCTCCATTGCCAACCTCTCCCCCTCACTGTGAACAGAGATCAATCAATACAAGCCCAAATCCAGCCCTTACGGTAAGGACTGCACTACACATTTCTACAATCACAACTGCCCACCCATCTGGCATAATAAGTGGTAATTATTACGCAAGCCAATGTAATCAGATAAGGACCGAAAATTCTTTCGAGACGGAATTCTAAAAAGACACCTTCTAAACTATTAGGAAATCTAACATAGCTAGAACGAAGCAGAACCGGCTGTTCAACGACTGTCCTACCACACGGCTCACACCTAACCCTCTCCCTGAAATTCTAATCCATTCCTATTCTCTCTCTGAAAAGAATAAACAATGTTATTGAAACACTCGCGGTTAGGCCCGATCTTCAGCAAGACACGTCCCCCGGCCCCCAGACCGGAACCAAGAATCACGCGAATCCGCATATGACGCTTGAGGATAACCAGGAGCTGAGGGTCAGAACACGCGGTTGCACCAATCGGAACCTTCCAAGCCAACGCCCTACTGGATGTATATAATTCAATCACAAAAACACCCAAAATACTAAAGTAAACGCACGAACTCTCTTAGGCAGTTCAGGCCGGTCACGAACTCGTATAGGCAGTTCAGGCCTGTCACGAACTCGTATAGGCAGTTCAGGCCTGTCACGAACTCGTATAGGCAGTTCAGGCCTGTCACGAACTCGTATAGGCAGTTCAGGCCTGTCACGAACTCGTATAGGCAGTTCAGGCCTGTCACGAACTCGTATAGGCAGTTCAGGCCTGTCACGAACTCGTATAGGCAGTTCAGGCCTCTCGATGCTATTCGGCGCCCCAGAAAGAGGATAACAAGGGACTAATTAGAAACAAAAACCCACAACACCAGAAATTACTTTTATGCAGCGAGATACACCATACGTCCGACCACAAAGGCACGGGCCCGTTTCCCAAACGTATATTACCTAAGAAACGTACCCGGAGATCTCTTAATAAAAAAAAACTTGAAATAGGCAATACGAAACAAACGGTAACGACCGTACAAGTTACAGGAATTCCGTCAAAGGCTCACTCGAGAAATGCACCCACCTATTGTCTTATTCCTTCACCACAGCACCTTAACAACCTACACATATCCCATAACCCTTTCATAGAGCTGTCTTCCAGATAACCTCTTGACCTCATACTCGGTGAGTCCCTGACGGACGGACAAAAATAAAAAAAAGATCAATAAATAATCCAGTTTCACTTTACGTAATCAGTTACATGTAAATAAACCGCTCTGCAGTAAACAGGGGAAACAAGAAACCCTAACTAAACAAACTTATTCCCATGTGTGGGACAACAAACTCAACGTATGAGTGGGTGGTTCAAACTTAACCACTCGAAATGGACCTCCTACCGCGTAACTAATTACGGTAAAGAAAGGCGTCAATTTCTTACAGAGAATGGGAGCCGACCCACCAGGCAATAACTCCGTAACTCTCCAGCATAGTGCTACAATAAAACGAAACAGTAAATCCCAGGTTCTCATCCAGCGATGCCATTCCTCTCTATAAGGCAATAATCCACTGAACTGGTTACACCAGTAATAACCATACGTACCACCGATGCAGGGTATTATTATTTTCAAAAAATACTAGGAGCAATTCCAACTTCCTTAATTCCTCCAGACCAGCAGCCCCAGGCAATGACTCAGATGTGCAATCACCGAATTACAAAAAAATCTTCCAACTATTTGGGAATCCTGGTTGCGAGGAGACTCCATCTCCATGTCCAATATAACGAGCAACTAGCAAACTCCTATAACAATCCTTTCCAACGTTTCCAGGCAACTCCTTTCAATGGATACCTGACTAAGCAAAGGTTCAACCTTATGAACATTCAACACGGAAGGAAGCCAACCCCTCCCTCCATAAGAAATTCTGTACACTCTACAGATTCTTTCCAAACGGACTATTATCCGAAGGTAATGTTCAAACATCAACCCTCCTCAATGGGTTTTGCACTAAAGCAATGTTCAACCTTATGAACACCCGATACTGAAGGAAGCCTACCCCTCAGTACACAAGAAATTTAGTACACTCTACTCGAGGCTCTCAGCATTCCGTCACTCATGGTCCAGGCCCAGGCTCTGAGCGCCAGATACTCTTTAAAAATAATAACCACACTAATCACGGGGAAGAGTACCAAACCCGTACATAGAACATATGGACATGACTCCATACGAGATTGCCTCACGACTAGCTCACTGTTTAGTCACCCTAGCGGAATTATGAACTCTCACTGGTGATGTTATTTATAAAAAAAAAAACTCTACTGCCATTCATCAAAGAATCCGACAGTGCATACTTACAAGGTATGATTTAAACCTTAACAAGAATATTATGAAAATTTAATTTAAGAACCTGTACTTTCCCGACCATGAATGACTCCCAATTAGGCACCGATGAGCCTATCACTACTCCATATGCTATTAACCTTCTTATACTCCACCGGGTCACTAAATAGTGGACACCGGACTGGATCTAACCTATGCGTGCGCATCCCTTCTCGTGCGACGACGGCTTACTGCCTACTGCATGCGACGGCGGATCGAGACCACGGATGCTTGGTATATCATCTGTAACGATGGGTCAAGACAACGTGAGACAACGTGATTCAACTACCTACACCATGCCAAACGATCTACAACCGTATACGAAACGGAACTAATTCTCGATGGCTACTACTCTCAATGGTAAAAGAAATTCAACTGCGAATAGAACGGAACCAAATATATGTTCCGCGTCTCACGGCCTGCCGGGACAATTGGTCAGGACAAACGTGAGATTACGAAATGCTCATTAGCTACTGCGTCCACTGACGCACTCGAATCGAACCAAGGCCTAAACGGCAAATCCTGAATACTACCGTGCTGGAAGGGCCGCTTGTCCCCTGAACCTGTAGTCTCAACCTAACCCCTTACAAGAAAAAGATACTCTCCCGGTCGCTGTGTAATGCGACAAATCCGGTAACCCCGACGCACTTAATACATAAAGGAATACAATGTTAAAGAGGATTGAATCGCAATTGCAACTGAATTGAAAAAAGTATTCCGCGACTCGCGGACGGACGGTATCAAGTTGTCCGCACGACGCGAGACGACGAACTGCTCTAGAGATTAATCTGTGGCGAAGGCGGTTATATTATTACGGAAACAAAGCCAATCGCAATGGCAACGGAATTGAAAAAGTAATCTGCGCCTCGCGGTCTGACGGTATCAGTTTGTCAGTACGACGCGAGACGACGAACTGCTGATCAGCTACTGCGTCCACTGACGCACTCAAATCGAGCCAAGCCGAAAACGGCAAATCTTGAATACTACAACGTAGGTAGGGCCGCTCTTCCCCTGAACTCGTAATCTCAATCAAGCCTTTTTCAAAAAAAAGGAAAACTCTCCCGGTCGCTGAGTAATGCGACAAATCCGGTAACTATGACGTACTTAATACGGGTAGGTGCCCCACCGGTTCTTTGGAAACTGAACATCTGGAGGCGGTCCAGACATATCGGGTAATATAGCCAACGGGCGCGCTGGGATGGCTCCAGCCCTCCAAAGATTGTCAGCCGTTCGTACGGGTTCCCTA
Organism: Odontocerum albicorne; assembly: GCA_949825065.1. Classification (NCBI taxonomy): domain Eukaryota; kingdom Metazoa; phylum Arthropoda; class Insecta; order Trichoptera; family Odontoceridae; genus Odontocerum; species Odontocerum albicorne. The sequence continues at coordinate 36,411,373 of OX463853.1, read as the reverse complement.
CGGCCACGCGGCTGCCCGGGGCAATTACGCGCCTGATGATTAGGAAGATTGCACCGCTAACACCTGCGGGTAAACGAATCCCGAGTATACGGGGTACGAGAGACTGGAGACAGGTGGGCACCTGTTCTCGAAACGAAAGGAGCAGGGCGAGGCAACCTTCCCTCATCTCTATTCATCAGCTCAAAGGACAAACACAGCTTTTCCAATACACTGACTGATGCCGGTTGAGAGCTGACAAGAACTGAACTATATCGGTGATGTAACCCGCGCCTAAATACGTTCACCAATTCCATATCAGTCAAGGGCGAATCTAAAGACTGATTCATATTTTGTACCCTAGAAACATAGTCCGTAGAGGACTCGTCTGGTTTTTGTGTAGAAGACCAGATATCCATTCTCCGCTCCGTCATAAAATCTTCAGACTCGTATTTCTCTAGGAAGAGTCTCCTAACCGTGTTCCAATCCACCATTTCCCTCTTCTTACTCCTAAAGAACGTTAAGGCTCCGCCTCTCAAAAACTCCGGTAAGACCGCCGAGAGTGCATTCTCCTCGACCCCTCGTGCGCAACCCAATTCCTCTAGACGCGACAAAAATTCCCTCACGCAACCTCCTCCAGAAAAAGGCTCCACTGGCCACACTGAAAAATCTAAATTCCACTGAGGGGACGAACGTGGAATACCTACACGCGCCGCCCCCTCCCCACTATACGGAGATGAACTTGCTACAGGGGAAGGTGCCAGGGTTCCCGAAACTGTCACACCCGGGTCCGTTCCCTCCAAAAACTGCGGAGCTCTCATAAGATTCCGGTAAGGTCCGCACCTAACCGGTAAGGCCACCGCCTCTGATGACGATGATACAAGACTCTTGTTATACAAAGAGGCCTGACGCCGCAACTCATAAAAATTATTACCAGGAACTAATCCCCTTTCAATTAATTCCCCGATTAGCCTTTCCTTCGAGGCCTTCATTATATTAACTATTGGATCCATTGCGCTATCCATCCTCAATCCTATTCGTAACAGTAGGTATCAAAATTTATACCCAACAAAATCTTACTTCACCTTGTTAAACAATGCTTTACCTACACCGTTCAACAGGAACAAGAATTTAACTAAAACGTAACTTTAATTTAACACAAACCCCCCCTTAGTTGAAATGTTCCGAAATTAAGAACTAGCAATTATAACCAATATGTATTATTATCAAATTTCCTAAAACACGCTTCCACCACACCGCTTGCTACGAATCTACAACTTAAATCTCAAAGTAATTCAATTCAATACTATTCACTCTCTTATATTACAAAGATTTGTTCCGAAAACAATTGAGTATAAGCACCAAGTGATTTTATCTAAATGTAGTAACACTATTTCCCTTTACCGCATCAACAGCGACGCAAACCGAACTACTGTAAGTTATACGCACTCTCCTCTTGCCTATCCCCGCGCAAGCTATAAGGCGAGATTGGTTTCAAACAAATGGTCTTGAAATTCCAAAAACACTGGAATACTTCACGAACGTAACCACTAATCACTTCTCTATTCACAATTAACTAGGCACTCTTTTATTTATTCAGTCACTTATTTTGTTTGAATTAAACTATCGCTTAATGCGTATCTAAACTTTTTACGCGGCAAAACTATACTCCTGATTATACGCAACCACCTTAACCACAGACGCTTCTCGAACAACAAAATGGAGACCTAAGCTTGTCTTACGAATTTCGCGCTAAATTTTCTGAAAAAGGAACAAATTATATTTTTATACACTTTATAACCCCGTCACTCAGTCAAATACCCTGGAAGCCAGCATTTTTCTAAAATGGCCCCACGTACGGGCGACATTGTTACACTTATACCTATATTTACGAAATTAGGAGAGAGCGTTGCCTCCATGCAACAATAAAGCAATAGTTTAAACACTTCTGCGATATTTCTCTCTCAATAAAACTTACCCGGTTCTCAGCGGCAAATGAAGAAATTACAGAACAAGTACTCTTTCGTCTCAGATTGCGATGGGGTCAAGAATAATTTGTACTAGGCCTCCAAGATATTATCTCCGGGACAAGGGGAACAACAAAGGAAAGACATAAAATTGTGATAATACTTAGTTTAATCCAATGAGATTTTAATAAAAAAAAACTCCGCAATAATGCCGAGAAAAAATTATATATATTACCAAAAAATACCAGAGTAGGCAGACTAATAATTTGGGCCTGCATTAAAGACCGATTCCCGCTCAATATTCAGCACAAACATAAAGGCTATGAGGTAAGGAGAAATCCACAATGATAGGTTACAATAAAAAGAGATCACTCACCCCACAATACCATGAATATCGATAAGGAACGATACGCGTAATGTCTATACTCTCGGAACTGTGGAAGAACCAGAAGATTTCCCCCGAAAACGAAACCGGAACGATGACTCTGATGATGATGATGATGCCGCAAGCGTCCTTTGAAGCTCGCGCTGCCCCGCTTCCAAACTTCTTCCTTGGCCTTCGGCCTGGGAGAACGATTTCCTACCCGCAGTTATTTAAAGAACAGCTTTTCTTAGTTTCTCGAAACTTTACTTGCTTCCCGCCCGATGGAGCCAATAATAATCCAAGATTATTTCTTTGGAAATACTATTCCGCAGATAAATCCCCGCGTCAAGTCTGGATGGAAGTGCGAGAAGAACTTTCACAAAAAAACTAATTATTAATTCGTATTTCCCAACAGGGTATTATAACTCGGAATACAAGGTAACTGACCGATAACTTGAATGAATTAATTAATTATTAATTCGTATTCCCCCGACCGGGATCTGTCTCAATCCCAGAACCAGTCCTACTCGCGGTACCGCTCGTAATGATCTCACGACCCGCCGTTCACCGGGAATTAAAAAAACAATGGACGCTCTATGCGTTACCCGGGAGCCCTTTTGATTGGGTCAGGCCTTGCTTGGCCAAGATTTCGACCAATGAAATCATTGCATCCACCTTCTCTTCAAGAAATGATGCAATGCTTCCATAGCTGGCGTCTCAAGACTTTAAACTCGCGCGTTCTTGAATCTAGAATATTCTATGCCGAAGGAATAATTGCGTCATGCTCTGTCCCGACTCCTCGTGCGTCATGCAATGTTTTGAACTCAATTGCATCATCCTTATCACTCGACAACACGGAATACGCGCCTCAATTTTGTTAGTGAAGATACTTATTCCGCGCCCCACGATTCTTATCCGTTTGGAATTCTTTACACCTTCTTTCTCGTTTTCTTCTTTCCTTTTCTATATGAGAATTAATATACTCCTAACAAAACTCTGCCTAACAAAAGACTCCAGTAGATTAAACCTACCGATCGTCTTGGAAGTGTAATCTATTTTATATTGTAACTTTGGGTTTGAATTGTCAAGACTGTGTACTTACTGAAGTACCACAGCATGTACACAAATAACAACTACGCGTATTCCATCCACAAGATGGCCGATCAATATTCTAGATCACGACGGATAGCCTATTGTATTTATAAAAAAAAAATAAACCTGGAAGATAAGTATTGTTTCCTTCACAAGGTTCTCTTCTTTGTAAAAGATGAAAGAAAAATCCATTTGAATACAGAAAAAAAGGAAATCTTAATAAAATTCGTGACATCGACAAGATTTAGAGCCTTAGCAAGCACGAAGCAAAACAAAAATAAACGTGGAAATTCTCGGCGACCAGAGATAATAATATTACGAAAGTATTTGTGGCTAAGGGAAAAATATTTTTTATTATTTTTATAAGATCTTCTAAGATGATAGTCCACAACAGTATTTTAGTACTATATTTGATTATGGGAGAGAAAAGACAGAGCTGAATAAATAAATATACACTTAGAATAATATATGGCGTGACAAAATATGACAAAGTACGAAATTAAATGATAAAGGATGAACGTTAACTTTAAGATAATGTGTTGAGTAAGATAACGAACAGTACATTGAGATGGTTTGGGCATGTGGATCGAATGAATAAAGAAAGACTAACAAAACAAATACACAGTGTAAATGTGAGTGAAATGCATGCGAAAGAAAGACCGTTTGGTTGGATCAAGTGAATGATATTTTAAAAGAAAATAGTAGTGTCGAGATGGGATAGATGGTCACGCGTTCTTTTCTCTCTGCCTAACCCAGCACGTAAAAGGTGTTCTCAGATGTATGTATAGAGCAGCGCTTCACTTCTTACGAAAATGGCTCGATGATTGGTTTGCCTCAAAAGGGCAACAAATTTTTTGGCGTGGCATCCACAAATTGCCAGAGAGATGGGAAAAATGTGTAGCTAGCGATGGGCAATACTTTGAATAAAATATTTTTTACCATTTTCATACAATAAATGTGTATTTTTTATAAAAAAATCCGTTTTCATATTTAAGGACCTATGTAGCATATGTATTAAAAAAGTTTTTTTGATACAAGTTCAAATGAGAAATGTGTCAAATGTTTCGGCTTTAACTTTGTGGAATTCGTATTAGAATATTTAATGTTATTTTTTTTTACAGAAACTCCTTTGTATGTTATAATTTCAGTGTACATATTTCCATATATATGATAGCTCATCTTTATTTTTTTTCCAGGATTCCAGTCATGGGATTCCGCAGACTGCCACGTCGATCTGGAGAAAGAGCTGCAAGCGCTCGTCTCCCATGCCCCCGAAGGGGAAGAAGCCAGACATGGTGAGTTTCTCTTGCATTTGATGCTTTCTATTACAAGGTTGTATATTTGTAAAGTTTATTTCAAAAAGCATTTAATGCTCCCGACATTGAGGCATGTTACTCTTTAAAGCGATGACTGAGTGATTAACCAGAGAGTTAATGAACTTCTGACCAAGAATAACGCATAGGCCAGAAAGAAGGTCGCCAAAAACCTAGAGTGGTGAGAGACAGCAGAAAACTCAAATACAACTCCAGGACTGAGACTGGAAACATATTGGTAGACTTTCATCCAGTAGAAAAGGAATAATAGTAGATAAAACAAAAAATAATAATACATGTTAACATAGGTAAAATTTAAGTCAATGGGGCACTAAAACATATATTCTCGAACCGGACATATTCAAAATATGTTAAGAATAGTCCACAACAGTATTTTTTAGTACCAGCTTTGATGTAGTTAAGTGAAACGTTTACGTGGAAAAATAATGAAAGGAGTCGCATAAATACTGTAGAAATGCGTGTGCTAAGTAGAATACATGGGGAATAATGTATGACTTAATACGGAATGAATGGATCGAGGATAAATATAAACTTGAGGCTGATTAGTTGAGTAAGTCAAGAAGAGCACTTTGAGATGGTTTGGACATGTAGAACGAATGAATTAAGAAAAACTAAAAAACAAAATTGTGCAGATTTATTTATTTATTTCACACTTTTATTGCAAATACAATCTGGCGGGCTTATTGCCAGGCGGTAATCTCTTCCAAACAACCAGACAAAAGTAAATGAAGCAAGTTACGTGGTCGCATAAATTATTCAAATGACTATCCCTTTCCACGAAATCCATAAACATATACGTGAGCACATGCCCACGAACCCCACCCCACAAAGACAGACCATCACCCGAACATTATTTTTCATATACATTGAGATATCATCAATCAAAAGGAAAGGAAGGGATGGTGCAGAGGAAAGGAAAAGAAAAATCAGGAATGAAACACGTTATTTTACTGACTAGAAATTAAGAGTTTTTTCAGTCGCTTCTTAAAGATGTGAGTGAAAGACATAGTAGAGCAAGACCAATAAATTTATGGGGGGATCGATGAAGAATATTTTGAAAGAAGGGAACATAAAATATTTGAGTAATCGTAGGAGTTGTATGAGGAGGTGTATGAATGTGGAAGAGGTGAAGAATATGTGCCGAGATAGGAAAGTAGAAAATAGACAGGCAAATAGTGTGATGGTATGTATGTATGCACATAATCAAAATATTTCAGATATTTTTAACCAGGGAGGATAATGCGAGATTTTTAATATTCCAGCATTACCTTAAAAAAGGGATGTGCACACATTAAAACCAGAAGAGCAACATTTAATTATAAAACAGGCATATTTTCGAAAGATAGTAGGGTTAATATATTGAAAGGCGTGTTGCTGCAGGGAGCAATGACAATTTCGCACTTAGCACTGTTTTTGCCAATAAATTAAAAGCAAAACTTTTAATAATTATTTTTCACGGAGGCGTGCTAGTGCAATCCTTGCTTGACGTATTGAAGCAAAGCTGGCATTGAAAGGGAGTGATATAAGAAGAATAAATGCGGTAAAAGAAGAATAAATGTGTTAAAAGAATAATAAATGCGGTAAAAGAAGAATAAATGCGGTAAAAGAAGAATAAATGTTAGAAGTAGAATTATAGACGCACTAACCACCGATCATGTTATCAGCTGATGTTCTCTCTATTATTTCGACAAGGGGCTTACAAGAAAGCATGGCGTGTCCAAGGATTTTATTGCATAACTACGTTATCTGGATATCCGGATCTAGGAGTCCATTAATAAAAGAAATAGCTTGCTGCTTTATTTGGTAATGTTTTTGACATCGCTCTGAAGATGGTGGTTACAACAGCTAAAGGTCGTTCCCAACATATTTAAATTGTGAAACTTTTTTACTTATATAAAAAAACACGGACACTCGCAATTTTTACTGATAATAAATAAAACAACAAATTTTAAAAAAAATATTGAATAAAATATCAATTTTAACTGGTAATTAATGTAGAGGAAAAATAAACTGTTTTTTGTTCAATATTTTTTCAAAATTAAGTTTAATTGTATTAGGTGTTAACGTAAGTTTTGTCCGTTTTTTTTTTTCAATTTAAAAATGAGCACCAAAAAAAAAACAAAATGGTAAAGGTTATACGTCATTCGAAAGAAAATTTTCTGCTCTACAAGATATTGTGTTTGCTTTTACGTTACATATATTATTTTATTTGATAACAAGCCTTCAAAATGGAATGTCAAGTAGACGAAAGTGAGCATTTTCGACACCTCATTCTGTTCGTGTTCAATCGAGGGAATAAAGCTGCCAAAGCTGCTCTCGATATTTGCAAAGTGTACGGGGAAGATGCTATGAATGAAAGGACAGCTCGTCGATGGTTTTTGCGTTTCAAAGACGGTAATTACGACCTGAAAGACATGGAGCGTTCCGGACGACCAGTGGACTTCGATGAGGACCGCTTAAACCATATTATTCACGAAGACAAAAAAACGGACACAACTTATGTTAACAGCCAATAGTTAACGGAATTCTAATATTAAAAGTGGCATTTAGCATAATTTTGAATTTAGTTTTCTTTCGAAACACACGGGATTTTGTGCATGTTTTTTTTCAAGTACGACGAGGTTAAATACATGTTATACATATATTTCAAACTATTTATTAGAGCTCAAAAACTATTTTAAACACGTGACCTCATTTTTTGTCGGGGTAATCCAAAGGCTTTACGGAACACACGTTGAGAAACCCTGATTTAAATTAGTCTGGTTATATCTTCTTCACTTCACAAAAACTGTAAAAATTAAAAGTAACCAAAAAGTCTAAATACTTACATATCCGTTAAAATGTACAATCTGTTGGATAAAATTAAGGGTATCATGTTACATAAAGTTAAATAATATAAATCTCTTTATCAGTTGAAGGAAATTTAACGAGTAGAATCCCAAATTTGACTTTGATAAGGTGATCTTTTCTGTAATTACCCCACCAGCATGGGATAGTGGTTGGTGGGGAGAAATTCACAAAAGAGCATGAACAATTAAGACGTTTGCTACAAACTTGTTCTCGGAATAATTAATTACCAGAACTTGGGCCATTACGAAATATACGTTTTGTATGACGCGTGATCAAGAAGTTGGAGGACTGAATTTTCGTAAATCAACCATTCCAGTTTTTACTGGTGGGACATTTAAACTGTTTTACAGTCCCTTTGCTAAAGATGATCTCAAGAAATTTTTGCTTCCCCGATGGTTTTTAAATATTAAATTTTGTTTGACGAATCAAAATTACTTTATAATAGAATACGATGATATAAAAGGACACTTTATATAGCGCCGTTTAGAGGGTAGACTCTTCAATGGTGCTTTGACTCTAGATTCAAACTAACTATCATTGAGAGATTAAAAATATTAATAAAAATTAACTTGTTGATGGGTAAGAAGGTGATTTTTATTGTGAATAGGCAAGTTACTTCATCGCATCTGCATACATTTAGAAAAACACATTTGGTAAGAAAACTACAAAAAAACTTAACAAGGGAAGATGATCCTGGATCTTCTGATTTGTGGTAGTAACACATTCACTTATGACTTATGATTTCTTTTTCATGGTGGAACTTCACAAAAAAAATGCTGATCCATCTTAATCTACAACAAATGAATTTATGAAATTTATTATTTCATAGAATCTATTTTTACTTATTTATTTTTTTAATTTTACAAAAAAGAGTTTTTTTTTTCAGAATATTATATGTAACACAATATATAAAGTCGTAATGACTTAGATATCTGAATTAATTTCGATTAAAAAAAAAACAATTTTATTCGACACCATTTATTTCATTTACATAAATATCCTTTTTTTTAATCCCAGTTAAATGCAATACGGTTGATTCAAAAGAAGAAAAAAATGATTATTTCATCGACGCAGCTTCCTTTCCCCCAAAAATAAGCTCCTCCTCTATAAAACCCTTATTCGTCCTATCTTGACCTATGCTGCATCCGTTTGGGGTAGTGTGAGCAACACGGAGCACCTGACACTCCAGAGAGTGCAGAACAAGGCATTCAAGATATCTTTTAACACCCATCCCAGAACAAATCTTACCCGACTTCACGCTGAACAGCGAGAAGAAACCCTACAACACCACATCCTCGCTTGAACCGTGAAGTTCTATAAAAGCCAACAAAATCACAGAAATCCCTTAGTCGCTGCCCTGGGGGCTTATGAGAGTAAATCCGACCTACCCTGCCGTTATAAGCACAAGCTCCCGAGGTATTATCTGTTGCCTGACTAGTCCACCTTCATTATTAGCTGGGACGACCAAGGTCTGAGTGAATGTGATGGAATACAAGTAGCCTGAACGAGTGGACTTTTTTTGCTAAATAATTAGTGTAAGAATTGTTATCTAGTTATAAGTAGTATGTAGGTGTTAATTATTTCTAAGATCTCATATATTAAGATTGAATAAATTAAATAAAATGATATGTAGGAAAATAAAAAGATTAAAATATATATTTAATCACTTGATCGTTTAAGATTTTGTACTGAATATTATAAATCGAGATGAAATTATAAAAGTGAAAGAAGTTTTCTATTTAAAACTAAAAATCCTTTCTTTTATGTATTTCAGTCCTAGAACATTTTAAGCAACTCACATGTGAGTCTCAATTGAACCGTTAGATCTTGTATGTCAAATTTGCGAGAAAATTTCAGAAAAGACCTTTTCTCAAGGACGTCCTTCAAAAGCATACGCCATTTTGAATTCTAAACTAAAACCCCCCCCCCTCTTTTCCTCTTTTCTGCCAAGGCACGCTGCTTACGGCTCGTTGCACGCACTGTGTTATACTCAAGCAACAGAGCGTTTGGCAATACATCTCAAATATCTTGATGTAAACTGGACCCGAGATGCTGAAATTCAGGATCTGAAGAATGTGAAAGGAACGATTGGTTTGAAATATTTACCATATACAAATAACTATCCACGCAAAATAATGAAAATAAATTACTTAAAAACAGTAAATGCTCTAATAGGCGTAAACGAAAAAGGATTTGATAGATCTATGGCAAAATCAATCGTACTTTTTTTATACAGCGTTGTATTGTATTTAACAGTTTAACACTACTGTGTACATAATACAAACTGACTGGTTCGTCGCCATGTGGCGATAATTTTGTGGTGTTTTCAGATAAAAATCGAGGAAAGTTCAGACAAAATTCACTTTTTTTTCTGTTTTGCTTTGGTTTACAATATCAACTTAATGTTTTTTTTTCATTACGACTAATTTGTACGTGAAATCTTATTTAAATTTCATAAATATATTTCAAAACAACCATATTTTTAGTGTTGTTTGAGATGCTTTAAATATGTATAATATATTTTAAATTATTCTATTTTAAGATTATGAGGCTACTTATAAGCATAAACTAATCAATATACTCGTATGTACGTGCTTTTGATCATCCAAATATTTCCACGCCACACTTTTGACTAAATCTTATTTGATCAAGATAATCTTTATATTGTTTTATTTTTATCAAAATAATAGGTTTCTTTATATTCCACCGCTTATTTCAAATATTTATTGTTAACTCTCAAGTGTATAAAAATAATTTCCTAAAAAGTGTGCTCAGTTTTTTAAATACAAAATCTTTCCATCAACTAATTTTAGCAGCATTTCATGTAAAAAAAATCAGAATGAATAATTGGGTTTCATAATTATTTCCCCGAGATTTAAGGTAGCTTTCAGGATCTATTTTTAAATACGAAATAAAGATATTCGTTTAAATAAATAAAGCCTAAATATACAGTTTTATATTTACAAAAGCTTTGTTCCTGTTTTTACATAATAATTTATATTATTTTCTCACATTTTTTGTTAATCTTTACCAAATACAATTACGTTTGATTAATTTGAAATGCGAAAATCTCCGGCTTTCACATAAATAACTGAAATATGGCATTACAGTATGCATAAAAAAGGCTTTGTTATTTAATCCTGGAATTTTAAATTTTTTTCAGTAGATTAAGGGTCGCTTGAGAGTAATATATCGTTAAAAAATTGCGCAAAAAAACAACAAATAAAAATCATCTTTCCATCATGCATCAATGTCAGAACACGTTAAGTGTATTTTGGACCATACTTTTTTGAAAATATTTGACTTTATTTTAAAGGAAAGAGATAAAACCTCATTTTGAATTAGTTTAAAGACTTTTATATGAAAACCGTTTACTTTTATTAACCGGATCGCTTTAATAATCTCTTTTTTTATAACGTTCTGGTCGTACCACGTTCCTTTTGAGCTTCCAAAACTTTTTGTGCCTTCCATACTACTTGTATAGATCATTTTATTTAATCTTCAATCATTCATTATTTTTACATGTCCAAATCATCTCAATGCTCTTGTTTTCATATTTTTAAGCGCTGCATCTTTTTTCTACATGAATAATTTCTGTATGTTTACATTGTTTATTCTGTCATGCATTATTTATCCATATATTCTACGCAATGCTCTTATTTTCACAGCATTTATATATTATCATTTCATGCCACGTTCAAGTTTCGCTTGTATATCCTAATGTTGGGAACTACGTTCCATTATGAGTAACCAGATAAAATTTAGCCTGGCATGGTTCACAGAGAGGACAGATTAGTATTTTTTGTCGTGACGTCCATCTTTTGCTTTCTCTGCATCTGCTTCTCATGCAGCAACTACGATATTTCTTAATTTTACACTACATTCAAATTGATTATAACATGTAAACTACAAATTGACCCTCAAAATAATAGAATACATATTTAAATATATACCAACCCCCCCATTTGCCTCCCTTCCTATCTCGGCACCAACCTCAAGTCATCGTCGTTGTTGAGCCTTGTATTCGAGGATCCCCTCGTCGCTCCAACGTCAATTCAGCTGGAAAGCGAAGTTCTGCCATGAAGTTTACTTTTCTTTCTTCCTTTCTCTACTTCAAGTAAGTGAATCATTGCACACCAGCAAACTCACCGGCCACACCGCTGTACTGGATCCGATGGCACACCAAAGTGAGACAATCATAGCACACGAACATGTTTCTTTCCTTTTTTTTAAATAATAAATATGACCAAAGTCATAGATATCCTTATACCCCCGAATACTAGGCTAAACATATCATTTGCCATTCGAGGGAAGTAGCACAGCGTGGAGCTCAAACCAACGACTTTCCACACGGAATTCCTTTGCGTTACCATCTCACTATATCTCCGACTACCCCTAATTTTCCTTCTTTCGAAATATCATTCACTTGATCCAACCATACTTTCATTGGTTTTTCTCTACCATGCGTTTCACTCACATTTGCATAATATTATGATAAAATAATGGATGTATTTTTCTAAAATGTATTCAATTGCCTTTTTTGCTATCTGTTGTAGGCCACCTATAATTTCAGAGAGATAATAAATATTAAAAGCCAGTTTGATAGTAAGGAATGCAAATGAAGGTTAGCCAAATGGATATTCAATTGCCGGATGGCGAAGGGGAACTACGGGTATATCGCTTTTATTGCAAACTGCCGCACCAGTTATTTAGAATGTCACTTTAGTTCTGTTCCCTTTTTTCATTCTCGTGACTTTTATTGTAAAGGTATTATGTTACGGAGAAATTTATTCGTTTATGCTTAAATTCTCTGAATTGAACAAAACAATAAAGCTTCATGTGTCTTGATAATATCAAAGTTTATTGAACTTTATACATTATTTGTGCTATCAATAATAATGTTTTATCTTTCGAAATAAATTGGAAAAATACAATAACAATCTTTCAAATTCATATTCATAAAAAAATATTTACATTTTCTCGACTGAAATATCTTTGTGGAATCCCATATTGAACAAAATAAAATAAAAGGTATATTTAACATAATTCCACTTTCTTTTTAACGATACATCTATTTTGCTTAGCAATCATCTTCAAAATGATAATAGTTAAGAAAACTGATTAAATTTCGACTATATTCAAATGATTGCTAATTTGAACAAAAGCCATGAAGGTTTTCTTCTGATTTTCGTGTCAAAGGCATCGAGTTTTCTTTGGCTTAAGATACCGAAGTCCATGCAGCACTTGCTGCAGTGCCTAAAGATATACCGCTTTAGGTTCTGCAGCAAGTGCTGCGTGGATTGCTCCTCACCAGAGATATAGAAAGTTAATCCATCCTTAACATTCCCTTTTTTGACATGTGGTCTTTGGTTGTCCTAATTCTAAGTACAGAAACTGATTTTCACGTTCTCCAGGGTAGTTAAGAGCCAGGTGGTAATAATTCTCCGGGCAATATCCACCTGATGAGGCTCTGTGTTCATGAAGGGTAAAAGTGAGATATCATCAGCTCATGGTAGAAGGAAAGGATGCTGGAGATAAAAAGGAAATAAAAAATTTTAAATGTTACACTACCCACTTGAAATAAAGAGTTTTTCCATCACTTTACGATATATGCTGGAGCGACTCTAACATTAGTTGATGAGTTTTGGAGTCGGAATGACTAACATTATTTGATAACAAGTTCCAGAGTCGGAAAGACTTTAACATTAATTGATAACAAGTTTCTGAGTCGGAGCGAGTCTAACGTTAGTTAATCAGAAATTCCAGAGTCTCTCTTCTTGGATATTTAAAGACAACGAAAAAAGATAGAATGGTGAACTGTGAAATCCAATAGTCATAAGAAAGATCCCGATAATCATTAATGCACACTAAGCCTCTCGATAATTTTCGAGCATCCAGTACCTCTTTGTAATACGACATGCCACTGAATGAATTTGGATTGTTTCGGAGTTGAATCCTCGAAATTAAACATAATTCGCTAGTGCGCTTTATATTCCAAGATAATTTGCTAGTATATACGATTCGTATTCTCCTCGCTACTGAATGAATTTGGTTTGTTTTGAAGTTGAAACCTCTAAATTAAACATAATTCGCTATTATGTTCTATATATTCAGATAATTTGCTCGTGTGTACGATGAGTATTCTCTTGGTGTGAATACGGTACGCTACTGAATTAATTTTGATTGTTTCAGAGTATAATTTTCAAAACTCACTAGTGTGCACTATGTTCCTCAATTTGCTAATGTGTTTGGCGGATATTCTCCTCATGTAAATAAGATACGCCACTGAATGAATTTGAATTATTTTAATTGAGCATAATTGCTAATGTGCAATATCCTCCCCGATAATTTGCTAATGTGCACGATTAGTATACTCCCTGCGTGAATACGATACGCCATTGGATGATTTTGATGTTTCCAGAGTTGAACCCTCTAAATTCGCTAGTGTGCGCTATACTCCCCGATAATCGTAAACCTCATTTCCTTAGGCAGTCTTTTTCCTCGTTTTTGTGCCACACAATATACAAAACCATAGATTAAAAATAATAAAGGCGAGTTTACCTGCACGGGGAATTTATGATCCAATTACCTTTATGAAAAATCTCATTTTAATATTTACATTCAATATGTGCTGGAGAACATTTTGCATAAAAGAAAATAGCAATTTAACGAGCTATAAAAGAGATGGGAGGAAAGATTCAAGTTCCGGCGACGGGAAAGGCGCATTAACGCTGGTAGACGGTAATTACCCCTGAGGACGCTTTTAGCATCTACATTTCCTACTGTTTCTGTTTTGCAAAGTATTTAACTTTTTTTAAATGGGTATAACTTTTTTTCTCACATTTCTTTTGTATTTTTTGAAGTTACTATTTTCGTGAGAGCTTTGTTCATTTTTTTATTCACTTCGTTCACTACCCATCAAGGGACCATTTTGTTTTAAACTTGCTAGTGAAAACTTCAATAACTTTGAATTTAGAACTATACTAAACAAATATGTGGTTGAAATGTGAGTAGAGAGGTGTGGTAGAGGACAAAGGAAATGAGGTTGAATCAATTGAATAATATTTTGAAAAATACTAATTTAAAGTCTGAAAAATCGTGGTAGTTGTATAAGAAGGTGTATGGATGTAGAAGGGGCAAACGATGTGTGTTGAGATAGTAAAATCGGGCACTATGTCCTCTCTGCTTAACCTGACAGGGAATATCAAGAAAGTTTGTATGTGAAGACTTTATTATTTCTTTTAATAAAAGTAGAGTTTTAGTTATTTGTTTACAACGTTATTGTACTAACATATGTACTCGTATAATATGGCGGGCTTATTGTCAAGTAGTTATCATACAATTGTTCCATAAAGTTTTGAATTTGATACCAAAATAACAAAAACAAACAAAAAACAGTAACAAAATACAAAAAAAAAAAATGCTAATTTAGCAAGATCATCGACGACCTGGAGAAAGAAATTGAAAAAAGAAACGATGTTGGGAAACGAGAAAAACACACATTGTCACTCAAGATGTGATGTAGTTTTTGTAAATTCGTTTTGAATGTAACTCAACTTTTTACATACGGATATTGATAACAGCGTAGCCTTCCGTAATGACATCCGTTTCCTAGTTGGAAGGCGCCTGTCTTTCCCCCCGGAGAGCCCCTATTTTTTTTAACTATTCCTGTTGGTTTTGAGGAATAAGAAAATTAGGGAAATATTACAAATTTTAAGTGAAATTTATAAAAAACACATACGTATCATCATGCCATTTTTCTGATTAAATAGGTTGAGAGGACAGAGCGCTAGGTTTTTCTATTCTTTGGGTACATTGCTCGTGGCTAGGGAGACAAATTGGAGATGTATTTTTGAACATATGCAGACGTGTAAAGTACTTAAGCTAATTGCCGCAGCCAGCACCTTTCCTATCCTCACACTCAACTAATATATACCAGTCAATAATAGTGACTTCCGAGTTTTTTTAATTTTTTTTTATCATTCACTTTGCACGGATTTCTCCTGTTACACAAAGAAGGTATACTTCTAGCGTTAGTTTATTCGTTAGGAATAATATCAGCCAGGATTCTTCTCATACTGCTAGACGGTACAGAGAATATATCAACAATGTCATTCAGTTGGTTCAATATCTCTATACCACGCATGACTGAGTGTTTAGCCATGATATTCGTCCTGTAAGTTGGTATGTAGAACAGAGGGTGATTCTTTGCACGGCTATATTTATTGGGTACATATAAACTTATTGCTTCTACAATCGCGGAACAGTTAAAGCAACCTTGGTAAACCTTTATTAGGAATATCAGAATGGATTATTGCCTTCTTGTTTCGAGGTTTCTATAGTTACACACCGTGAGAAGTTCGGCATGGTGAGCATATTTTGGGTAATCGCCCTTTGTTCTGTACCATAGATATCTGAAAAAAAATGTATTTGTTCTATATTTTTTTTAATATTTGAGCTGATGAGGAGCCCAAACCGTAGATGCATATTCTAATGTGGTTCTAATTAGATAATTATAAAAGTTTTGGAGGATATCGGTGCTGTTAAATTCTCTTGATATTCTCATTATAAAACCGAGTAGTTTGTAACAGTCCGATGTCAAACGTGAGACATGGTTAACGAACGTGAGTCCGACATCAAATGTTACGCCCAAATCTTTGAATTCAGAAACTCTGTTAAGTTCCACTCCCTGTATAGTATACTGATGGTGGATTGGTGAAAACGATCGACTATAAGATACACAGACACATTTATTAATGTTGAACAGAAGATGATTTTGCTCACTCCAGGAAACTAGAGAGTCTAGGTCCTGTTGTAACTGTGCACAGTCGTGAGCTGAATTGATCTTTTTGAGTTAGAGGGCACTAAAGAAAAGTCTGCTCTCTAACCGGCGCGGCGCTATATAAATTATCCTTTTATTATTATTATCATAATATTTTTCAAATGTTTATTCCATTTTTTTTTATACTTTGTTATAATTTTCTTATCTTTGGTAAAATTAACGCTTTTGTTAAACGTTACACTATTTTGCACACTGGCTGGAATAAATTTATTATTATTATCAATTAATAACTTCTGAAAGTTTAAGTTTTATTTGAATTATCTGAACTGTAAACCCAGAATTCTAATTAGCTACATTTAAGCGGAATCGACATGAAAAACCGACATCCTTATTAGCGTGTGTTTGAAATGGTTGGCAATTATAATTTCTAATGGAATTGTAAATTAGGTTTTCAATCAATTATAAAGGCATATTGAATAAGTTAAATGGGTGTAATTTTATGTTAAAATGAGCGCCTTATTATGTCAATTTTCCTTTCAACAAATTCATTTTTAATTGACCTTTTCTCACGCCTGAATGTTAAAATGTTACATTATAACTCTGACGCAAATTACTTTCCCCGAAAAAACATAATTGTATTTAACGCAAAAACACGAATTTTCTCCTGAGAACAATTTCGTTCCGTGTTAATGGGCCGTTATATACATATTTAATTAATTTAAAATCTGATGTAACGAACATATACCCCGGGATGCGTTAAGGGTTGGTCTGCCCTGGATTACAACCCTTCTTTGTTATCCTCAAGGATGACAATTATTCTTAATTTTAAAGGAGATGAAATATTTGAAATTGCCAAAAGTAAAAACTTAACCTATTTTTTGAGAATTCCATTTAAATCAAAATAGCTAACATAGTTATGCAACCATATCGGCGACCGTAATATTTACGTTAAGCAAGCGGCTTCCTCAGGTTCAATTTCTAACGGATTTACTTTAGGAGTGGTTTTACTCTTAGACTATTTTATTTCTGAGTTCATGTTTTCCTGTGGCTTTTATGCTGCGATCCATAAATGTTTATATCGGTATACATAAAAAAAACTAAAACACAAAAATATCGCTGTATAAAACTCGACTGCTGCTGATTAAGCCTATCGATCATTTTCGAATATTGAACTTGTACCTGCCTGTATACCTACCTAAATGAATTGTCAAAATAACGAGTGAATTGTTAAAACACAAATAAATTAAATTAATTATTGTTGATCATAAACATACAGGGTCATTGACCGATCAAGAATTCAATGATTGTTACACACTACGAACAACGACAATATTTACTATTTACAGCGCGCAAATTGGCTAGCCATCTCCAAATATAAATAATTAACCTACCGCCCGTTCATGTGATAGAGCAAGGCAGATATATATACCCCATGTATTCATTCACTGGTATAAATTGTCCGCACTCTGCGAAATAAACATACTTTTATTGTCGTCCATTCAACTGTCAAGACTTATTATTTATCGCTTGTTGTCACTTTCGTTTTTATTCATCCGCATTCCTGAGTCTATAAGTAAACAAATATCAATCAAAATCATCACAACAGTTAAACATAAGCAATCCGCTATAAACTCCTTACCATTGAATGTTTGGTTTTGATCACTCAAGAGTGAGTGCTTGCTGAAATGCAACAGATTTTCCATTATAAACAAATACACGCACATGCATCTTCCATCCGTCATCGTCGTTACCGGGCCTCGCAGTCAAGGATCCCCTCACCACTCTAACGTCAGTCCTGAACCGTTCTCCCACGTCTATCGTGTGATATTCTGTGAGAGAAGAGTCAGATCCTAGATGCGCATACCCTGCCGCAAATGCACAGACATGTGGACCCTGCTGAGCTGCCTGAGCCATCGCAACGCGCTGACCGTTTCTCAGTCTAGTTTTCACTTAAGGTCTCTTTAACATCTTTCTGACATATAAGAGATCGTCATCGTTGGTCGGCTTCGTAATCAAGAATCCCCTTCCCATTCTAACGTCAATTTAGCTGGAAAGCGAAGATCTGTCGTGGAGTTTTCGCCTCTTTCTTCTTTTTTTTCTTTCTCCTCTTTAAGTGAGTGAGCTGTTACACACCAATAAACTCACCGACCACACCAGTGTACTGAACTCGGTGGCTTTCTTGAAGTGAGATGATCGGAACACACCGGCATGTTTTCCCCTTTTTTTTTTGAAAGAATAGATATGATCCCAGTCATAGGTGTCCTTATACCCGAATACTAGGTGAAAAAATACATGTATCATTTGACGGTAAAAGCACAGCGCGTGGTTTGAACCGGTGACCTTCCGCGCGGAAGTATAATGCGTTACCGCGTTGACATACACTTCAATGGATAGCCTCATTACAATAAACCCGGCAAGTTATACAATACAATATTGTCAATGCTTAAGACGCCCCTGTATGTTATATTTATACCTATTTATACACGTGTGAAAATTTTCTATGGAAGCGCGTGTCGAGTTGCTGTCATATTATCGTGGCGTGTGTAGGCGAAATGTTTTTCATAACCCAGAGATAATAATTACACCTGCAAAATGAGTATTCACACGCGCCTCGCCATCTTAAACATTAAAACTGCTCAGTTACTCAACGAAATCTTACTTGGAATAAGAAATTTTATTTATTTGCTGTGAGAATTTATTCTGCTCAGCATTTTGTTGACTTTATGATATGATATCATATTTACATTTCTAATCAAGTCCACATAAATTTTAACTTATTTTTTTTTATATTTCGTGTATCAATGTCGTATTGCATATGAATTATTCTACATCATAAATTATATATAAAACACCTTTGTCAGGAGTAGTGCTGACATATGGGCAGTCGTCATCGGCGTCGATAACATGAGGGTGCCGTGGCGTTGAAACCCTCTACACCGTTTAGGTTCCATAATTTACACTACATAAATAGTATTTTACTATTCATAAACAAAAAGAGACACATTTGTAGTAAGTATACGTGCTAACTTAAACTTGTTTCCAACATGATTTTTTAGGTCAAATTATTCCCCAGTCATCTCGGTTCGACCGGCTTCTTTGTAAATCCAAAACACATAATTGACATTTTACATAAATTCTCGGAACCTGAACAAAACAAAATAATCATCACACTATCTTGTTTCATACATTTTTTTTTATGCCTCACTATCTTGTTTCATACATTTTTTTTATGTTGGTGCTAAAGAAAGTTGTGTTGTTATCTATGGTATCTGGTGATCGACAAATTGGCAATTCAACATTCATCAATTTGAAGTCAGTTTTATTTTTTTGATATTCTAAAAACGGTGCTTACCTTTTATTTGACACCCTTTCTCTAATTTTAAATAATGGACGCAAAATAAAAAAATTGGTCAAGGATGCAAAAAAATTTGCTACGCCTCTGTTTATAAGTACTATGGCTTAGTGATAACCATACTTGCTTGTATCCGGTCTTTTTCCACGTCCACGTTTCACTCTCATATATCAAAGTTGGCACCAAAATACTGTTGTCATCATTATCATCTTAGTAGATATTGATATTATCCGGTTCGAGAATATATATAATAAAATATGTTATTTTAGCGCCCCGTTGACTTAGCTTTTAAGATTTAATATTAATTTCATTTCTAATTAAGCATTATGGTGCTTAAAATACATACTTAGTAAATCTCAAAGTCAAACTTTAAAAGAAATTTTTTTTAAACTGTAACAAATATTTTAGAACTTTGATTTTACAATTTTTGACGTCGGTCAACTAAGGGTTAAAAGAAATATTCGAGGGAAAATTCTTCAAAACCAGACTGCGGCCGTAGGGATATGACTGAGGAAAAAGGGTTGGAAATTCTTGCCTTGACGATAATGTAATTTGAAAGGGGTAAAATGTAACTAAGTACAAGGTTAGCAAATTACATACTTAACAAAAATAAAAATCCGTCTTTTTTTTTCCTAAACTTACATTTCAAATAAATATACACACATTCATTCGTATGGTACCCTTTAACTTATCCATATTGGTGATTCTGATATATTAAAGAGTGTGGTTGGGAGATGACATTGTCTTCGGCCCCGGTAATCGAGCCTTGTTTAGAGACATTGGGGTAAGTATGATCTCGCGATTCGTCAATGCAGGTATTGGTAACTATATTTCACGTGCAGGGCCTAAAACAATCATACACGTTTAGCACATATGAAAATTGTTTTAAGATTAACTATTTTATCAGATTTTACCAGAGTGGATATTTTTGGGTACCATCGAGAATTGAACCCGAAACCTTCGAGTATAAATTAAGCATCTTACCAACTAGATGTCATACGTACATACTCGTACATACCCTGACACCATACCCAACATATATAAATACCTTCAACACACTACAAACATACCATCACGCCAAGCCTTTTTTGGGGTAGGGAGAGAAGATATGTGGTATGTCAATATATAGTATGACAAAATAAGAAATGTGATCATTAAGGATAAATGTGAGATAAAAATTAATGCTTTAAGTAGAGCTGAAAAAAATTATATTTGGAAAATTTGAACCAGTTTAGCGGAGGAGTGACGAAAGATTAGCTAAAATATTACAATATAAGCATGAGTGCAAGTTGTGGTAAATAATGACCGAGAAAAATATGGTTAGACCGAATGATTGAAATAAATAAAACGAGGAAAGGTAAGGAGTAACAAAAGCAAAATTTAATATAGGAGATGATGTAGAAGAGGCGAATGATGTATATCGTGTTAGAAAATTTTGGTATTCGGTCCTCTCTGTACACTCTAACAGGAAAATAGCGTGATGATATGTATATTTTTTATGATTAAAAGATGTATAAAAAAAAGCTGAATATCTCTTAACGGGACCGGAAGATGAATTAATTAATAAGACAGTGGACCAAAATCACTGTCACTGAGAGGATTACCGAGGGCTGCCACCCTGAAATAAACTGGACATAGGTTATTTCTAGATTAACCGATGATGGATGAACTTAGAAAATGTACGAGCGACCTAGGACGCAGAAAATAAATGTTTGAAGACCCCTAGTTAGATGATCGGATGACATCAGAAAAGTGAGTTAGATGATCGGATGACATCAGAAAAGACAACTGGAAGCAATACGCCCAAGATAAAAACGAGAGGAATAGGGGCTGATGGTGATGATCAGCTGTAAAACTTATTACCAAAGCAAAGGTTATGTACAATCTTGAAAGTAAATAAAAAACGTATTATTTTATGTGAAATAATACTACGAAAACACTGGATCGTTTAAATTTTATGGATCATAATAATATTAAAGGTGATTAAAAGAGATTTGCTACACTGAAATATAATATAAACACACATTACTGTGAAATAGCGGTAACAAAGTGTAAACGTAACTCGCAATATGGAAGACAAAGCGAGCAGAGACAATTCATTTGGGTCATAGAGCTCCCTGTATGGATTATCGTTTCATGTTAATCCTGTGAACAGAGCTATCGCTAAGGGAAATGCTGCCCATGGTAAATAACCGATTTGGTTTGCTCCATTGAATACACATTTTTAATTTAAACTTATTTCATTTAATTAAAACATTACAGACTTTGATATTTTTTATATACTTAAACAGTTGTTATATGTCTGCTTCATTAAACCTATTAGTCGAATGTCGGTTTTTTGTGTAATATAGTATAATTATAGTGGTTTTTTTTGCACTTATGACGACTCTATTTATGATTCTTATCTTTTTGTTTGTTTTGTGAAATCTACCTGCCTTAGGATGAGCATAAGTTTAGTTAGACAGGGAAGTCCGTATTTTTTTTTATTAAACAAAGTAAAATATTGTACAAACATTTGTCAAGGCTATACCTATACACAAATTTATTACTTAACTAATCTTAATTATATGTTATAATTTATGAACTTACTTAATCTTATTTTCCTTTACGTCATTTTATTTTATTTTTTTACCGTCTTAAGATATGATTTCTTAGAAATAATTAACACCTACATACTACTTATAACTAGATAACAATTCTTACACTAATTATTTAGCAAGAACAAGTCCACTCGTTCAGGCTACTTGTATTCCATCACATTCACTCAGACCTTGGTCGTCCCAGCTAATACTGTAGGTGGACTAGTCAGGCAACAGATAATGCTTCGGGAGCTTGTGCTTATAACGGAAGGGTAGGTCGGATTTACTCTCGTAAGCCCCCAGGGCAGCGACTATGGGATTGCTGTGATTTTGTTGGCTTTTATAGAACTTCACGGTCCAAGCGAGAATGTGGTGAACGGAAGTTCGTATATTTCACTGTAGTTCAAAGAATAAATCTTTTTTTTTTAAATATTGCAAAAAATAATTGAAGTTTTGCTTGAACCCATGAATTCTGGAGTCATTTTTGTCATGTTTTATGTTCAAAATCTTTTGATTGGAAAACCTTTTATAAATTCTCAGTTTCCATAATTTAATACAAATCGTTACATAATCTTTCTACTCGTTGTACTTATTCCGAATTTGTTTTTGAAAATGAACTTTGTTTATTTTACGTAACGTATATTTAGTTTTGAAGTTAGCATCTTCCAAATTTAATTTTTGATGATATTTTTAATTCCTAAATTAGAAATTGTTCAAGAATGAATAACATCTATGGAAGTTTATTTAGAAAAAAATATATTAATCTTAAGCTATGGTATGTTTTTCTCATGAACTGAAGACAACGAGGAATTTTGCTTTACCTAAAATTTTACTTAACCTGTTCACCGCGTTAAAAATCAAATTCCACGAATCCTGTGCGCGGCACAATTTCAGCGTTTTTTAATTTCTAAGTTTAAACACATATTTTGTTTAGAACCACTGATATTTGATTACAACACCAAGTAAACATGACACTTAAGTAATTTTCTGATAATAAATAATAGTCATTACTCTTAAGGAGACTCATTAAATAAAGGAGATAAACTTAACATTACGTAAAATAAACAAAGGAATGCTACGATCAAATCAATGCTTCATGACACTCACCCGATCAAATGCATATAGCACTAGTAATGTTTATTTACGTAAGAGAGACTTAGTAATGTTTATTTACGGAAGAGAGACTCATCGCAGGACTCGATCCGCGCGACAGGTCGTTAATGCTGGAAATATTGAGAAACCAAAAAAATTCGGCGCTCTGTTTATTCAACAATATCTCATAAACTAATATATTATTTGACAAGGTTTTCAGAGATGTCGCTAGAATAAAGATTATTTTAAATTTTAGTTCAATTTTTATTCCGGTTTTGTGTCATTTTTTTTAAGTATTTGTGATTTGAAACTTGGATTGTCGTCAGATCACAGGCGTTTGTGCTCCCCGCGGGGAAAGAGTTAATAAATTTCAATCAAATTCTGTTAGATAAATACGTAATAAATAATACTTACGAAATTGTCACAAAATCTCAGTTTATCGTAAATTTTTCTTAATTTAGTTTAAATCATTTAGCGAAAATGGAATTCCACAAAAATTATTTTAGTCTGATAAATATTTTATCATTTTGTATTTTAATTCAACTTCATTGATTCCAAAACTTGGCACCTCTTTATTTATAACAACAAATGAGATCAGAAGAATAAATTTAGTAGATGATCAACTTCCGCATGGAAATATACTATTAGATAAAGGAAACGAAACTTTTAGTAATTCATTCGTAGCATATAATTTGCTTTATCATGCTGAGCTTAAGTGCAGCAAGTCATTGCTTTGAATCCTATTCTATGTTTCTAATTTCGAATAAAATTACATATATCTATGACTTATGTTATCGATGTACACAAGTATCCATGAATATGAAAATCAGTTTTAACCGATAGCTACGTGTGCTCCTTAAATTGACTGCCTGCGTGCACAGCGCACAACGTACCTGAGAGTATACCACTTCTGCCTACTAACATAAAACCTCTTTTCATTAAAGGGTATCAGTATGAACAAGCGACGTGAGCCAACCTTTGTTCTTTAGCACTGTGAAAATTTTAATAAAGAAAGCTCGTTAATCTTTCCATTGGATTAAAAATTATTGTTTTGAAGAACTGTAATGAATAGCCATTTCAAAGGGAACAGTGAAAACTGAAATTAATGAAACTCCCGTCTTTACTAATGTTTTTGTTACACAAACATTTAAATATAATGAAAGTTGTATTGCATCATAATTAAGACTATTTTTGGACAGCATTTCTTTGTCAGTATTATAACTTGTTTCAGTTCATTTTCAGTATTTATACGATGTGTATATTAGACATGATGTGTGTCTTAGACATGATGTGTGTATTAGGCACGATGTGTGTATTAGACATGATGTGTATAGTAGACATTACTTCATATGATTTGTTATGTTGTTTATAGTTAAGGCATTAACGTTGTGGAGGTTTAAAGACATTGTAATTTATTTTTAACAAACACTGTTTATTCCACTTTTTTTTAGTGGAATAAACAGTGTTTGTTAAAAATAAATTACAATGTCTTCATATGATTGTTTTATTGGAAATATTTCAGTTATTCCCTTAAAGTCAAAATGTGTTCATTTTATTTAATATTACTGTACGACTAGTTATTTCTTCTAATGTTTTGTTTCATAATTATTATCGGTGTACATGTACATACTATATATCTTCAACTTAAAAAACGAAAATAAAATTTTGGGATATATTAATGATAAAAAATAATGCAATAAAATATAAATGTAAAGTAACATGAGAATTATGTTGGGAATAGTGTGGGAGTTAAGGGCGAGGAATGTATAAAATTATGTGTAAAACGTTGTCATAAAAACCTGCCATCACCAAATTGGAGAAACAGTCCATGGTCAAGAAACATAAAAAAAATTCGCCCAGAAACAGAAGACTGTTTGGATTTTTTGACACTTTAAAAATGGTTGACAGAAGATGGAGATATCTTCGCTGTTTTATTTTAAGTCGTTGGATTTTGATACGATAGTCGAATATACGATCATACAATATTTTTCAGATTAAAAATAAATCGAACACTACTCCATTAAAGACAATATTCTTAAAGAGGTAATAGGAAAAAGTCAAAAAGTTTTCGTGACTAATGTATTGTACATTGAAATGTAGATCTATTTTCTCTGTCAACTCTTATATTGTTGAGTCTTAGAAAACATTTCATAGAATGAAATCGAGTACAGCTCATAAAGAATATTCTTCCTCAAACAGTTCAATATTTTTAATAATACTTCATAGATAACACAATCCATAAATTATAATTTTGGTCATCGTATTGCATATACGAGTATATAGTATATGACATCACTCCACTCCCCTATCAAGGTACGCAAATATGACAATGGATCATATTAAATCACTTCCTCTGCAACTTAAAAGCTTGATTAAAAGGAGTAACGTTTAAAACGGAGATAAAATGTACTTTTTGTGTTTGAAAAAAAAACTTTTTTTCATGAAAGGGTGCTCTTGGTATGTTTTTTTAATACAGTATATTGAACCAAATTTGGGTACTTTCAGCCTATGAGCAATGTTAAAATATATGCTAGTACCACAAACACAGCAAATTTTGAAATAATATTACATTTATCAAAGAAGATTATTAACTTTATTCATTCTTCTTCTCCCTGGCTCCATCGCAACTCACTGTCTGCGAACACTGTTGCGGTCAGTTCTCCTTGTCCTCAGGTTGTATGCTCTTCTGTCCCGGACTACGTCCCCCAGGCCGTGCCTCTGCATCAGGTTATCCTTTTGCACCACCCATGAATTCTTTGGTCTTCCTCTGGTTGTTATTCGAGGAAGATCCATGTCGATTTCCTGGTTCACAATATGATAGGGTGCTCTGCGTCCAACGTGCCCACACCATCTCAATCGTCTCTCCTCCATCTTACTGTTGATGTCTATAACACCCAGGCTTCCACGAATGCGTGAGTTTTTTATTTTGTCTCTTAGGGACACGCCAGCTGACCATCTTAGCATACGCATTTCAGCAGTTCAACTTTATTTATTAGAAACTATAATTTTTCTTAACACTGCAAATGAAAGAAGACAATATAAAAATAAACAAATACGTGTAATCACACCGTGTCCATTGCGGATTAGGCAGAAAGAACATATCTCCAAACTTTTCTATCCAAGCAGACAATGTTCGACATATTTATAGATCTCGTCACGCACAACCTTATATTATTCAAACCTCTCGCTTGGTAGACATGGAGTTATTTATCAAAAAAGGTCGAATACGCATAATTTTGTGGGCATTCAATGAATATATATTTCAACGTCTTTTCAGTGAGGTAACTTTGTCAGACTTTTTGGGTGTTACTTTGCCTCCAATAATTTAGTTGTTATTTAAAATTAATTATTCATCAACATTTTTGTAAGTTTTATGTTAACAGTTGAGTAAATTACTAGATAGTATATTAAAAATATATGGCTTCACACAAAACTATTTTAATTTTTTGTGTCATTATCAGTTATTATCAACCCCGAGGTTCATGACCCCGTGGTAACTTGCTGGACTTTCGTGCTGAAGGTCGCCTGTTCGAACCCTGTGCTGTGCTATTCCCCTAGAATGACAGGCATTTTTCTACCTAGTATATGGGAGTATAATGATACCAATGACATGTTTCATTCTATTTAAAAAAACGAAAAAAATATGGGGTACAATCGTCACATCTCATTGTGCCATCGGATCCAGTGTAGCCGGGGATTTTACTGATGTACAATGGCTTACTCACTTCAGGAAGAGAAAAGAGAAAAAAAACTTCATGGCACTGATTCGCTTTTCAACTGAATCAACGTTTAAATAGCGAGGAGATCCTCAATTATGACACCAAGCAACGATGATAAGGACGATCATCAGCCCTGCAGTCTAGAATGAATTTAGACTGCCTGCACGATTATTTTCTTCAATTGGTTATACTCAGAGTGGGGTAGTTTTATATCGCACTAACAAGTCATATGAGCTTTAGATTTTTCACTTCTACCCCTATCGAATCGCTGTGTAAAACCTTCATTGCAGAGTCAGTGTCCTGCATGCTATATTAGTGGCCAAACCAACGCAGTCTAGCAATGTTTATAATTTGTTACGCTAGATTAACCATACAGGGCGTAGAGCTTTTTGTTATACCTCTATCTCCACGCATCATAGTCATATATTGGACTATATACTTTGTAGATTTTTTTCATTTAAACCTCGTTTTATAAGGGTTCAGGTGGCCGATGCGTCTATTAACACAGGTCTTAGCAGTGCTTAAAAAGTTTACGTTTTATGTTTCATGAAAATAGGGGATACCAAAGTAAGGAAATAAGGGTAAAGTAAAATTTATAATATATCCCGTTAGTATTTGCTTATTTATTCCATCTCTTGTTTATGGAAAATTAAAAAATACAACTTACAAAACAACGTAAATAATAATAAATAAAAGAAATTTACATTCAGTAAAAGTTACAGAAAGACACATAACTAATACGAAAAATTTGTGCACGATATATTTTATCATATTTTTCGACGAAAGTTTTATAAATTGGCGAATTCTCCTTAACCGCCGAAGGCGCTACACAGGCTTTTTTGTGGAGAATTTCGGAAACGGGGAACTGGAAAAAGGTTGAGAGATGAGTTTCACATAAAGGGGTAACCACCATGAATACCGATGAGATAAATCGTTGTGTTTTGTTCAAAATAGAACAGCAAAATGCTTTTGTGCCGAAAACACAATTTACTGCAAACAAAATTGTATAAAAATTACGAGTACATACCCATGTAAGAAATACACGGTATGTTGGAGGAATTCATATATTACTGCTACAGGTATTTTAATCCAGATACTTGCTTTTTTTAGTCAATCTCTATATATATGGTGTATCGGACGTATGCGTCACCTAAAACATATCATTTATTTGTTTTCTTGTTTTGTATAATATTAATATTTTTTTTATGTATAAGATTATTAAGGTCCGTGTTGTGTCACGACTGTAACTGAAATGTTCGTTATGCGCGGCCATCGCGAGACAGTATCAAAAGTCGGCCGGCCCATGCATGCGAGAATTGTGATATCTCGCAAGTCATGACGGCATGCACGGGCGAAAACAGGCGCTTGCTAAAAGCGATTGGCCTCACATAAGGAGCCCAAAAGTCAAAAAATATATTCTCAGTTCACTCCAGTCTACTGCCTTTTACTTGCGAACATCTACTACCTGCATAAGAGGAATCTCTTTACCCTGCTACTTTTCACCGTGAGCCGAAATCTTCGAGCATTGAGCAGCAGCCACACATCTATTGCTACAGTCTTTGTACCGGTGCCATTCATCTATTGCTACAGTCTTTGTACCGGTGCCGTTCATCTATTGCTACAATATTTGTACCGGTGCCGTTCATCTATTGCTACACTCTTTGTACCGGTGTCGTTCATCTATTGCTACACTCTTTGTACCGGTGCCGTTCATTTATGCTACAGTCTTTGTACCGGTGCCGTTCATCTATTGCTACGCTCTTTATACCGGTGCCGTTCATTTATGCTACAGTATTTGTACCGGTGCCGTTCATCTATTGCTACAGTCTTTGTACCGGTGCCGTTCATATAGCATCCGTGTTGTGTACAAGTTTGTCCACTTATCAGCAAACTTATCATTTAGCAAGTCCAGCAAGCTTATTATTCATTCCATTTCCCCGTTCGAACCATCAATTACGAGTACTAAATATGCCCGATGTTTTCAGTAAAAGGAAATAGAGATTAGTGTTTTCAGTAGGAGGCAACATAATCGCCCTATCATTCACACCAATCAGGTCCTGCGCTGAGCATGTTGTCCCTATGTTCAGACAAATTAGCATGTGTTGTTAGTTCTGTATATTCCCAGAATCCCATTCAATGTTACTGTCGTTCAAGAAACCCTATATCTGCATATTAATCTTGCATCAGCAATCTCATGGTCTTGATAAATCAAACGAACAAATTCAAACTGCAGGTGACTTAAAATTGAAGTTTGATATTCACTTTGTGAGACTTCACACAAGAATATAAAACAATAAATAACCTTGTTGTTCCCCTAATTGCACCTTATTACTACGACACGTGTTTCTAGCTCGTATATCGAAGATTTCTGTAGGTATCTTGGTTTGTAACAACAGCAATCTTTAGGTCTAGCGTGTATCATATTTTTTATATATAGGTCGGCGATTAATTTATGCCAAGGAAATATTTTAATGCGGAGTGAAACGATTGAATTTTTTAGTTATTTATTACTTACTATATTTCGTTTAAAAAAAACATTTAATAAACAATTTGGATATCTTTAATGATTATTGCAGCATTGGTTATAATTGTTTAATTACAATTGTTATCCATGTCGTTACAAAGAAAATATTTGATAATTAATCTAAATGAAAAATGTTTATATGTATATTATTTTATCAGCATATTCGAATAAAAAGTCATTCGGATACATTATTGCCTTGGACCTTATTAATCGAACCTTTGGGCTTAGAACCACTATAGTAGAGACAGAGCTCGCGGTTAGTCATTGCACATATTAGAAATACTACCACGTACGTGAAGAGATAACCACACTTACACCAGTCTAACGCGTACGATTATTATTACCAAACGAATAATTTTACCACTTCCTCAACGAATTATTTTACCACCTCATTTATCGGGTATTATTAGAAATCAAATTATTTAATTACGGTGATACTCATTTATTTAATAATTTATCGGATTTTATTGGAAATCGAATTATCTTATCACACTGATACTCATTTATTTACTAATTTATCGGGTATTATTGGAAATCGAATTATTTTACAACACTGATACTCATTTATCGGGTGTTATTGGAAATCGAATTATTTTACAAAACTGATACTCATTTATCGGGTATTATTGGAAATCGAATTATTTTACCACAATAATACTCATTTATTTATTCACTTTTCAGATATTATTGGAAATCAAATTATTTTACCCCAATGATACTCATCTATCGGGTATTATTGGAAATCGAATTATTTTACCACAATGAAACTCATTTATCGGGTATTATTGGAAATCGAATTATTTTACAACACTGATACTAATTTATCGGGTATTATTGGAAGTCGAATTATTTTACCACAATGGTACTCATTTGTCGGGTATTATTGGAAATCGAATGATGTTACCACAATGATACTCATTTATCGGGTATTATTGGAAATCGAATGATTTTACCACAATGATACTCATTTATCGGGTATTATTGGAAATTAAATTATTTTACCACAATGATACTCATTTATCGGGTATTATTGGAAATCGAATTATTTTACCCCAATGATACTCATTTGTCGGGTATTATTGGAAATTAAATTATATTACCACAATGATACTCATTTATCGGGTATTATTGGAAATCGAATTATTTTATCACAATGATACTCATTTGTCGGGTATTATTGGAAATCGAATTATTTTACCACAATGATACTCATTTGTCGGGTATTATTGGAAATCGAATTATTTTACCACAATGATACTCATTTATCGGGTATTATTGGAAATCGAATTATTTTACCACAATGATACTCATTTATCGGGTATTATTGGAAATCAAATTATTTTACCACAATGATACTCATTTGTCGGATATTATTGGAAATCGAATTATTTTACCACAATGATACTCATTTGTCGGGTATTATTGGAAATCGAATTATTTTACCACAATGATACTCATTTATCGGGTATTATTGAAAATCGAATTATTTTACCACTCTGATACTCATTTGTCGTGTATTATTGGAAATCGAACTTAAAACCCCGGGTGAAACAACTAGAATAGTCACGTAACTCTCGTTTATTAGTCGCATGTCTTGGTAATACTGCTCGACGCTTGACCAAGAAACAAAACTAGCATACTTTTTTTTGGGCCCCATTGGAAATCGAACCCAATACCTCCGATGGAATTCAAATGTCTTACCAACCAAATCACGGATGTCGGAACAATAATAAATGAAAAGCATTTATTTCGCGTTTACTTTTTCTTTATTAAAAATGAATAAAAGATTCATTTCTTTTGAGTTGGGACAGAAACTCGTATATACTATATATTGTAACTATCAAATAATGGCGTAAGATGATAAGGCTTGTTTAGAAAATCCCCTAGGATTTTTTGAAGCACTCCTGCCTTTCCTTATTATTTTTTTATTAAATGAAAGCACTCTTACACAGGATGTAGGTTTTATGAATCATAACTTATATAAGTTTCTTTTAACTTTTTAGTAGTTGTCATTTAAATAAGGGTTTATCTTTAGTATTTATTGAATTCCGTGGGTATACCGAGTTGTATTATATATACTTTTTTCAAGTTAGATTTATTAAATTTTTTGTATGATAAACCATGGCAGAACCTCCCTAATGCATATATCCCCCTTGTTATTACATGTTAAAAAAAATTAAAAATTAAGTTTTTTGAAAACTTTATTCCCCCTCGTAAATGTTGAAAAATTATTTATAAAAGCATTTAAGAATTATTATAATTTTTCTATTTATTGACTTCAAAAAATATATTTTCTGAATACTCGTTAGCATTTTATTATTATTAGTATTCCACACGAAAATGTTGCTGTTAATCAAAAAAAAATATTAACAAAAGGCAAATCTACAAAAAATGACATGAACAAAAAAATATCTGTATTTTTTTTAAATATATTTATAGGGTCTTTCAAATTGAGCAGTTTTTTAGTTCTATTTTTTTTATTCTTAAATAAAAACTTTTTATTGGTCATTGAAGTACAATGTATGACATTTAAACACAAAAAACAATATCCGCCAAATGTCCACCTCTTGCAGCTCCTCAGACGTCCACTCTTTTGTCAAAATTTTTGATGACATTTTGGCATAATTGCGGTTTTACCTCACCAATAACGCGAATAATTTCATCCTTCAGCTCAGAAATTGATTGGGGTCATTCTTATAGACCTGGTTTTTCACATAGCCCCAGATAAAATAGTTCAACGGTGTCAGATCACCTTTTCCGGAGATTACAATACATAAAAGAATTCAACAATTTGACCGCGTTGTTGTACTGTATACGACTCCATTTTTATAAATGTCATACATTACACTTCTCAAATGTTACATGACCCAGGCAAGTTCGCGACGCCATCTGTATTTTATCCAAGAATTAAAAAACCGGTAAATTTGAAAGACCCTTTAAAAATCAAGTTAACAAAAAAACTTTGCTGTAAGTTTCAAAGGATATTTAAAAAAAAGTTGTGACTTTCACAAATATATTATTCATTGGAATCGTTGAACTACGAAAAGTAAAAATATTAAAAAGGACATAAAAGTCCCTTTTGACTCATTGCATTGTTATGCCCACTGCATTTACAATTTATTCTTCATTTTGTATGTGTTGATTATTTTCTTGTATATTTCTTGGAATGTTGTCATTTTTCTATAATATCCTTAACTGTCCCGCTGCCTCTTTTATCTCACCGAAAATATTTAACGTCTTTCACATTATGGACTTGCGCTACGCTCAAGAAGAGATGATTTATTGAATATCCAGTTCTCCGCTCTTTTTTTACGTCGTCCTTTACTGCACATGCAGTGATACTCTGGAATTAGTTACCAATTAACCTAAGACTCACTTCGTCATTGACGTATTTTAAAAAGCAACTGAAAACGTGTTTCGATTCCATTTTTTTTCCTTTGAGTACTGATATCTCCCTTCCATTTTTATCATGTATGCATATATATTGTATTTAGTACAAATATATAATGGATTGAATAATTTTTACGACCATGTTCATGTACAACTTCCTTTATTCAATTTGGCCTGCTTGCTCGGAAGAGATTACCACATGACAATAATCCCGCCAAATTATTATGAAAACAATGAAGGTTAAATTACCAGTTCAAAAATGCCACTTTATCTCTTCGAAAAACTGAATTGGTCTAGAAACTTTCACGGCTACGAGACTAGAGGTAGAGAGACTCTTTTACTTATCCCAAACCATAACCTAACACTGTTCAGGGATCCTTCTCATACTCAGCCAGCAAATGCTGGAATGAGTTGCCCCAGGCCTTGAAGGAGCGGGTGAATAGTTATACCTTCAGAGATGCTCTAAAGCGTTATCTTCTGGGTGGTTAATGGGTTTCTCAGTGGTTAATGGGTCTCCTGTTTGCTTTTCTTTTCTTATTTTCTTTCTTTTCTCTCTTTTCGCTGGTGGGGAATCGAGGATTGTGCATACGTGTTTGTGCGTCATTTCCTCATTAATTCTTTTAAAACTGCTTATCTATTTCAATGTATTACTGCCTAACTATTTCAATGTTGTCTCAACTATCTTACTTCCTATTTGTCATTATGTAAAATTTGGACTCCTTTGAGGCTTTTCTCTTCTTCTTTTTTTTTTTCCTCGTTCTTGCTGACAGTTATCCTGAGGTGATATATGTGGGTTTACTTTTTATTTTTTTTTCTGCCATACGTTTTTGTTTTTTTTTTTTTCTGTTTTTTATTATATTTATTCTTTAATCTAGATATGCGGGGGTGTGGGATGGAAGCCCCCTGATGCCCTTGCGGTCGGGCTCGCCCTACATTGGTGGGGTGTATCTCGGCCGTGGGAATGTTTGTGGGATGAGCCCGGACCTTTTGGTGTACTCTCTCTTGAATGTATTTTTTTCTTTTTTACTTTTTTTGTCATCTACTACAATATATTTATTTTCTGTGTTTATTTTTTTGTATATATTCCTGTTTCTACGTGTTTAAGGGTGTGGGCTGAAAAACATCTGGTGTCCCCGTGGCTGGGTTCGCCCTATATTGGTGGGGTGTATTTTGGCCGAGGGGATGCTATTAGATGAGCCCAGACCTTTTGATAGCTTCTGTGTCTGATGTATTGTCTGCAATTTATGTGTTTTAGTAGTGTTACTCAGATGTGATCTTGTATATACTATGTTGCTGTCAATAAACCTAATATTTATTTATTTATTTATTTTAAATAAATAATAAATAAATATGGTATATAATGAAATGAGGGCTCAAAAACGCTGTTATAGAATAAACACAACACTTTGCAAAGTTTGTAAAAAAATTGCGATAAAAAGTTTTAAGTTTATTCTGAAAAATCAGCAAACTTTTTTAAACCAAGTTTCTTTCATGTAATAGATGAAAATTTTCGTTTAACCTTGTTTCATACATCGCTTTTAAAGCACTTCTAGAATACGGTAAAACTTTGTTGTCGGCAACCTCCTTCTCGAAGCGAGATAAGCGGGTTTGCTGACGAATAGGTTTCCCCACATGGATTATGGAAGCTTATCTATCCAAACTGAAAATTCGCTTTTGAGACAATCCTTTACAGTGCTGAAAATTACTGAAAACACATTTCAGTTTAAATTTCATTGAATACATAACATTGTTTTAAACACAAACATAATCGATGTACATATGTTATATTGTAACCACTGAAAACAGAGCATTGTTACATGATAATAAGATTGTTCACTTTTGTAACGGAATAGAATATTAGGATATTATGCAAAGGAAACTTGAGAGCGGCAAACAGTGATGAAAGTAAGACATTTTCAGTAAAAATAAGAGCATGACTCAGAATAAATCAATTAATCTCCTCCAGCCAACCAGAAATACTTTTAAAAGATGTTAAGTGAAAATCAGACTGGAATCCTGTAAAAAAAAGGTCTTAGCGGGATTTGAACCCGCAACCTCTGGGTTGGAACACAGGCGTCTTATCAACTAGACTACATAGGTCGTCTGATGTAAAGATGTATACTAAGATAGAAAGAAGGGAATATCTGTTAATTCTATCTACCTCAAAAAGGACCTGGCATGATGGTAATGAGGATGATTATGATAATAGAAAGATTTTTCGATAAGTTCACAATATGTCTTCTTCTTCCAGTAGATACTTGATCTCTTTTTTTTCTGCCTGGGATGTAGATTGTCAGCTATCTGTCCATCTCTTTAGGGGCTTACCTAATGATCGTAACCTATGAGATAACAATGATGAACTTTAATAAAAGGTGTTAACATAAGTTGTGTTCATTTTTTTTCCAAATTGAAAAACACGATAACGCCCGCCCTCATATCGCCAACATTACGAAAAATGCCATTCAAATGCTTGGTTGGGAAGTCCCTCCATATTCTCCAGACCTTGCGCCGCCGATTTCCACCTTTTCCGATCGCTTTCGAATAATTTGCGCGGCGTTTCCTTCAAACGGACATGGCTGGACGAATTCCTCGAGTCAAGACCGGATGGTTTATATCGCACAGGCATTGGAAAACTTGTAGAACGTTGGCAAGAAGTTGTAAATAATGAAGGAGAATACATTATTGACTAATTTGTTGTAAAATAATGAAGGAGAATACATTATTGACTAATTTGTTGTAATTTTTTTTGTTGTGTCTTCTTGTTCTCTTCATTTGGAAAAAAACGGACACAGCTTATGTTAACACCCAATATAAATCTGGGTTCCATGCATTATTTGAAAATAAATCTCAGTGAAAATAGGAAAAGTAATGGTAATTAAGATTTTTTTTCTTTCTGAAAAATGGTCTGAATGAAACACGACTAATTGAGTTCACCAGAAATCGAACCCAGAACTAGGTACTAAGCAAGCATATCAATAATAAACAGAGCTCAGCTCAAGTGTTTTTACGATATTTTACGGCTTCTAACTGAATGATGACAAGAATTAGCAACTTCTTCTTCCCTGTGTCATGTTAGGTCCCCCCAACGTTGAATATCACCTGAGAGTAGGCATCTTTGTCCCCGGCAGCCCGAAAAAGATCCCCAACGCTCTTTATAATAGTCCAATCACGTATATTGCGGAGCCAGGAGATTCGCCTCGTACCGACACCTCTTCGACCCTCTATTTTGCCTTGGATGATCAGATACAGTAATTTGTACTTTGCTCCTCTAAGTACGAGTACATGACCCAAATAGAACACCTTTCAGATTTGAATAGTAGTCAGCAACACAATGCAAAATTTACACATATTTTTTTTAAAGACAAGCTTTTCAAATAAATATTCATCGCTATCCTGTCGTGGCTCATGACGGAGCATCGATACTCCTATGATAGCCTCCGACCACATCTCTCCGTCCATCCTTGCACTCCGCGGCTCGAAGGGCAGTTGTTAATGGTAGTTCAGTAGCTTCTCTTACTTGGTCAGTCCAACACATTGGAATTCTTCCACTTTTGTGTCGTCCTACCACGCCTCCAACAATTATAAACCTCTACAAACTGCCTCATTGACCACGAGCAATATGCCCAAATAATAGGAGGACTCGTTGAAGGCATATTATCGACAATCGGTCGGTGATTCTCAATTCTTTGAGAATGGAGGCGTTAGGTCGCCTTGCTGTGTATGGAATATCCTTCACGTATTAATAATAACATCCTTTATGTAACTTAAAATTCTTTAAGAATGGAGGCGTTAGGTCGCCTTGCTGTCTATGGAATATCCTTCACGTATCAATAATAACATCCTTTATGTAACGTAAAATTCTTTGAGAATGGAGGCGTTAGGTCGCCTTGCTGTCTATGGAATATCCTTCACGTATCAATAATAACATCCTTTATGTAACGTAAAATATTCATGTATCATCAAATGCTAAGATAATTTATTGGAATATATTCTAAATTAAAATTGTTTAAGCGTTTTCATAACGAGAGACCTTAATTAAAATTTGAAAAATGAATGAAAAATATTACTATGTTCCTGATATAATTCGCGAAATAAAGTCCTGAAAAAATTGACAGGAAAGAAGATAAAGCTTAATGAGATCATTAGCGAGAAACGAGGAATATCTCAAGGATATCGATTTTAAGGTTTTTTTTTTGACAAGGATAAACGATAAGGGTTTTCAAGAGCAGGAGTATTTTCTTCACAAAGATTGATCGCTTTTTTAAACCCCAACATTAATAATTTATGAAGAATTTGTTTATCACTGAATCCGTGTCATTTTTAATAAGGCAAGATAAAACCAAGTAAGGTTTAAAATCTTAGTAAAGCCTTAAAAATAAGTTAGTGTATGTGAAATAAAATTAAAAAAAAAAAACAAATAATTAGGCGAGTTATGAAAATATAGTATGTTGTTTATAGTTAAGGCATTAACGTTGTGGAGGTTTAAAGACATTGTAATTTATTTTTAACAAACACTGTTTATTCCACTTTTTTATGACGGTATAACCCTACCGGTTTCAAGGCTTTCACCTCATCTTCAGGGGAGCGCAAACAAGACTAAATGCTGTTCGAACTGGTACCGATATAGACACTTCAACGGTTGGGGGCTGGGGGGGGGGGGGATGAGAGGAAGCCCCGCTTCCAGTTCGAACAGCATTTAGTCTTGTTTGCGCTCCCCTGAAGATGAGGTGAAAGCCTTGAAACCGGTAGGGTTATACCGTCATAAAAAAGTGGAATAAACAGTGTTTGTTAAAAATAAATTACAAAATATAGTATAGTAGGAGATTATTAATATTTGACAACCGTGCAATATTTCATATTGAAAGAAGAGCAGCAACGGACAATAAAATGAATGATAGTTTAGCGACCGAAGCATGTTGACTATTGATAATGGAATTCTTGTCTTGATCTAAGGATATACAAACGAAACTTGAACAAAAGCGATGAAACTTAGATAAATGTGGTTGAAATGAGTGTTACGTAGAAAGTGAGGATCACAATGTATGATAG
Organism: Odontocerum albicorne; assembly: GCA_949825065.1. Taxonomy (NCBI): domain Eukaryota; kingdom Metazoa; phylum Arthropoda; class Insecta; order Trichoptera; family Odontoceridae; genus Odontocerum; species Odontocerum albicorne. The sequence goes on along the minus strand of OX463853.1, from coordinate 36,373,303 downwards.
AATAAGAATGCGGATTAAAGTGTATGCAGTTTTTTTGATAAAAAAATAGTATTGAAATGGTTCGGCCAAGAATTAATTATGAAAGCTGACACATGGTATGTTGTAGCGTCAATGAGCTCACTTTTATGTGATTAATTTTGGGGATTTGACGACACTTTATCTTATAAGAATGTTTGTACAGGTAGCTGGGGCTAGAAATATATTCATATTATTTAAAAAAACAATTTGTATAGCGCCGTTTAGGGAGAAGACTTTCTTCAAGCGCGCTCTAGCTTGGAAATCATACCCACTATTATGTAAAGATTTTAAATACAATACATTACAAATAAAAAGACGTGTTGAGTGTGTGGCGGTCGCCCACTCGGCGTTCATACATACGGTCAATGACCGATGAAATGACCTTCGGATTCCTCGATAAATCTAAATAAACAAGTCCCAAGTTCACACGCCGGCCATTCAAGTCCTAAGTTCACCCGCCGGCCATTCAACCCATAGCCGAGCGGACCGTATTCCATACTAGAGAGAGAACGCACCACGCTTGTCTAGCTAGTTCCGTATTTGAATGATACCTACATACAACAATTAATCGTTTTGCATTCACAGAAACGAGACGTAGGCATATCGCGAGCGCATTCTCGCACACATTCTAAAAAGATATAAATACCTACGTTACTAATAAAATTCCACTCTCTTTCCGCATTGCGATCTAACGTGTTTTATTATTTATCAACAAATCATCCTCATCATATCTTCCAATAAGAACCATTCTGATAAAAGTGCAAGAATACAAAGGCATTTTCCCGCATCGGTGTATGTTTATAAAAACATATTTGATAAGAAAACCGCAGAAAACTTACCAAGAGAAAACGAACTATAAAGAAACCATTGCAGATCTTCCGATATGTGATGGTAACGCATTTGGTTTTAGGTGGAGTATCGTGTGTATGTAATGTTTGTATATAATCAGATTTTTTTAAATATCTCTTAAAATGTGCTGTCTTCAAATACTTCCTAAAGCTGCACACTCATCCCATATATCAAATTCTTATAAGTAGATCATTCCACTCTATGGGACCAGCAACGACAAAACACTTTTTTACTACCCAACCCTATTGGATCGATTTGAAATAATCAATTTATTTGATGAATGTTTTAGTGAGTAATAAAACCTCAAAATTCTGTTTCTTTCCGAAACTATTTCTCCTAGACACCACTCTGAGAGATACAATGGAGACATCTCATTAAGGGACTTGAATACAAAAAGTCTTTAGCTAACTTTTAAGAAGCGGTGTTATACGATTATATTTATTTTTAACATATATATGCCTAACGATTAAAAAAGTATCGGTGAAATATTCAATCTAAACGTCATTCTAAGGGCGTCTACTTCGTTATTTAATTCATAAAAAAACGTGATCTTATAAAGCCTTTTGAAGTATTCTTTGCCATTAGCTTTTTTCCCCTAGAGGAAGATTACTCTACTTGTTATTTTAGAAGATGTGAGGTTTTCCAGGGTAGGAAAATTTAATTTAAGTAATCTATATTTCTAACCTTATCAATTATATAAGAGGGCAGTAAACGATAACATCGCCATAAATTCAGGTTTAATTGGACATGACATAAATTTCGAATTTATGTCTTTGTGGTTATAAAATTTGGCTGGAAATTCCTGGTGAGTCTTTCAAGTGATATATCATATGTGATATGAGCGATCCTTGGAGGGAAACCATTAAAAACATGTAACATATCATGGTAAAAATGAAATATGGCTTTGAAAATTAGTCTCCTTTTTTTTTTAAACTGAGTTTTCATATAAAGATAAAGTTTTAAAATATCACATATATCTTATGGTCTTATACACTAAAAGTTTGTCGGCGGCCATGATCTAACAGTCTTAAAACAAATGAATAGACCGAGTTATCTCGATCGGTCTTTTGATGTGTCTGATCCTGAATAGATTTAATTTGAAGTTAAGGTAGGCTGATGATACAGATGAATATTCTGAAATTCTCCCATTTTGAGAGATGTTACACTGAAGTGTAGGCGATCTTAGAGTGTTTATGTTAATAAATCTACGAAATACCGATTCCGGTCCTTCATTCATAATCTTGCTGAAATAAAATATGTAACATAAGCGACCTTGGAATGATGTTTATGTTAATAAATCTACGAAAGATTCCGGTCCTTTATTCATAATCTTGCTGAAATAAAACATGTAGGCAACCTTGGAGTAATGCTTATGTTAATAAATCTACGATAGATTCCGGTCCTTTATTTATAATCTTACTAAAATAAAACATGTAGGCGACCTTGGAGTAATGCTTATGTTAATAAATCTACGAAAGATTCCGGTCCTTTATTCATAATCTTACTGAAATAAAACATGTAGACGACCTTTGAGTGATGTTAATGTTAATAAATCTACAAAAGATTCCGGTCCTTTATTCATAATCTTACTGAAATAAAACATGTAGACGACCTTTGAGTGATGTTAATGTTAATAAATCTACAAAAGATTCCGGTCCTTTATTCATAATCTTGTTAAAATACAACATGTAGGCCAACTTGGAGGGATGTTTATGTTATATCTTCCTGCAATACAATTAATAATAATATTAATACACTGAATGTACTCAAATTCCCTCATATTTGAGTCTTTGAACTTTCATTAACATGTGCATATATTTTGGTTGTTCTAGGCGAGAGACTTATCCAATACGCCACCGAGAACTTGGTGACTGAAATTTTGATTCACCCTCAGATGAACACGCTGCTGCAGTGTCTTCGTAACCTGCTCAGCTCATTTACCAGACATCGTCACATTATCCATGCCGGGTATACATTCTCTGGCAATGGTTCCTGGATTATGCAAGTGAGTACATTTTTCTCATGGTTTTGTTAAAACTACTTTGCTAAAGTAACACTGTTACAGCTATTTTTCGATGTAAAGTAGATTATTACTCAAGAATCTAAATAAAGGGGAGTAACGGTACTTAACTGCTTGAGAAGCATGCTACTTTAAAACTGAGTAATGATACTTAGCCTCATGAATAGTATGCTACTTTAAAAGTGAGTAATGGTACTTTGCTTCTTGAATAGCATGCTACTTTAAAAATGAGTAATGGCACTTTGCTTCTTGAATAACATGCTGCTTTAAAAGTGAGTAATGGTACTTTGCTTCTTGAATAGCATGCTACTTTAAAAGTGAGTAACGGTACTTAGTCTCTTGAGTAGCATTCTACTTTCAAAGTGAGCAACGCTACGTAGCCTTTTGAGAAGCATGCTATTTTAAAAGTGAGCAACGGTACTTCGTCTTTTGAGTAGCATTCTACTTTAAAAGTGAGTAACGATACGTAGCCTCTAGAGAAGCATGCAACTTTAAAAGTGAGTAACGAACGGTACTTAGTCTCTTAAATAGCATGCTACTTTAAAAGGGAATAACCCAACGTATCTACTTTAAAAGTAGCATGCTACTTTAAACTTAGCTTCTTGAGTACCCTAAAGATAAAGCACGCTACTTATCGCGCGTAATTTATTGACGGTTTGTTCTCGGAATTCACAGATGTAAAAATTGATTATCACATTTCCACCGTAATTCGGACACTAGAATCCTTAACGTTTAGAGAGATTGGAGGAAGGGCAACCACTCATCTGGATTCTTGGAATTAAAGTGGATGAAGGAGAGCTCTTGAGTATCGTAAAGAGAGCGGCCGAAGAAAATAAGAAAAACTATGGAAGAGACCAAAACTCATTTTCTACTGATGAGAATTTTACTTTACTGCAATCCGCCAGAGAATTTGATGGAAATATTATACTTTGAGATTTCTTTTGTAAGAAATCTGTATGTATTCGCTTGAAACTTTCCGGAAGAATTCATTTTAAGCCATCTTAAAACAAAATCATTCAATTTTTCGTTTAGACATTTTTTAATTTAATACCTGATCAAAATCCAGACAACCTTTTCGTGTGCCCGGATTATTTTTGAGGAATTCTAATTTTTGTGGAAGGTTTAATAAAATTGCCACATTTACTGACCAAATAACTTATATAATAAATATGAATTATCACAAACCAAATAACTTATATATTAAATATGAATTATCACAGACCAAATAACTTATTTAATAAATATGAATTATCACAGACCAAATAACTTATATAATAAATATGAATTATCACAGACCAAATAACTTATTTAATAAATATGAATTATCACAGACCAAATAACCTTTATAATAAATATCAATTATCACAGACCAAATAACTTATATAATACATATGAATTATCATAGACCAAATAAGTTATATAATAAATATGAATTATCACATACCAAATAACTTATATAATAAATATGAATTATCACAGACCAAATAACTTATATAATAAATATGAATTATCACAGATCAAATAACTTATATAATAAATATGAATTATCACAGATCAAATAACTTATATAATAAACATGAATTATCACAGATCAAATAACGTATTTAATAAATATTAATTATCACAGACCAAATAACTTATATAATAAACATGCATTGTCACAGATCAAATGACGTATTTAATAAATATGAATTATCACAGATCAAATAACAATAAATATGAATTATCATAGACCAAATAAATTATATAATAAATATGAATAATCGCAGACCAAATAACTTATATAATAAATATTAATTATCACAAACCAAATATTCAGTCTGATGAAATATACGAGTAGTAACGTTATATTACTCAGGTATACGTGGTATTTCGCAGTATCCCCCACTTTGATAATCATGGATATGGATATTCGCTCTGTACTTTACCTTTAACAATAGTCGAATTACCGGTGTCTACTCGCTGCAGAATAACAAGGTATTTCCTAAGTCTTCAAAATACTCGTAACTACTTCATTCCCTGAGGCTTTTGTTCCATTAAGCGTTTATTAACAGCGTTATATAATATTAGTTCACAAATAAATTCATGAGAACACAACTCTGATAATAATGGGAATTTTAACCTTTTGTTTATGTCTATGGGATATTTTTTAATAATCAAGAACGTAAATATTAGGGAATCATTTTTTTTATATAGAATACAGCACATATTTATTTTTTTAATAATAGAAAACGTAAATATTAGGGGATGATTTTTGTATACAGAATACAACAAATATTTACAAATGTTATATTGTTAATGTTTTAAGTTTATATCTTATCATTGCGTAAGTTGAGAAATATTAAATAAATAATTAAATAAAAAAATTGAAGGTTTTAAATTGTAGGTGATGTTTTGTAATTTTAATTATTTGTAGGCGTTCCGTAGCATAACGGACAGTTTAAAAAATAAAATGTTATTACAAAAATACAACAGAATATACGAGTACAAAAAATACAATCTATACTTCTTTGCAGTCAATTTTAATTAACTAGAAGGGTAGAATGTAAAAAAAAATTATCCTCAAAAATACTCTTTACATACTACGGAATATATATGTTCTATAAAGAATATTTTCAAGGATAATATTTATGGAATGCAAATATATTTTACTTGTGTTATTTCACTCCCGATTGTGGCTTAGTTTATAAGACGCTTGTCTCCCAACCAAAGGGGTTGCGTGTTTTCACTTAAGGTCAAGTTGACATATTTGTGGTAAGTTGAAATAGTTTCATGTCAAAAAAAATCACCAGGTTTAACTGTATACAATAAAAGATTGATGCAATTCCTTTATAGAAAAATGTTGAAAATTTTTTATCAAATGTTAACATAAATATTAGATTTGCTTGTTAGAAAACAATACATAAATTCCAATATATCACGTTCGGAATATGTATTTTAAAATATTTGTATTTTTTTTCTCGTAATTCAATACTTTATTTTTTTATAATTGTAGAAAAAAACTTTAAATAAAGGTTTGAATATTAGAAGACATTTTATGTATTCAACATTATGAAAGTTGTTCCATAGTTTACCAATTGAAAAATACATAACTTTCACAATCTGGCTGCTAATTTATTCAAATAAAGGTTTTTGACATATTTAATTTAACAATATAAAAAAATCCGATGGCGCAAACTACCCTTATAGTGATGAATCTCACGCGAGGAACAATCATCAATCTCTCATTCAAAACCACACCCAAATCTCGTATCTCCTGGAGAGAACACAAAGGAACATAATTTATTCGTTACGAGTAATTATATGAAATCACTTTTTTCCTGTTGGACTTTAAATTTGACATTTGTGGATGTTCCGATAGACTTTGTTCGCCGTACATTATTTGTAGAGGCTTTGAAGGTTATTTTGTATTACAATGAAGTAACTTATGAATTGTATACGCCTGAATATTTTTAAATTTTAATTATGCAAAAACTAGAACATCGACATCATTTCGTATGATTCGAAATGTGCTCAGTGAAAATATTCGTAAAAGTATATGCTTCGCCTTATGTCAGTCGGCATTTTCTCAAATTAAATTACCTGTTATTTTTTCGCAAATGATGTATATTTCTTGTCATGTGTAAAATAAATAAAAAATAAATTTAAATATTCAACGCTTTCATAAATAAACAGAATAAAGAGCATCGGACTCAGGCGGGATCCCTGAGGCACTCTACTCCTCACTACAATGTATTAGATACAGTAGACTGAATCCTAAAGCTGAGAGTACGATTAGTAATATAACTTCGCTTCCCTTTCAGCAAATTTCCTGATATTCTATTGCCCGCAACTTTTCAATGAGGAAATCGTGAGAGAGACTGTCAAAAACTTTACCAAAGTCCGAATAGATGGAGTCAACTAGTAATTTGATTTTGAACCCACTCACAAAATAGAATTAATCCTTCGATAATTTGATAACTGTGATTTGGCGATAAGTTTTATTGCCAAAAGGAAATCTCTCTAACCAAAAAAAAATAACGAGGTTGTACAGGTGAAATATTTACATTGGAGCTAAATACAAACATTTACGATCAAACGATCCAACGAAATTTACGATCAAACGAAGATAACATTTTATTATTCTTCTTCACGTGCTGGGGCCAGTCCTGCTGACTTTAGCGATCATTTTTGAGTGAATATCTGTCTTTGGCAGCACGGAACAGATCCTCAACTGTCTGCATACGTGTCCATTTACGAATCTTGCGTAACCATGACAGGCGACTTGTACCGATTCCTTGTCGACCCTCAATTTTAACCATCAATATTCAATTTAAGGGGTTAGCATTCCTCTCCTCTTAATACATGACACAGATAGGCAATCTATAGATTTAAATATATTTACTAAATACGACCATTTTATCGACGGTGTATGATAAAAAAAGATATAGGAAGAGAGATAATGGGGGAAAAGGATAAAAAAATATTACATCATTGCAGAAATGCATATTTTTGAGTCGCTGTTTGAAATACATCAAATATAGTTGGCTGCTGTTTCCATAGCCTTACGCCATAGACAATTAAGGACGACATGAAAAATGAAGAACGGCCAAACATTTTTTAATAAGTGGCTGGTGCGAATGTAAAGTGTATGATGAGAAGCTGCTGGACATGTTTTTGATATAGTTGTTGAAATTATGGTGCAGTTGGAATTATGTATATGATATCTTTGGATTAAAGTGCATGTAAGAATATGAATGCATTATGTGAACGTTTTAGTTAAGTAACATATTAAGGAAAAATATACGCAATTTGTGATTAAATAATAAGACCACTTCATCACAGGCCTTCCCTAGTGAAGCGGTTATCTATATACTTAAAATTAAGGGATTTTAGCATTGTTATGTATTTATTTTTTACAATTGACTTTCCACCCAATGATGTAATTTTTAATTCTGCATCGTACATAGATACTAAAAAGTAAAACGCATTGGAAATTCCCCATGAAAATTTGAAGGGATGTAGAAGTCATTGAATCACAGGGGTTCAATAATGAGAAAGGGTATTCTTGCTGAAGTAATGCTCCTTGTTAAGGGGTCGCCTATCATGATGTCACGGTTGTTTCCCCTCGTTGTTATGATGTCATCATTTAAGCTTACTTTTTCCACATCAAGTAGTTTTAAAAGGATACGTTTTATGGTTGTAAAAGCACTTTTATACATTAAAGATGAACTTTATTAAAAACCATCTTAGTCGTTTCTATTCATAGAGAATTAGTTTTAAATTCAGTTGTAAAACTCTTGGATTAAGTTTTTACCTTGTTACATCACCAAGCTAACCGTTTAGACTTATTATTTACCTTGTTACATCACCAAGCTAACCGTTTAGACTTACTATTTATTAAACTCTTAAAAAACACTGTATTTTTTATATCTGTTTTTTTTTTCTGCTATTGTATGTTATAACTTTTTAAGGCATTATTTAAAGAAAAGCTTTTTTTAGTGTTTTGAATTACATGAATTATGAATACTTTTTAGGCATAAATTATACAAAAATTCTTTCAAAATTCGTAAACAAGTAATACATACTCGTAAATGCCATAACGTCATATCATTTTTGGCGTAGGCAGAGAGGACATATGTCAATGCCATTTTATTTACAAAAACAGCCTTTTGCTCTTCTATACTCGTTTATCTCGTATATACTACAACAGGGACATGGCGTGATTGTATACATGTAATTAAGAGGAAAAATATTCAATATTAAATGAACCTCTTATAATTGATTTTTTATCATTTTTATCAAATATTTTCACATATTTTTCCCATCTTATCCTAATCCGGATACACATATCTCCATATTTCATATACATATATCTCCATATTTCATCTTTTCAAGTCTTATGAATATCTGAGATGCACACCAGTAAGCCTTTCAATTTCAAACCCCATCCATCTCGTCTATGTGCAATACCTTCTTCCACATGCAATTTCCTTTACTTCACTTCCTTTCAACGGGTTATTTACTCTCAGCGTCTGGCGTAATAAATTGAAAATCTTCTCCCGTAATCTTCTCCGTTCCTCTAATAAATTGAATCCCGTACTTTATGCACTTTTTAAGTTCCCGGACGCTAAGTAATGAAAAACTGTCTTTTGCATTACAAATGGTTCTTGTCGATATATTCATTAAAACTTTGTATTTATTGAATATTCAATCGAATTAAATAAATTGAAAAATTCACGTACCTAGAAATGTTTCTTCAAAATGTTTTACAATATATTACAGTACTGCTGGTAATGCAATGTATTGTAATATTTTACAGTATATACAATATATTGGAGTATTTACATAATAATGTACAATGTATTGCAATATTGCAGAAATGTTTTACAGTATTTTTAAAAAAAACTTATATTTTAAGAAGACTTTTATGTTTGAAAATAAATAGGCTGTAATGTATTGCACTTTTGTTATAGGTACACTTATACACAGTAAAACTTAACGGGCATATTGCTATGTGCAAATCTCTTCCAACCAACCAAAAAGGTGTCAAAAACGAATTCAGTGAAAATTAGACTAGAATCCTTTTAAAAAAATCTGAGTTTATAAAACTACTAAATCGGGAGACTGGCGTTTTACCCGTTTTATAAAACGCCTATCTTCCAATCTAGGAGTAGGAAATCATCAAAAATATTTATCAGATAGCAAAAAAATATCAATTATTTTGAGCACTAATTAAATAATACCATTTACATATCTCTGATAAGATGACATCCGTAGCTTAGTTGGTAAGACACCTGTCTTCCAGCCGGGGAGTTACGGGTTTGATTCTCGTTGGAATCAAATTAATAGCTTTCATTAACATCTTTATAGTTCGTTGGAAGAGATTGCAACATGACAATAGACACTTCAGGCGTTACAGTATACAGCTTAAGTGTTAAACAAATACACCATGGTTTGGAGATCGTACATGGTTTCATTAATCTTGGTGATAGCGGTGAATTTGAAACTAAAGCCAAGAGAAAAATAGATAAGGCGAAGAGTGGTATGTCGAGGACTGATCTGAAAAACATACAGATCTCTCGTGGAGTAAAAATATGTCTTGTTAAAACCCTGATTTTCTCAATATTCCTGTATACTTAAAATACTTGCACAATAATGATCAAAGATGGACTCTTTCGAGATGTAGTGTTGAAGACTAGGATAGACTATATGCTCGATGCATTCTTCAATTATTCGGTCACATTTCGCATAAAGAGGACTTGGAAAAACTCACTGTGCCTTGGATGGAACTGAACTCAATCTGGATGGTCTCAGATGTACGAGTATGGTAGATCAACTATGTATGGGCCTGCTTTTGCCACAAGCTCAGCAGATTCCGGAAGGCCGGGAAGACTGAAGATGAATGTGCACGACATACAGCAATTCTAGCGTGGATCACGTTCATCAGCATTGAAGTCACGATGTGGAAGAAAATAATATACATCATTAATAAAATTATTATAAACAACTTAGAAAGCGTAGTTTTGAAATATAATTCAACTCTAAAATAGATTTTGTATTTATAAGAGCCAGCTATGATCGTTATCGTAGACAGAGAAAAAAGATCTTCACTTTATTATAACCAGACACAAATTTGGATACTGCCAAGTCCATACAACTCGTCATGCATACTCTCCTATTACAAAGTATTTTTCATGTTTCCTCTTTCAGAATTTGATTCATCTGATCATGCTAAGTTTTTCTATGTTTTCCTAAACTTCTCGTACCTTTTTTATTATTTGTATTTACCATTTTAGCAAATCTTTCTTCGGTAATTGTGGATACGTGGTCAAAATGCTGGTGACATTTAACAAATTTCTCAGAACCTATTAAAATTGTTAGTTTCCTGAGGTAGTCAGACATTAATAGTCATTTTTAGTAAGATGCCGGGATGGCAAAATCGATGCAATTATAATCATTCATTTTATTTATTATAAGTCGAAAAGAGTAGCGTTTGTCAATCTTTCAACTCCTACATAAATAGTTAAAATCTTTAACACTTGCCTTAATGTGCTAAAAAATTCCGCCAGCCACGGTACTGGACGCTAAGCGTCCAGTGAAAAATATATGTATTAAATTTAAATTATGCGAAATCTGCCAAGTTATTTTTTATAATTAGCTATACAAATCATTTTATTATATATTAAAACGTCGAATAATATAAAACAAGTGCAAGAAATGAAAACGTAAGTCCTGGTCACTCGCTATCCATCACAGGGCGGCAAGTGTAAAAAAATACGGCCCGGGGTATCTTGGGCCTATATGCCAACAATATAAATGACCCCGGTCCTGTTAAAACATCCCACCTTCTTCAACTTAGATTCTTTCGTAATACGATTATGAACAAACTAGATGGACGAGATATTTACAAAACTAAAAGTTTCCCGACGAAATGCTCTCAGAAGAGCGCGAAATAGGAATTGTTAAGGAGAAATATCGTGAAAATTTTCAAGTATAACAGGACTACAAACTCTTAACGTTATTACTCGAACTAACAGGGTACTGTTAGACCTTTTATATTATTATTTTAAAAAAATATCCCATTGATTCCACATCTCATGGACGAAGATGGAGGCTTTAATAGATTTAGTATCCTTTCTTCCATCGAATTAATATAATTGGATTATTGTTGTTTTGTAGAGCACCCTTGAACTGAATTATTATTCTTTGTTATTGTACCCTTGAATTGGATTATTTTTCTTTCATATGGTGCCTTTTTATATCATTATTATTCTTTCTTGTGACACTCTTTAATTAGATTATTCAATTATTCTTCTTTTGAGTGTTGATCTTCAATAGGATTATTCTTCTTTTGAGTGTTGATCTTCAAAAGGATTATTCTTCTTTTGAGTGTTGATCTTCAATAGGATTATTCTTCTTTTGAGTGTTGATCTTCAATAAGATTATTCTTATTTTGAGTGTTGATCTTCAATAGGATTATTCTTCTTTTGAGTGTTGATCTTCAATAGGATTATTCTTCTTTTGAGTGTTGATCTTCAATAGGATTATTCTTCTTTTGAGTGTTGATCTTCAATAGGATTATTCTTCTTTTGAGTGTTGATCTTCAATAGGATTATTCTTCTTTTGAGTGTTGATCTTCAATAGAATTATTCTTCTTTTGAGTGTTGATCTTCAATAGGATTATTCTTCTTTTGAGTGTTGATCTTCAATAGAATTATTCTTCTTTTGTGTGGTACCCTTCAATTGTATTATTTTTTTTCGTATAGTATATCCAAATTGTAGAGTCCAAGTTTTCATGTGTATCGTTTAGTACAAATATGGTTTAACTTGATGTGTTATTTTATGTAAAGATTTCAAACCCGTTTAAAATGTCAGTTAAATCTACTGTAATTCGACTATGTTTACTTTTTTAATTTAAACTTGGTTCAAAAGCTGCAGAAGCATGCATATATGTATAATAGCATTTGGAGAAAAATGGTTAAAAGAACGCACCGCACATAAGTGGTTTAAAAAGGTATCTTCTGGTGAAGGATGATCATACGTTATTGATAATGAAGATGTCAGTTTCCACCGCTTATTCCCATTGTCAATACAAACTGATACTACGCACAAAACGAACAATCCCATAAAATAATAATAAATATAAGTTATCAAGCATGGAAATGAACGTATTAGTTATAGAAGTGTATTGTGTAATTGTTTTTAAAGAAATTATTTTTTATAATTTCTTACTCGACATTTTTGAGTTAAATTTATAAAGATATTTTAGTTAGAAGAAAAAGTAGTGCGCTTATTGCCGTTCTATCCAGATAATGAGAGTGAAAAGAAAGTATTTTTGTAAATAATAAATATGGAATCACCTTTGGCATTTTCTGGCATCCTGTTACGCAACACTCCCATCGGGTCAGTATTACCCAACATTAGAGTAAACATTTCAGCTGAAACTTACTTAAGTAAGAGGCTATACAGTCTTGAGAATTGCTTGGACTGCTTTAAATTACGTCATATTCACGGTTGAGTGGGGAAAATTCAAGTCGATAAACCAAAAAAAGAATAAACGATATGTAAATATATTATCTGTCATTAAAATAAACTTTTGTTACGTAATTTATTTGTTAGATTATTTTTTGCTTCATAAACTTACGTTTGACCTCATACATTTTTCAGAAAACACTTTCGGTTTAGAATATTTAACAATAAATTTCTTTGTTATTTGTTTAATCAAACACTGTTTATTCCACTTCATATAATGGTAAACCCTACCGGTTTCAAGGTTTTCACGTCATCATCAGGTCAGAGAGTCTTATTTGTGCTCCCCTGATGATTAGGTGAAAACTTTAAAACCGGTAGGGTTACACCGTTATAACATATATAGTGGAATAAATAATGTTTGATTTCACAAATTACAATATCTTTAAACCTCCAGTGTTAATGCCTTAACTACAAATAGTATAATAAATTACTTTGTTATTCCACTAATTTCATTAATCCCCGCTACATTCCGACTGAAGAGAGCCTCGGGATATAAGGTATAATCACTTAATGTTACTAGTGGAATAACGAATATATTTATATATTAATATTCAAATATTGAGTTCCACAAAGTTAAAGCCGACGCTTATGGAAAACTTTCAATAGGTTCTTATAATATTAAGATTATCTGTGTATTGTGGATTGATTGTCGATTTAATATAACTTGAGGGGCATCTTAGACTATTTCTTTCTTCAGTGAAGAAAGCACTTTGTTTTATTGGGTTTTTAAAAATTGTTAAATTAATAGATCGACCTAAAAAAACACAATTTTATTTAATATAAATCGTGTAAAATATACTGAAAGTTTGAGAAAACTTGACAAAACGTGGCATAACGAAGGGAATCAAATTCTTAAAGAGGAAAAGGGGAAAGCCTCTATATTATAGTGGTATGTACGAGTATTAATGGTGTGTGAACATAGCAGAAACGAAAGATGTGGCAGGATAGAATGAAGTGGAGATCTGTTCTTTCTGCCTATCCCAACATGGGCATGGCATGATGGTTAATTTGAAAAGAGTAATTAATAGGGATAGCTTGTCTAATTTTTCTTCAGCCTTGTATTTTTGCATATTTATTAGATGTAACTTTGGGTTTTGGCAAAATATTGCAAAGGGAAATTGTGAGTTTGCAATTTTGTATATTTTTCTCTATTGGTAAAAGGCTGATGATTTAAATCAATAAACCTTAAGTGGACAGTTAGTTTTGTTCGAGAATATAATTAAATTAACCACTTCAGACCTGGCGTCCATTACATCGACTTTGAACGTTCTAGGAATCTATCGAAACTAATACGACACAATGTTGCATTTAGTATAAATAATACGTACACTTACAAGCAAGACCATATTTTAAAACCTTAGAATTAATTCAGATCTGAAGAGATTAAAGCATTTATGTAAAAAAGGGATAAAAACTTATATCTGACCATATATTCGTATAGCTGTAGTTTATGGTCCATACCTGAAATGCGATAGTGGTAAAATTGAGGGGTATGAAGATTAACATTCTTCAATACATAATTTCATATTTATGTTTATTATTTAAAGTGACTTAGTTGGTAAGACGTTTGCTTCCACCCGGGATCGATTCTCTTCGATCTCGATCGATGCTTCCTCCCGGGGTCGATTGTTTAAAATTTTGAGTTCCCAGTCTGGTTAAATATATCGTGTAGTTACAATACAAATAAAATCTAACGTATGCAAGTGTTATTCCCTCTTCACATACAAGGGAGTATGGCCAACACAGGCGATGACGAACCACAAGCTCCGTTTCTACTCAAGTGTTTCCATACGGGAGTTTAGGGTTGGATTCCCGATGGCACCCAATGGTTAATTTCTCAGTATGATAAAAGAGTTCGCCTAGTAACAATACTCACACGAGCTACACTTGTGCGAGTGTTGTTGCCTCTTAACGTATTGCCTCTTAACCAATACATATGTGGGCGTACAGCGAATAACGTGTTTGATGAATGAGTCTTTAGGAGCTAATCCTTAAGGGAAGAGATGATGATGATTTGTTGATAAATAAAACACGTTTTGGATCGCAATGCGGAAGAAGAGTTTTTATTAGTAAACGTAGGTATTTATACTATTTCCGCGTGTGTGCGGGAATGCGAGCAAGATATCCTTCGTCTCGTTTCTGCATTAGCAAAACGATTAATGTCGTATGTAGGTGACAATTTATTTACGGAACTGGCGAGACAAGCGTGGTGCGTTCTCGCTCTAGTATGGAATGCGGTCCGCTCCGGGCTATGGGTTGAATGGCCGGCGTGTGAACTTTGGACTTGTTTATTTAGATTTGTCGAGAAATGCAAAGGTCACTTCATCGGTCATTGACCGTGTGTATGGACGCCCACAGTGTTCCGAGTGTGCGACCGCCACAGTCCGATGACAATGTTGTCTTCCAGCAATTCACTTAAATATGTCCGAATCACTAATTTACATACTTACTCGTACATACCATCACGTTATTTTCCTGTCGGAGCTGGCAAAGAAGACAGATCATCATACTTTTCCTCTCGGCACACATCCTTAGCATATTCTTCAACCATACACCTTCTCATACCACTTCTACGATATCTCTGACTTTATACATTTCCTTCCTTCAGAATATAATTAACTTGTTCCAAGAATACTCTCCTTGATCTTCTTATCATACGTCTTCCACTCGCATTTCTGTACTACTTTAAATGTTTTAAAATATATCTTACCAACAAATAAATTAGAAATAGTATATTGTACACAATTGATAATTTGTGGTAATTTCTGAATACTTGCCAGCTTTTATTTAACATACAAAGATATTATCTACTCGCAATATCACTGATTATGTTTCCAACATCTCTTTGATGTGTCGGATTTTCAATGTATAAAAATCTACTTAATCATCTTGTATTTTTACTTTTCTTTTGATTTTTCCGCTTTTCATCTGTCGTAAGAAAAAAAACCCCTGTAAGTTCTTCGAAGTTTAAAACATAATTTATTTTGCGCGACCTTCACCAGAAAGTCTCTGGGGTCTAGAAACAAATATTATTGTTCAATTTCCACCCACTATCCGACAAAGTTAAGAGATCCTACGTTGTTTGTGCGACATCTTATTTTAGCTGAGCACTTGAAAGCGCTTTATCGGATATTTCAAACATTTACTGATTCATCTTTACGAGCTTTTGAAGCTTATCTCTTCCGTTTACGATTTCTCTCCATAGTCTCTTCAACCATTTCTTACAATAACTTCTACTTTATCATCCTCTTCAAATTTACATATTCCTTAAGGCTTTATTCGTTCATGCTAATGTTTTAAATAAATATTAATGATTTATCTTTAGTGATTTTTTAATATATTATATTTAGAAATATTTTATGAATTGTTAAAACTGTATAAATAAATGGTTTGAAATAATTTAAAATACGAAGAGTCACACTAAAAGACGTGGCCCTGTTGGTAAGATCTTCCCCTCCAGGTTTTCGGGCTCTACTCCATTTGGAACCCAGATTTTTGTTATACAAAAGCATACATACCTGGTTTTCATTTAAGACATTTTAAATACCTTTTTTGTTGGTTGATAGAGATTGCTACATGGAAATAAGGTCCCAAGGTTGTACTAAAATAATGAAAGTGTAATTGAATAAAATACCAAGTAGAGGCCTTCATATTTTATTATTTTAAAAAGTGTGACTTTGTACTTTGTTTTTATTATCAAACACTGTTTATTCCACTTTATGTAACGGTATAACCCTACTGGTTTCAAGGTTTTCGCCTCATCATCAGGGGAGCACAAGCAAGTCTTGTTCTTGTCTGTGCTCCTCTGATGATGAGGTAAAAACCTTGTAACCGGTAGGGTTACACCGTTACAAAAAAAGGAATGAACAGTGTTTGATAAAACAAATTACAATGTCTTTAAACTTCCACAACGTTAATGCCTTAACTTTAAATAATACATTGTGACTGTTGGTTTACGTTTTTGACCATTTGGGTACATACTTAAAGGGTTTTATTATTGTATGAACTGCTTATGTTTTAGGATTTAACTATTCTACGTCCTCGCGGCCGGTTCGCCCTCATTTTGGTGGGGGGGTATTTCGATTGTGAAGACGTCATGATATGAGCCCAGACAGTCAACTTTCCTCTCATATGTATTTTCTTTTCCACTGCCTTAACATATACGAGTATGTGTATGTATAATTTCAATAAGTATTTATACTCTTCAACATATCCGCATTAGTGGTGCAGTTATGTTGAAGAGCATGTCCGGGAGACTATATCGTACTCGGCTCTATTACTCGAAACTTCGGACTTAAAACCATTGGAGTAAGGATGTAATATTTGTTCCATCCTTATTCCAATGGTTTTAAGTCCATTATTATACATCTTAGTAATAATACACCATTAACTGAGTATCAATTGTTTTTTTGAGCTCCGTCGAGATTCGAACTGCTGAGAAGAAACTCTTAATATCAATTATGCCCTGCTCTTCGTCATTACGCATTGCGTATCAGAAAAAAGTGCTTGAGTTATCCTGCCGTGTAGCTCATGACTGAGCATCGTGACTCCCATAATAGCTTCTGACCACTCCTCTCCATCCATCTCTGCATTCCATGGCTCGAAAGGCAATTGTAAAGGGTAGTCCAGTTACGTCTTTCACTTGGGCAGTTTAATGCATTCCTCTTGTGAATCATCCTTCCACGCTTTCAGTAAACACAAACCTCTCCAAACTGTCTTCTTGGCCTCGACCTATGTGCCCAAAAATCGGAGGACTCGGCAAAGGGATATTGTTTTAGGAGATGTGTCCTAGAGGGAGAGATGATGATGATTTGTTGATAAATAAAACACGTTTTTGATCGCAATGCGGAAAGAGAGAAATTTTATTGGTAACGTAGGTATTTATACTATTCCCGCGTGTGTGCGGGAATGCGAGCAAGATATCTCGCCGTCTCGTTTTTGCATCCGCAAAACGATTAATGTCGTATGTAGGTGATAATTTATTTACGGAACTGGCGAGACAGATGTGGTGCGTTCTCGCTCTAGCATGGAATGCGCTCCGCTCCCGGCAATGAGTTGAATGACCGGCGCGTGGACTTGGTACTTGTTTGTTTTGTATTGCTAAGGAATGCAAAGGTCGGATCGTCGGTCATTGACCGAGTGTTCGACCGCCACATTGTCAACAATTTGTTTGTGATTCCCATTTCTTCGAAAATGGAGGCGTTAGTTCGCCTTGCTGTCCACGGAATTCACTTCGCTGTCCTATCTAGTGTTTAAGTAAAGTTTTTAAATTTCAAGTCACGCTTAAAATAACAATACATAAATTCAACAAACTGAAAACCCAGAAAATATTATGAAATTCATTCAATGGATTCTTCCAATTGACTTATTTTGTTCGTAAATTACCAATTACTAAGTTGTTTTCAACGTCGACCATGACAAGCAATTAATATTAGGTCAAATCATCCTAAGATAACATAATTAAATTATCTTGATAACTGCAGTCGTAATAGCTCACTTAATTCCATAATATTGGGTTAAATATTACATATCCCGCTTTGCGTCATTTCCTTATTGCAGTAAAAAGACTAACTCTAGTTAAGTAAATGCCGTCCATGAATCTACAATCTCTTTTAACCAATCAGAAATATGTAAAAGTTTCGTTAAGGGAAAACCAAACTGGAATTCACTTTAAAGAAAAATCTAGGTTCTAATGGTAATCGAACCCGCAACCACCTAATCGGAAAACAGACATCTTATCAACTAGGCCAAGAAACCGAATATTATACTAGGACTCACTTTTCCATACTGTATTTAAAATCGAATCCGAAACCTCCGAGTAACAAAGACCGTCAACGATTTTAAACTAACAAGGAACTAGGTAACAAAGACCGTCAACGATTTTAAACTAACAAGGAACTAGGTAACAAAGGCCGTCAACGATTTTAAACTAACAAGGAACTAAGTAACAAAGACCGTCAACGATTTTAAACTAACAAGGAACTAGGTAACAAAGACCGTCAACGATTTTACTATTTTATGACATTTATATTTCTAAATATAAGGTTGTCCGAAGAGTAGTTTCATTTTCTCGGAAATATATAAGGACAAAATTTTCATGACTTGCTTAACAAAACAAAACAAAAAAGATAATTAATGCACAGTGACGATGTAATAAACGATCGTGTGTGTCAAGTGTGGTTTTAAAACTCCGTAAGGTGACACGGCACTGGAAGATAGTACCCATTTAATACAATGTAATATAAAACCATGTTTAATATAATGTAATATAAAATCGCAAACGTTCCAAAACGCGTTGTAAATATCTGTCTGTCAAACACAAACTAGTTGTTCATCCAAAATTCTTCTTATTTTCATATCAACCCTTGTACATATGATACATACCATCATTTTTGATATAATATATCAAAGTCTTTCTATAACTAATCGCTTTGTTAAAAGCTCAAAGATTCCATGTGACAAAGTTTCTGTTTATTTCATATAACGAAGTAAAGTCAACAGCCGAGAAGTTATTAAATTGTGATATTGTCTTTGTTGTAAGCTTTAAAAGTTACGCTTCATAAAAGAACGGCAATATAAAAATCCCGTTTTATGAGAACTTGGTTCAGACAAAACATATAATATAGATCGACATACTTGTTCAGTCTTAAAGTAAATACAATATAACAAAATTTTTAACATGTCTATATTAATATGTACGAATTTAGATAAGTTTATCATTTATGAAGACCACCGTGGTCAGTTAGTTAGACAATTGTATTCCAATACGCGGGTTGCGGTATCAATTCATGTTGAAACACAGATTCTTTAAAATTGGATTTCATTCTTGTTTTCACTTTAGGTGCCTTTAGCAACTTTCTGGTTGATTGATTGAGTTTTTACGTTTTCAATATCGTCAGATTTAATATGTTACAGCTTTGACTTAGGTCTTTTTGACATCTTTCTGGTTGGTTGTTTGGGTTTTTCATTTTCAATATTGGCAGGTTAAATGTGTTGCAGCTTTCACCTAAGATCTCTTTAATATGTTCCTGGTTGGTTGGGTATTTCATTTTAAATATCGACGGATTTAATATGTTGCAGCTTTGACTTAGGTCTTTTTGACATCTTTCTGGTTGGATGGTTGATTGGGTTTTTTATTTTCAACATTGGCAGGTTTAATATGTAGCAGCTTTTGCCTAAGGTATCTTTAATATGTTCCTGGTTGGTTAGTGGGATATTTCATGTTCAATATTGGCAGGTTTAATATGTTGCAGCTTTCACCTAAGGTCTCTTTAATATGTTCCTGGTTGGTTGGGTATTTCATTTTCAATATTGGCAGGTTTAATATGTTGCAGCTTTCACCTAAGTTCTCTTTAATATGTTCCTGGTTGGTTGGGTATTATTTTCAATATTGCCAGGTTTAATATGTTGCAGCTTTCACCTTAGTTCTCTTTAATATGTTCCTGGTTGGTTGGGTATTATTTTCAATATTGCCAGGTTTAATGTGTTGCAGCTTTCACCTAAGGTATCTTTAATATGTTCCCGGTTGGTTTGGTATTTCATTTTCAATATTGCCAGGTTTAATATGTTGCAGCTTTCACCTAACGTATCTTTAATATGTTCCTGGTTGGTTGGGTATTTCATTTTCAATATTGCCAGGTTTAATATGTTGCAGCTTTCACCTAAGGTATCTTTAATATGTTGCTGGTTGGTTGGGTATTTCATTTTCAATATTGGCAGGTTTAATATGTTGTAGCTTTCACCTAAGTTCTATTTAATGTGTTCCTGGTTGGTTGGGTATTTCATTTTCAATATTGGCAGGTTTAATATGTTGCAGCTTTCACCTAAGTTCTATTTAATATGTTCCTGGTTGGTTGGGTATTTCATTTTCAATATTGGCAGGTTTAATATGTTGCAGCTTTCACCTAAGGTATCTTTAATATGTTCCTGGTTGGTTAGTTAGGTAGTTCATTTTCAATATTGGCAGGTTTAATATGTTGCAGCTTTCATCTAAGGTCTTTTTGATATGTTCCCGGTTGGTTGATTGGGTATTACGAGTACATTTTCAATATCGGCAGGTTTAATACGTTGCAGCTTTCACCTAAGATCTCTTTAACATCTTTCTGGTTGGTTGATTGAGTTTTACATTTTAAATGTCAGCAGGTGTAACTTTTTGCAGCTTTTCATTTAACAGAATTATATAGCGATATTTCCATTTGCTTGCAGTAGCTTTTATATTTTAAAGTCTTGATACATTTGTCAAAATTGTAGCGAAGTGTCTCGTTACTTTGTATTTCGATGATTTGCTCTTCTAAGTTATTATAATTATAAAATCTTAATGCAAGCCCATGACTTTAAAATAAGGCTAAGAATTTGATAAGTTTCCATGAATTCCGAATACCAAGGATGTATTACTTTAAACACGCAGGGGCTCGAAAGGTTTTTAAAAGGATTTGTACATTTATGACGGGTCGTATGTTATGTTATTATGCAAAAATATTAAAATAGCGTTAATGTTGAAAACATTTCGTGACCCATTCAAAATGCCTACCAACCCAATTGGGGATCGTAACCTTTAAGTTAAGAAACGAAATTAAGGACTGGGTTATTCACTTTAACAGTAGATTATCATTTTGTCCTTACGTGGGGGAATTGTGTAAATCTGAATATACAGTTTTAGAATTTGTGGTACGAGTCTCTTAGTCATTTATGGAGGTAAGTGTTCTAAGATTCCCCTACAGTCCGTTGGTACATATCAAATTATTATAAAATGTGAAGCATTAATGTAGAGCCCGTGGTAGATTCGATACTCTCAAATGGTGGAGAAAGTTCAAAATTATTATTTTAGATATCTCGTCTTACGTGAGTTTGGTTTCTACCCTTGGCTCTATCCTATAAGGTTTCTTCTAGGTATGATGATATACTACCTTCCGAGGGTTAAGGAGAGGTGTGAGAATCTCTTCTGATAGCTTTAAGTTGCTAACTGCAGGAATTTCTAAACCACATATATTGGAAAATACTCATATATGGTTTTATGTTCCTGACAACTATTCGAGGTCACAAATATTACTATATTGAGGCTGACAATCAATAGAACTAACTTGCCAAGTGCTCGTCATTTATTTCATGGGATGTCTCTTTTGAAAAAGGCCTCGGATATTGACATCTTCAATATTTCAGAAAATGTGTTTAAAGAAAGTATTTTCAGTTTTCTTAGTAATGGAAGTTAATGGTTTTGGCTTAGTAATTATTTAGTTTTTCATTTATTAAATTAATCTATAATACAAACATTTGCTAAAGACTACCTATATACAAATTTATATATAAGAACGATTCTAATTTATATTTTATAACTATGAACAAAGTTAATTTTTATTTTCAACACGTCATTTTATTTTAAATAATCTTAATATTTAATTTCTTAGAAATAGTTAACACCGACATACTAACTTATAACTAGATAACATTTTTTACAACTAATTATTTTAATACTGATTATTTGGCATGTACATACGTGTAACAATTATTTCTCGTTTATTCGTTTTTATTTCTTGTTACTGTATATAATTCTCTTTAAGGTTTATATAAACTTGGGTTTAACCTATATATGTATATATATATATATATATATATATATATATATATATATATATATATATATATATATATATATATATATATATATATATATATATATATATATATATATATATATATATATATATATATATATATATATATATATATATATATATATATATATATATATATATATATATATATATATATTATATATTTTATAAAGCTTATATATATATATATATATATATATATATATATATATATATAAGCTTTATAAAATAAATTGACTGATTTATCTCGATATTTCTTAAATATTTTTTTTCTTTTTGTTGTACAGGATGGGACCCTATCCCTAGCCGATTTTTGTGATGCCCTTCAAGAGAACGAGGTGCAGCGCGTCATCCGAGCCTACGAGAACTCGGTGACCATTGACATCCACTGCAGCCTGCCCACCACCGAGTGGCAGAAGCTGCCAGACAAATACTTTGCCCGACAGTGCCGCATCAGGATCAACCCACCGGAAGTGATGGATCCTGAGTGCGAAGCCATTAAGAGTTTCATTGGTAACTATTTTAATTGTTTTTATTGTTGTTTTCCGTCCTCTGTTATCTTAAAGTTCCAATGTTTTATTTTTCGGTCTTTAATATTTTGTGTTCAGCTTACCTAACGTTTTCTTGGCCATTTTATTTCTCAGTTTTACTAAATTAATATAATTGTTGTCAGTCTTCATGGCGTTGAATTTCTCATTTGTTTATTTTTAATTTTTTCTTTTTAATTTTAGTCAATTTCCCTTTAAATAAATAAAGGTAGATTTATTGATAGCAACAGAGTATCTACATATTTAAATACGTTCCAAAATCACATATACTGGCATATCTCAAGATAAATAAAATAAATTGCATTTAAGGGAGAAGCTATCGAAAGGTCATCTCATAACATCCCCCGGCCAAGATACACCCCATCAATATAGAGTGAGCACAGCCACGTGGACACCATATGTTTTTCAGTCCACACCCTTGCACATGTAGATTAAGAAAGAAAAAAAACAGTAAATAAATAGCCGAAAAGAAATAAAAAAATAAACCCACAAATACCATCTCAGATTTATTCAAACAAATTAAAATAGGTTCTTTGACAGCAACATAGTGTGTACATATATAAATTTATTCCGAAATCGCACATACTCGTATATATCAAAATAAACTGCAGAAAATACACTTAATAGAGAAACTATTCAAGGTTCGGGCTCAACCCACAATATCCGAGATACACTCTACTAATATATGACGAGCCCGACTTGAGTTATAAGAAAGTATATGAAAGGAAGCGATTAGAGATGAATGTAAATTGAAGGCTGTGTATTGAATAAGATGAAAAACAGCATTATGAGAAGGTTTAATTATATGGAACGAATGGTGAAGAAAGTCTGACCAAACAAATATTAAATGGTGGGGAGGAATGGAAAAAAATCAGGAATGAAACACGTTATATTACTGAGTAGAAATTAAGTTTTTTAAGCCGCTTCTTAAAGCATGCCAAGGACGGAGCGAATCTTACATTGGTTTGTAACTGATTCCAGAGTCTTACTGCATGGATAGTAAAGCACAACGTGAAAAATGGTAGCAGAGCACCTGGAAAAGCCAAGAAGCAATCTATGTTTAAGCTTAGTGTTAGTCCATGGTCGGAAAGACGCTGAAAATTTTCGGGGAGATAAGGATATTATGCAATATAGACAGTATGTGAATTTGGCGTCTATTTCTAACGTTCAACCAGTTCAAGACCTATTGGTATGAATTTATATGGTGTAGATATGACCGGTTCATGTCCCGCGTTTTGCTATACCGATGAAATGGTGCAAATGTGAGCGGAGGGCGTGGAAGAGAAAAATTAAGGATAATATGGTTTGATAAAGTGATATGATATTTTGAAAGAAAGAAATTTAAAAATTCAGAGTAATCGTGTATGAGAAAGTGCATTGATGTAGAAAAAGCAGAGGACAGGAGTCTTACTTGCTCTTTATCCATGTTGACTTACGCTCTATCCTCCCTGCCTACCCCGAAAGGGAAAAGGCGTGATGGTATAAAAGTATGTATGTGATTGTTTATATATTTCTGCCTTGAAAAATCACTTTCGCTTACCTTACCTTATCATGTATTCTAACGTTGGGTGCTTTTCCATGGTGAGACTATCAGAGTACACCGGTATATGGGGTACTATTATGCTTTTCCAGGGTGAGACGATCAGAGTACACCGGTATATGGGGTACTATTATGCTTTTCCAGGGTGAGACGATCAGAGTACACCGGTATATGGGGTACTATTATGCTTTTCCAGGGTGAGACTATCAGAGTACACCGGTATATGGGGTACTTTTATGGATAAGAATGGGGCAAAAAAATTTGAGAATTGCGAGGGGTAGATACAATTATAGGAAGGAGAGGAAGTCAGGAAAAGGGTCCCTTCTACTTTATCCAGGCTTGGAACCAGTACTGATGATCAATTTAAGGCGTTCTTCTAGACCAAGAGTTGGCCGCAGACCCCTTTAACACAAAAACTTTTAAAACCGTCGACCCCCTAGTCATTTACTTTACTCACTCAAATTAATAAGTTTGTACAGTACTCGATATTAAATATTTCACTAGATATCAAACTTTTCATTTTAATCATTGTGGCATTATTTTGTGCAACATTTAATATTGAATTCAGCGCCGACAAAAATAAAAGCTTAAAAATATGAGTAGAGTTTTTTTTTATTTTTGACATTTATGAAATAAATATGTAAATTCAAAATGATTACAAATATTGAGAAATATTCGTAATTAGGTACCTATTAGAATCATAGATATTTTGAAGTAACAAACAAATAGCAGTAGTAAGGGGGTCTGTTTTTGTTGTCGTCGAGTCCCAATTTTTTTTATTGAAACTATCGACCCCTAGAAAAATCAAATCGACCCCAGGGCGTCGATATCGACCGACCACTTTAAAAACTCTTGCTCTAGACATAGAAGCTTAGTTAAATAAAGTATGTAACATAACAAAATACATAAATTTAAATAAATATACATGTTTTTTTATTTTTCTTTGAATCACATTGTAAAAAGCCTCAAAAGCGAAGCATAAACATTTATTCCGTTTTGTTGATGAAACATTAATTTTCCTCCAGACTTCGTCAACCCAGTGTCAGTTGGAAGTTGGTAACTTGCTCCGGCAATTCCAGAAGCGAGAGTGTAGCAGAAGTGCAATTAGCATATGATTGTGAATCGGCATTTCAACTTGTGACGGAAACTAAACTCGATTTTCATACGAAATTACAACGGCAGAAAGCTGAATAGGACTCGAATACCTGAAAACCATAGAAGCAGAACCTTTTTCAAAATTTCATTATTTTTTTTATTCTTTTTTACACAAGGAAATTATAAGAATAACAAAACAACAGCTTAAATACATACATTTCAATAATTATGTAAAAAAATATATTCGCCTCACTTCATTACGTTTAATTTTTTTGCTGAGATACTAAAAATTACAGTTTTAATTAAGTCAACCACATTATCACATGTATTAACATCTAAACGAGTGAAATTTTGTAAGAAAAATAAAAAAAATATTTTGTAAGTAATATAAATAATGTAATTGCGGCCGTCATATACAAAATAATTGAATAGATAAACACATTTGAGCCATGTCCGTTTTATGGATAAATTCATGTATTCGGGAATAAAAACATTGGACGTACCGCGTTCGTCCATACTCTCTTGAGATAAAAATTCGCTCGCCGTACGCCATACGGCCATACTCGTTTTTAATTGAATACTCTTGTCACTGAAAAAAAACTCTAGAAATTTATGAGATTTACACTTTTTCAGTAAAAGGAACATAAAAAATAATAACAACGGGCTAGAAACAAAAGTAAGCCCACTACGAAGAGGTCGACGATAAATAAAACATCAAGAATTTTGTTTTTAACTTAACTATAGTATTCATAAACAATAGGAACACTACTACTATTCCTCAGTATGCAATAATACTTTCTCAGATTTAGCAATGCCATGAGTGGAATGGAATCATTGTTTCAGTGTCTATCAGTGTTGATTTTTGAAACTGTTAATTACTCCCACTCTGCTTGTTTTATATCAATATAAAAAAATGAGGTTTTTGGTCAAAAGAAGTGTTCGTTCTTATATAATTTAACATATTCCTTCTACTGTTGTCTACAAATCATTAAGAATAGATAGAAAACTGGCAATCCTTTGTGATCGCTGATCTAGCAGACATTTTTAGTAGAATTAACATATACAAAAAACAAAAAGTAAAATAACTTTCAGAATATACTCGTTTACCTGAAATGCAGATATCAAATCAAGTTATAGGTACATACATTATACCATCACGCCATATCCCTGTTGGGTTAGGCAGAGAGGAAAGAGTGTCAGACTTTCCTTCATTGGATCAAGTGAATGATATTTTGAAAGAAGAAAATGTAAGAAATCGAAGGAGTATGTCGAGATTCAAAAATCTGGTGCTTTATCCTTTCTGCCTACCCCAACAGGGAAACAGCGTGAGGGTAAATATGTAATACTGATCCCGATAATTATTTGATGGAAAATAAATTGAAAATGATCTAATAGAATAAAACGATTTTCGACTTCCGTAGCGTAGTCGGTAAGATCTTGTCTTCCAACCCGGGGGTTGTGAGTTCGAATTGAGCTAGAACCCAGTTAAAAAAAACGTTTGTTGTCTGATTTTCACTTAGGCATCTTTAATAAATCTCTAATTGGTTTATAAAGATTGCTACAAGTTCGCCTGGTTATAAAAACGAATGTGTAATACAACATTATACATCAAAACATCATCTCTTCTATTTGAAATTTTGGCTTAGGTAGATAATCTTTAAATATTCTTAAATGGATTTGAATTATTAAAAACAATTTATAAATCTTATTCCGTGAAAATGTTGCCGATACCTTCTGTATAAACTCGAGAACAAATGAATGGAGACCGCAAATACAGACTAATACATTATATATGAGGCTTGATGACTTAGAAGCTCAAATTTATGCTAGATCGGATGGTTTCGAAACTGTAGATGTCAAAGCGAGCTGTGAGAACAGTTATTTGTGACAAATTTACTGAAGTAATTAAACACTACGAGTATTAAGACTTTGCTTTTGCGTAACACGCATTAAAAACAATGAAATCAAATATCAATACTTGAAATACGTACAAAATTTATTTGTATTGCAATGTGTTACAAAATTACTCCTATTTTAAATTTTTGTAGAGTACTTATAACCTGTAACGTAAAGCTTAAAAATCACTAATGATATTAGAATCTTATTTTTAGTTAAAAATTACTGTTAATTTTTTTAACTTTATATTAAATTCCTAATAAATACATAAATATACATAGATTACTCCTAACAAATACATAAAGATACATAGATTACTCCTAACAAAAACATAAAGATACATAGATTACTCCTAATAAAAACATAAAGATACATAGATTATTCCTAACAAAAAATGTATTGGGTTATATTGCTAACACTTGCGATGAAACTGCTAGTTCGATGCCTACTTAAGTAGCTTCAAACTCCAAGGCTCGATTAGAAAGACCGATTCGATTAAAAATTGAGGGGCGCTGCTGGGGGCCAAAAAATTGGCCCCCAGCAGCGCCCCTCAATTTGCCTGAATTTCCAGTTTTCACATTTTAAAGGGTACTATAACATATATGATAAATAAAATAAAAAATTTCAAGTAGTTCTAATTCGTCAAACTCGTTAAGTTTTCAATGCCATTTTAAAATCATCGAAAATATATTAATATATTCAAGCCTGAAAACAGATTTATGCTTAAAATATTTTAATTGATAATAGTACACAGCCTCCGTGGCCTTGCTTGCTTGTTTCCCAGCCCGAAGGTTGCGGGCTCGATGTCCGTTGGAACCCAGGTATTTAAAAAAAACCAATCTGGTTTTCACTACAGGCCGCTTTTACAGAGTACTTATAACCTGTAACGTAAAACTTAAAAATCACTAATGATATTAGAATCTTATTTTTAGTTAAAAATTACTGTTAATTTTTTTAACTTTATATTAAATTCCTAATAAATACATAAAGATACATAGATTACTCCTAACAAATACATAAAGATACATAGATTACTCCTAACAAAAACATAAAGATACATAGATTACTCCTAATAAAAACATAAAGTTTCATAGATTAATCCTAATAAAAACATAAAGATACATAGATTACTCCTAACAAAAACATAAAGATACATAGATTACTCCTAACAAAAACATAAAGATACATAGATTACTCCTAACAAAAACACAAAGATACATAGATTACTCATAATAACTTTTTTAATGTTTTTTTGTATTTTTTAATGTAATTGGGCTAAACATGTATTGAGAAAATAAATAAATAAATAATGGACACCACCTTGGCCTAGTAAGAAAGACGCATGTTTTCTAGTCTTGGAGTTGTGGGCTCTATTATTGTGTTTATCAATTTAATGTTGACCAAGATTTTTTTAAATGATTCCTTCGCGATTTTTACTTAAGACCCTTTTAACATATTTCTATTGAATTTGAAGAGATCGCCACATGGCAATAACTCCAACAGGTTCTTGTTATTCAATTTGAATAATTGTATAAATATTAATATAATTAATATATTTTTACGTCACACTGTTCTATCACCTTGACTTCTCAGGAACGTTCATGTTCATGAACGTTCAGGAACGATTCTGTTTTGTACCCCTTCCATGAAAAAAATATTTTTTGCAAAATTTTATTTCATTGAAAAAAATATATATTTTCGAAATCAGAAAAAAATACTCATTGCGAGCGACTAAAAATCTGTTCGTTTTACTCTAAAATATGTATCAAAAAATTATATTTTCAAATCAGAGCGATTAAAATTGTTTCAATTTTTTTTAATTCAATTTAAATTCCTTTGATAACGAAAATCAGAAAAAAAATTTGAATGGTTTTGAACATTATTATTTTACTGATTAATGAACCAAATAAACGATTCACAATTTCAAGGAATATTAAATGCCTAAGAAGAGGGGAATAAATTATTTTTACAAACAAATTCAAAGGAAAGTAATTATGATAAATGTAGAAAGAAGGCTTTCATTTATTATTTTCTTGTTTCAACGAACTTTATTACATGAAAACCTAAAGCTCAAGTAATAAGTTTAAATATATAAAATCCTTTATATAATCTCTACTTTCTTGAAATTGTGAAATAATAACCAAAAGCATAACATGAATTTTAAAATGCCTATTTTTAAAGCATCACACCTCACCACAATCTAACCTAACCTTAAAAAATGGCAATTTTTTTATAGCATCACACCTCACGACCACCTAACCTAACCTTAAAAAATGGCAAATTTTTTATAGCATCACACCTAACCACCATCTAACCTAACCTTAAAAAAATGGAAATTTTTGTTATAGCATCACACCTCACCACTGTCTAACCTAACCTTACCTAAATGCAATGCATCTAGAATATTTGGAAAGTGTGAGAATATGAGAAATAGTTTTAAGGCATTGTCTCTCATCTGCCAGCATAATTCTTACATTTTCCCATTTATTGAGTCTTGAGTTGTCTCTCTTCATTGTGCTCTGTCAAGGGTATCTCTGAAGTCAAGCTCAGAGCACTCATGTCGTGGTAGATGCTTCGCTTCTTTGGATGATATCTTCCTCTATTTCCAGAGATTCAATTCTCAGTGTCTGTTTTCACATATGTTCAACTAGTTTGTTCTGTACATGTCCATATCACCGAACATTATCATATCTCAATGTAAGCAAGACTGGAACCACTATCAAGGTACCTCTCACATACACATCCCTTATTTAGTCTTTTTGACTCACTCTTTAAATGTATTGCAGTCCTCGTATTTCGATGACATTATATATGCATATGAGATAGTATATAAATTAAGAGTTGTATGACGGCGCGGTAACGCATTGGACTTCAGTGCGGAAGGTTGCCGGTTCAAACCCCGCACTGTGCTTCTCCCCTCGAATGACACAGACATTTTTTTGCCTAGTATTCGGGGGTATACGGAAATCTATGACTTTGGTCATATATTTTCTTTCAAAAGAGAAAAAAACACGTCGGTGTGCTCTGATCGTCTCACTTCGGTGTGCCATCTGATCCAGTACAACGGTGTGACCGATGAGTTTGCTGGTGTGCAACGGCTCATTCTTTAAAATAAATAAACTGTAAGGCGCAGCTTCACTTTCCAACTGAATTGGCATTGGAATGGCGAAGGAATCTTCGACTACGAGGTACAGTAACGACGTATTACTCGTACATTAATAAAAATAACTTGATAGAGATAGACAAACCATAAAATACGTCTTTGAATATCTTTGAATCTCTTCTTCATCGCGTGCTAAATGCTGAGCATCAGAGTCCTATGTTATGTCTGAAATGTGGTACACCGCCTGTCTCCATCCTTCCCGGTCCTAGATCACGTTGAATACAGTGATAAAAAATGATTCTGTTAAGTCCTTTATTTGGTCCATGGATAACTTCCTCTTACTTCCCGTCAAACTATCTCTATGATCACCAGCTTCTCCAGACTTTAATTATTCTTTCTGGCAAGAAATCGTAGATGTTGTATGGATGTAGAAAAGGTGGAGGATGTGTTTCTTACTTGCCCTCTGTCCATGTTGACCAGCGCTTCTCTTACTCATTTCCCGTCAACTATCCCTGTGATCACCAGTTTCTCCAGAATTTCTTCATTCTTTCTGGCAACAAACCCAAAGTGCGTTAAAATTCTTTTCCTGCATGTTGTTAAAAGTTTTTCAGTATTCTCAAATTTTTGGATAGTGAAAACCTTGGTTTGCTTTGTAGTCTATGTGATACGGAGCACTCGCTTCCAACACCATATCTTGAAAGCATAAAGCTCATTTTTTTCTTAATCAACCACATTTCCTCTCCATACAGTACTACATAAAGTACTAGATAGATAAATATCTAATATTAGAGACTAGACGAATTTTAATTCCTCTGAGTATAGACCAATCAAACGATATCTTGATTAGACTTACCATGGATTATTGTGCCTTCATATTTTCCCTTCAAAAGGGTCAAATAATTGTGAAAACCAAATAATATCTTTATTTAAGCTCCTCAAATATCAGCTTAGAATCAGTGACCTTTTGAAAAAAAAACATTATAACACATTTGTGGAATCAGATTACTATAATATTGTTACTATATTGACCTTTATTATTCCAAGAAAGGTATACAAAAGCTCTTTCCCAAAATAAACGAAACTTATTCTCTCAAGAAGAAAATAAATTCTTTTAAAAATATTGCAACGTCGATCCATTAGGATAGCTCAAACAAACAAGCGATGGTGCATCTACGAAAGCTTTTTAGTTGCAGTAAAAATATACCAAAGTGGCGAAATCGAAGAGTCAAGGAAATACATTAAGGTATTTTTTCTACCCCGGTGTAATCAAATCCCACTTCCATTAACCGAAAACCTTCATTATCGAACCTCCATCTCTTTCAGAATCGACTCACACCAATATTATCTCTGTAATGCTTTAAAAAAGGGTCGTTGGGACATCAATCCAATTTGAGAAAGACATTCTTCTCGGCAACCAACATTTTATTGAGGAAAACTTTCGTGAGGGAAAAGTTATCTTTACAAGTCGACTCACAAAAGCTTCTCTCCTCCAAATACATTTTTACGATCAAGACTTTAAAACAGATTTTCTTTAAAAGAAACATCAACATTTTATAGGATTTGGATGTTTTTAAAATGTTAAGTACCATGCTGAAAAATAGATTAAAATTTTCTTAGAAATGTTGTACTATATAATATTTTTGTACACTTGAGAGCTTTTATCCCTTTTTTTTTCACGGCTCAAGTTTTATCTTGAAGATACGTTTTATATGTTATATATAACAATACATATCATATCTTTTGTTTATTTAACTTTTTCCATTCCGCGTTTAAGCTCTTTTTCTCGTTTTAGCTTCTGTTAATCCCCTGAAGCATTCGGGGTGTGAATAAACTGATAAAAGTTAAATTAACTTAATAAGCAGACTGGAAACTAGAGGGACAACTTGGATATATTATGTAGACAAATATAACATAAAACTGAAGCAAGTTATGAGGAAATACCTTGGCAGGAATTAGTAGAAAAGAAAATATTTTTCAATGCAAATTTAATGGAAATCAAAGCGAATGAATGTTTAGCAGAATGCTTCTTGTCTGAAGAGATGATGATAGTAGTTGTTTGGTATTTAAATAAAATACGTCAATTAGCAATGCGGAAAAAGAGAGTGAATGAATGTTTTATTTATCGGTAAGTGGGTATTTATACATTTCAGAATGGGCGCGGGAGTGCGCCCGCGATATATTTTTATCTCACTTCTGTGCGTGCCGAAATGGTCGATTGCAGTATTGCAGACATCGCAAATAGTATTGTGGGTAAACAATTTGTTTGCGGGATCGGCGAGACAGCGTGATGCGTTCTCTTTCTACTGTGGAATGCATCGTAAATAGTATTGTGGGTAAACAATTTGTTTACGGGACTAGCGCGATGTCCGGCCGCGTCAATGTTTTGGTATGTGACCTTTGGACATATCCAAAGGTCGTTTCGTCGGTCGTTGACCGTATGTGTTGACAATATTCAGCGACGACCGTGGTTCCTACAAATGCAACAAATATCATGACTTTTATATTTTTAATCAGTGGTCAATTTATGATTCGTTAAACATTTTTAAATTTGGCATAGCTCTAAAGAACAATATTTTACAAAATCACTTAAATATTTTTTAAATTTGTATAAGTTTTTTACGTTAATTCATGTGAGCTGACACAGTGTGTTCAATTTTAAAGATTAGCGATCTCCATGGCCTATTAGTTTGATAAAATGTTTGAGTTCGATTCCAGATGGTACCCGAAAAAAAGATCTCAGTCTGGTTAAAAAGTTCGTTTGATTATATTTTTTTAAGTTATTGCCTCTTAATTAATGTATTGGGTAATATTGCTAACACTTCCGATGAAACTGCTAGCTCCATGCCTACTTAAGTAGTTTCAAACTCCAAGGCTCGATTAGAAAGACCGATTCGATTAAAAATTGAGGGGCGCTGCAGGGGGCCAAAAAATTGGCCCCCAGCAGCGCCCCTCAATTGGTCTGAATTTTCAGTTTTCATATTTTGAAGGGTACTATAACATATATCTATATAAATAAAAATGTAAATGTTCGTATATTAAAAATCTCTAATCTCCGCAAGTTCTTCACCGATTACTTTGAAATTTTGACAAAAGGTTGCAATTGTATACAAGCATGTTTATATATATATTTTTATATACAGTTGGATATAAAAAAGTATATAAAACAGACGAAATAGCGGGAGCGCCCCCTACAGCGACATACGCAAACTAAACAATTCTCATTGACAGTTATGTCACATTACATTTTCGACGTTTTCGATTCTTTCATTTCGTTTTTTAACTGTTTGTCTTATTTTTCATTGCTTTGAAATTTTGACAAAAGGTTACATTCGTATACAAGCATGTTTATATATTATTTTTTTTTCTATACAGTTGTATTTCAAAAAGTGTATAAAACATACGAAATAATGGGAGCGCCTCCTGTTGAACGTGACGGCAACACACGCAATATAGATTTCGACTTATTTTCATTTTGATTTAGAATATTAAATATTTAATAATAAATAATTAAATATTAAATAATAAATATTAAATTTTCAAATAGTTTGTGTTCAAAAACCAGGCTGAGCCATAGCAACGCGTGGCCGGGTACAGCTAGTGATAAATAAAATGAAAATTTTTAAACAGTTCTAAATCGTCAAACTCGTTAAGTTTTCAATGCCATTTTAAAATCATCGAAAATTTATTAATATATTCAAGTCTGAAAACAGATTTATGCTTAAAATATTTTAATTGATAATAGTACACAACCTCCGTGGCCTTGCTTGCTTGTTTTCCAGCCCGGAGGTTGCGGGCTCGATGTCCGTTGGAACCCAGATATTTTTTTTAAAAACCAATCTGGTTTTCCCTACAGGCCTCTTAAATTTTTTTCTGGTTGGTTGTACGATATTGCCACATGGTAATAAATAAGCCCGTCAGGTCATAATATATATAACGAAAATGTAATACAGGATGGCCCATGAAAGGCTGAAGGATGTACATCGCTGTACTGCGCACACTGCCATCATCGCCCTGGTAGTGTGCGCAGTAGCTCCATCCTGTTGGAACCATATTTTCTGATTATTTTCAATCGCTGGGCGTAACAAAAATTCAAGCATTGTCCTATACAGGGCGCCGTTGATTTTTTCTGGCTGGCCTTCCTCATTTTCAAAGAAATAGGGGCTGACAACTCTTTCAGCCATAAAACCGCATCAAACAATGCATTTTTGGGGATGCAATTGATGTTGATGTAATTCTCTGGGATTCTCAGTACCCCAAAATCTGCAGTTTTGTTTGTTAATGTACCCGTTGAAATGAAAATGGGTCTCATCACCCATTATTAAGTTGTTCAAAAAAAAATTGTTATCTCTGGCTAGGTGTTGAAATCAAATGGCGTACTGCAGGCGCTGCTAAATATTTTGAAGTAGTTAAGTTTAATAACTTGTAAACAAATTTTTAAAAAGGATTAAAAATGAACAAGTTATAACTTTTTCAAACCCTTCAGTCTTTCAATGACCACCCTATACAATACAATATTCATGATTACAATGTCGATTTCGACTAATGCATATATCAATGGAAAGATAAAATACTCCGTGAGTTTGAAGACTGACACAGGGAACAGGAAAAAAAATCAGGGAGTCATGTATTCATTCTGGTATATGGACTTCATTTTTATTTTCAATAGTTTCATTGCAAATTGAAATCTGTATGGTATTAATAAAGTGCCTTTATAGTTTACTACAAAAAAATAAAAGCAGTTTTTCGCTTAATTGATAACCTACTTGGTAAGACTTTTATCTTGCAACCCGAGGTAGCAAGATCAATTCCAGTTAATACCTGATAAAAAAAATGATTCCAGTCTTTAACATATTTCTGGTTAATTGAATAAGATTATCGTAAAGCGATAAATCCACCAGATTGTACTGTATACAATTATATTATAATACAATACAATAATAATGAGGCAATACAAGCAAATATATAAATCATAATATACTTCGAACTATTAGTATATCCTGCGTTATCAAAACATTATCAATTAATAATCACATTGACGACCTCCGTGGCCTAGTCGTGAAGACGCCTGTCTCCCAGCCCGGAGGTTGCGGGTTCAAATCCCGCTGGGAACTAGATTTTTAAAAGGGTTCCAGTCTGGTATTTACTTAAGGTAACTAAACATCTTTCTGGTTAATTAGAGATCGCCACAATAAGTCCACCAGGTTGTACTGTATACAACAAAAGTTTAATACAATACAATACACTATACGTTCTATTAGAAACACAGGATGTCATATAAGTCGGTCACAAGCCCGGTACTCCGTCTTCCTACATCAGACCGAGATCGCAAGTATACAACAAAAGTTTAATACAATACAATACACTATACGTTCTATTAGAAACACAGGACGTCATATAAGTCGGTCACAAGCCCGGTACTCCGTCTTCCTACATCAGACCGAGATTGCAAGTATCGTTATCCCCGTAATACACCATTTTTATTCTGTTTTCTTGTTAAAAATCAAGCTTTTAATATTTTTAAAGGGGTTCCAATATTATTTCGAAATTTTGTAAAAACGATCTTTAAAAATCGAATATAAGAGAATCTGAACTGCGATCAAAGCTTTTTGAACATTTCATATAAAAGCTATGTAATTAAGGTTCTTCTTTATTACCTCATACGCTATTATTACACAAAAAAACCTAGCTTTGTGGCTATGTGCCAAACTGGTTCGACAATTTTCATTATAATTCAGCACAAAAAAAATACATGTGCCAGTGTATTTTAAGGCTCGTATGAGTCTGAAATCCCATTAAAATTTGGAGTTGCCAGCTTTTTGCGTTGTGTACGCATGAAAACTCAATTAAAACTTTATTTTATTTCAGAACTTGGACGCGTTAGTCTGTTTTGAGCTAATATCATAGTTATAATTTACTTTTAATCTGTTACCAAAGGACTTTTTTCAAATAAATGTGTGTCAAGAGGTAATAAGATATATTAACGAATCTGAATATTAAAAAAGGATGTGGTGTGCCACCATGGTTTTAAAGCATTACAGAGAATAATAATTGTTTAATATAATATTAACATAAATATACCACCATGGTTTAAAAGCATTACAGAGAATAATTATTGTTTAATATAATATTAACATAAATATGCCACCATGATTTTAAAGCATTACAGAGAATAATAATTATTTAATATAATATTAACATAAATATGTCACCATGGTTTTAAAGCATTACAGAGAATAATAATTGTTTAATATTATATTAACATAAATATACCACCATGGTTTTAAAGCATTACAGAGAATAATAATTGTTTAATATAATATTAACATAAATATGCCACCATGATTTTAAAGCATTACAGAGAATAATAATTCTTTAATATAATATTAACATAAATATGTCACCATGGTTTTAAAGCATTACAGAGAATAATAATTGTTTAATATTATATTAACATAAATATACCACCATGGTTTTAAAGCATTACAGAGAATAACAATAGTTTAATATAATACTAACATAAATATGCCACCATGGTTTTAAAGCATTACAGATAATAATAATTGTTTAATATAATATTAACATAAATATGCCACCATGGTTTTAAAGCATTACAGAGAATAATAAATGTTTAATTTAATATAATATTAACATAAATATACCACCATGGTTTTAAAGCATTACAGATAATAATAATTGTTTATTATAATATTAACATAAATATGCCACCATTATTGACATTAGAACTTATATTTACAAAGTAAATCGTTTGCAAAGTAAACTCATTTTTCAGCATTCTAAAATATTGAAGAAAAATCAACATAATTTTAAGTGTAATATATTTTTCAGGCCTTCACAATTTTTACCTTGTTTAAATTCGTTGTCAATATTTTTTGTGGTATAAATATTTATTGCATGTATATTGTCATTTATTTTCTAGGTCAAAAGAAGATACTTCATTACTGCTATAAACCATTTTCACTCGGTACATTGAATGTAACAGAAATGGGGAAAACTTTTTTTTAGGTAAAACCATTTAACATCATTTCGTGACTCTATGAATAGAGAAGAAAAAAAAAACAATTTTGTTGAAAGGAATTTACTTCGAAATATTTGCAAATAAATCCTTCTCCATCGGAAACATTTTCGAGAAACAGTCCGTGATATTTGATCCGTTTCGCTTTTCTTGCTTTTAGTTTTATTGCTCTAGTTTTCAACTTATATTAAAGCCACAAACTCGGGAAACCAATAAACTCAGCTCAAATAAAAAATCTCAATAGAAAGACAAGAGAAATAATTAGTAGCTCGATTGAAAGGAAGTAAAATAAACTATCTTTTTTGTATTTGTTTAGTGTCTATATTTGTTTTAAATAAATGTAACATATTTTGTCATATAATCCTTTATGTTTTGTTTAAATTTATTATATCAATTTAAAATCCCGAAATGTTTAGAAACCAAAATAAGAATAAAAAAAAAACAATTAAACGTAAATCCATGCTCGAATATTCAATCATACTCCGAGTATAATAAAAAACAGAAACATCAAATAACCTTCAATGTATTAGATGTTAACATAAATTGTGTCCGTTTTTTTTTCAATTTAAAAATGAGCACCAAAAGTAAAACAAAATGGTAAAGGTGTGTTTGAAGGGGATTTTCATGAATAATATGGTTTAAGCGGTCCTCATCGAAGTCCACTGGTCGTCCGGAACGCTCCATGTCTTTCAGGTCGCAATTACCATATTTGATAGCATCTTCACCGTACACTTCGCAAATATCGCGAGCAGCTTTGGCAGCTTTATTCCCTCGATTGAACGCGAACAGAAGGAGGTGTCGAAAATGCTCACTTTCGTCTACTTGACATTCCATTTTGGAGGCTTGTAATCAAATAAAATAATATATGTAAAATAAAAGCAAACACAATATCTTGTAGAGCAGAAAATTTTCTTTCGATTGACGTATAACCTTTACCATTTGATTTTATATTTGGTGCTCATTTTTAAATTGGAAAAAAACGGACACAACTTATGTTAACATCCAATATATATGTTACTATATGTCCAATGCGAACGGTGACTGACGAGAAATGAAATACGAGACACTGTTTATTTTTAGTTTGCACGTAATGCCTTGAACGTGGTTTTATTCAAAATACACTCCTTGCGAGTCAATACAATACTGAAAGTGGTTGTAAAATTTTCTGAAGCACTCATTCTTCGGAATTGCCTCCAAAATCGCGGTCGAAGCCTTCTGGATGTTTGAAATCGTGTCGAAACGCTTAAACTTCACGTACGGCAGTATTGCCAACGTGTGTATGATGAACTGCACGTTCTGTGCGTACTCCAGTGCTTCTTAAATCGAAAACTCAATTCATGGGAGAGCGGAAACAGTGCTGTCTTCCCATGTACACTCTTCAATATGTCCACATCGCCAATTCAGATGTGATGAAGGATACCATTGAACGTAGAGCGAAACAGATCTAATCACAACGTTTTTTTTAAGAGGTAAACAACTTTCTTATAGCAACCTAATTTCACGTTTTTTACTTCCTCAATTACCTGTACTCCTGATACTTGTTTCACATTAGTTATTATAGTTTCCATTTACGGCATCTAGATCAAATAACATGGTAATTTATAAATAGGGATAAAAAAACGAAGTTTAATTAATTTAACTGACTGTGCTCTTAATTCTAAATAGTTTGTTTTCATAGAAAAAAAAACAATAGGGCAACAAAACTCAACGTTTTTTACTTCCTGAATTACCTGTTCTCCTGATACTCGTTTCATGAGTTCCTGTAGCTAACTGTTTTCTAATTAGTTTCCGTTTACGCCGAACCCCTTCTGCATTGAACTCTCTGATCCAACGACATGGTAATTAAGAAATAAAAATCCACAAGGAAAATTATTTTTCAAATACTTTTTCAACTGGCTATACTCCTGATACTCAATTTATATGAACACCTCTAGTTAATTAACTTTTTAATTTGTTTCAGCTTACGTCGAACCCTACCTAGTGCCCGCAAGCATCGAACAGTTGCTGGAGTCCAGCGACATAGTGGGCAATATCCGATTCAGTCACCCTACTTTGTACGTGTTTCCGGGCGGGCAAGGGGATGCCGCCCTATTCGGAATCAATGGATTCAATATGCTAGGTAAGTTATTGTTTTCCTGGTATTTTTTCAGTTACTTGATTCATTTCCAATTACTTTTTCATGCGTTCAACGATGTCGGTAATAAAGTACTTATACCGACTTAAAAAATATATAACTATTAATAATAACAACTGAAGAATAATCTCCATGACCTAATTAGTAATACGAATGTCTTCTGACCCGGAGTTTAAGGGTTCGAATCCCGTTGGTAGCCTATTTTATTAAAGTTTGATTCGATCCTGCCACCATCTGCGCTGTTATGAGGGGAAAAATAAGTCATCATCCATCGTGACTTACACTAGAAGATCGAAATCTTCTTTGTTTTTATGAGCGCGATGTCACTAAGTGACGAAGAAAGAACTGCTCAAATGAATTCCTTCGGCGGCGACACATCTTAGTGTGAAAATAATAATAGCGACGACGGACTTACGATCCAACGTCACGGGATATGGAAAATTACTCGCAGTACTTTAAATATACATATAAAGAGGCTTAAGGTCTGCAGTTTAAATAGCCTAGCAAGTTGTCAGTACTTTTACAGAAAACTTAGACTGCAGCAAAGTTGGTATACATATTTAAAATAAAGATTTCCAGTGTGGTTTTCCCTTAAGGTTACACCTTTCTGGTTGGCTGAAAGATATTTTCGCATGATAATTAACTCGGCAGATTATATCGTATATAATGCAAGTTCAATATAAGGTACCACATATACTTCCAATGAAACATGACATCAATTGCTCACGTGATAAACTTGGATCGTCCCGCCTGAAAAAAGTCTCGAGATAGGAGATAGAAACACGTGTTGCGGGAATTTGAGGAATAACAAAGTAATTTATCGTGTAATATTCCCTACTGCTTTATTTAAATTCCAACAAAATTTTATATTCCATCCATATATGTACAAAGTAATGTAATTTTTCCATAAATATTCCAAAACAAATAAAATGTGGGTTGTATTATTTTACACACATGTCCAAATATAAATCTTATATTTTCTATTATTACAACTTACTTGCAACAAAAAAAAAACAAAAATATATCGTTACGACGTGACTGTATATTTTTTTCGGAAATCCGTTTCCCTTCAAAAATGAGAAATATTCAACGTTTAATTTTATTTACTTCCTACGCGCGTTTGCAAAACATCCTCGCAGGAAGGAAAATTGATATTTATCGAATCCGTTGTAAAGTTATCCTTGAGAGAATCTCCTCTTTTATTAAATGTCCCGTTAAGGGAACATTAATCCCGAATAAAGATGGATAGTCCGATGGTTCGAGAGCAAAAAAGATCAGATTTTCCAATAACTTTTTTTGCGGACATAAATAAATACAAGCGTCTCGATCGGTTACATGAAAAAGGTAGATAAATGACAAAAAAGTATTAAGGTCTTACGTCAGATAGATATTTCTGCAGCCATTTTTTTATATTTGCAAAAAGATGGTCTATTTTGACTTTTAAAATATTTATAATGTAAATAAAAATTTAGAGTGCACGGAATACGAAAATTGGTGATGTTTTCAAAAAAACATAAATATTAAAATAATTTCTATGCCAATGAATAATTAATCGTAAACACTAATGGATGATAATTGTGAAGCGTTAATGCTTTTTTTTAATTATTTTTATTAATATTGTAAAGATAAATTGAATACTGAGATGCCGTGTACCCAAGGGCTATAAGGGGGGTGATAAATTAATAATCATGAACTGTAAATGAATGATAATCGTGAAGCATCAATGTTTTTTTTTTTTCATATAATAAAGACACATTCAATACTGAGATGCCGTGTACCCAAGGGCTATAAGGGGGGTGATAAATTAATAATCAT
Organism: Odontocerum albicorne; assembly: GCA_949825065.1. Classification (NCBI taxonomy): domain Eukaryota; kingdom Metazoa; phylum Arthropoda; class Insecta; order Trichoptera; family Odontoceridae; genus Odontocerum; species Odontocerum albicorne. The sequence goes on along the minus strand of OX463853.1, from coordinate 36,331,627 downwards.
GAACTGTTAATGGATGATAATCGTGAAGCATCAATGTTTTTTTTTCCATATAATAAAGACACATTCAATACTGAGATGCCGTGTACCCAAGGGCTATAAGGGGGGTGATAAATTAATAATCGTGAACCGTCAATGGATGATAATCGTGAAACGTTAATGCTTTTTTAAATTATTTTTATTAATATTGTTAATATAAATTGAATACTGAGATGCCGTGTACCCAAGGGCTATAAGGGGGGTGATAAATTAATAATCGTGAACCGTCAATGGATGATAATCGTGAAGCATCAATGTTTTTTTTTTCATATAATAAAGACACATTCAATACTGAGATGCCGTGTACCCAAGGGCTATAAGGGGAGTGATAAATTAATAATCGTGAACCGTCAATGGATGATAATCGTGAAGCATCAATGTTTTTTTTCATATAATAAAGACACATTCAATACTGAAATACCGTGTACCCAAAGACTATGATAATCATGAAGCCTCAATTGTTTAAAAAAATTACATTGAATACTGAGATCTCGTTTACTCACAGGCTATGAAGGGGAATGATAACCGCGAAACGTCAATGATTGAATTATAATCGTCGAGCATTAAAGTTTTTTATATTATAGAATACACTATAAGAATACACTATAAGAATACATTGAATACAATATAAGAATACATTGAATACATTTTTTTTATATTATAAGAATTCATTTTTAACCCTTAAACTATCAGCAGGAATGATAATCGTGAAACGCTTATTTGACTGAAATTTAATATTCGGAATGATAATAGAAAAACTCTTATAAAAATATAATATTTTTCAATACAAAACCATGAAAAAATCTCTATTGTTTCTCAAATCATAATCATTATAAAATAACAGTCAGTCCCATTGCTCCCAACTCTAAGAATACTTTTTACTGTTTCCAATTCAATGAGATTTTCTCTGTTTTCCTCAAGACAAGACTTAAGAGTTAACTTTAGAAAACTTCTGTGCTGAAAAGCTCCTCAAGGTACCATTTATAATAAAAGGATTTCACACGTTCTGTTTCAAGTGCCTATTCAAACGAACATAATAAGAAATGGAAATTTACTTCTTTACTTTTCTTTACGTGTCAACGTTTTCAATTGAAAGTAATGTTCATACATATCATCATATCGCTTCCCTATCGTGGTAGTCACAGAGAGCAGAGCGCCAAACTTTCCCATCACGACATAAATCTTTTGCTTGATCTACATATGTACACCTTCTTATTTTATTTGTCTGAATTTTTAAATTTAGTCTCTCGTAATATGTCGTTCACTTTTTCCAACCATATTTTGATGACCTCTGAGGTTAATCGGTAAGACGCCATTCATCCAACTCGAGGGTTGCGGACTTGATTCTCGTTGTTTGTCAGATTTTTTTAAAAGGGGTCCAGTTTGATTTTTGCTTCAAGCCTCTTTTGTATCTTTCTGGTTACTTGAACAGATTTACCACATGGTAATAAATCTTTTGGTTTGTACAATATACAATGAAAGTGTAATACAACACACAACCTTCGCATTCTCTACAGTCATTCATTTTCATTTACAGTTCCTTTTATTTCTCTCACTTTTTTATTTCCTTCTTTCATGAACTCATTCCCTTGATCCAACCATATTTTCCTTGGTCTTCTCCTAACACGCTTTCCAACCATATCTTGATTTGTTTTCTTTGTCTTTCATTCGTTCTATATCACAAAACCACATCATGGTGCTTTTTTTATACTACTTTATACATTAGCCTTAAGTTCAAATTCATCCCTTAAAACTTCGTTCCGTATTCTGTCACACATTGTAACCCCATTATTCGGTTTCTTTCAGTATTTTACCTCGTCGAAGTTTTACTCCACACATTTAGAGACATTGTTAACTGATTAATCAGATAAAATATAAATAAATTGGAGGCTCTTAAATTTTTTTTTATTGATTCTATTTAACTCAGTTATTATAATAATCTGTCGTTTTTATTAATTCTATTTAACTCAGTTATTATAATAATCTACCATTCGAGAAAACAAATGCTGTCACTTCCGTTGTGCAAATGGATGGAGAAACATTACCAAATTGTGACTCCTCTAAGTATCTTGGGTCACTCATCCATAGCGATGGAGGATGTGCAGCAGATGTAACACATAGAATTAGTGTGGGATGAATGAAGTTTAGATCAATGACGGGAGTTCTATGTGATCCGAAAATGCCAGTAAAGTTAAAAGGAAAAGTATACCAAACGATTGTCAGACCCGCACTCCTCTATGGCTCCGAATGCTGGACGATGTATAACTCTTACTCTAGGCAACTAGAAACTGCTGAAATGCGCATGCTAAGATGGTCAGCTGGTGTGTTCCTAAGAGACAAAATAAAAAGCTCACGCATTTGTGGAAGGCTAGGTGTTTCAGATATCAACAGCAAGATGGAGGCGAGGCGATTGATATGGTATGGGCACGTTGGACGCAGAGCACCCGATCACATTGTGAACCAGGCAATCTCCATGGATCTTCCTCGAATAACAACCAGAGGAAGACCAAAGAATTCATGGGTGGTGCAAAAACTGTTTGACCATTATAACCATAACTTGGGCATTTTACAAATAATGATTTCTTGAACCTTGATACTTTCCACGAACCACACTAGACAGAATAAGAAGAATGGCCAAGAACACATTATCAAGATGTTCTAAAAGAAAAAATGTTTCATCTGTTTGGCCATTATAACCATAACTTGGGCATTTTACAAATAATGATTTCGTGAACCTTTATACTTTCCGCGGACCACACTTTGAAAAGTCTGCCCTACTTTACTCCACTTTATAAAGTCTGTCCTAGCTGAAATCCTTGAAAATTCAGTAACTAAGTGAGATCTACAACTGGAGAGGCTAAATTGTTACTAACGGTGGCAAAAGCGATAAAGTACTTCGTAATGAAACCATTGAGAACAATTTATAGGAACCGTGGTTCATTTTTTAACTTATCTTAACGGGTCCGACCTAAAAATAATGATAGGAAGGAATAACGAATATTTTAGTCACATTTCTAATGAAGGTTTTTTGAAAATTCTTAGTCCTAAATTCTGGCGTATATTTTTTAATATCGCCACATACAAAAATGTTTCTTATTTTCTCAAAGAACAGAAAGACATATTCCATTTATAGAATAATTAATGTATATGAATTTAACGTTACTACAAATTTCTCGTACTCTCTATGGTGTTGAAGCATGGATACTCCCTCAGGCCACATATCAAATTAATAATAGCTCTGCAACAAGGATTTCACGACTTACACATGTGTACAATTTTTTTGTTGCTACATATTCTCCGTATTTATATATTCTCCGTATTTATATGATATATTCTCCATATTTATATATTCCTCATCATCATTGTCAACCAGGGTCGATCCACTGCTGGTTGAAGGTCTCTCCAAGTTGACTCCAAATAGTTCGGTTTTTTGCTCGTCGATGTCATGTGATGCTGCCATGTTTCCTGATTTCATATATCCAGCGTACTTTCGGTCTTCTTCTGGGCCTCTTTATGCCTCTTGGGTACCATTGGATTATTTCAGATGTTCATCGGGAGTCTGACATTCTGGCTACGTGTCCTGGCTACATATTTATTTATTATCCGTATTTATATATTTATTCTCCTTATTTATACATTTTCAGCGTTTTTTTCGATCAAGGACTTGCGCTACGCTCAGACAGAGATTGTTTATTGGCATTTCCAGTTCGTCGCTCTTCTTTTTTTACGCCATCCTTTACTGTCCATGCACTGAAACTCTGGAACCAGTTACAAAGCAATGTTATACTCGCTCCGTTCTTAGCATGCTTTAAGTAGCGACTGAAAAAACTCTTATTTTCTAGTCAGTTATATAACGTGTTCCATTCCCCATTTTTCTTTCCTTTCCACCGTCCCTTCCTTTTCGTTTGATTAATGATATCTCACGTTTACTTTAAAATGTATAGGCCCATAAATTTCATAAATATGAATAATCATTAAAATATTTTTTGCGACCATGTAACTTCCTGTCTGGTTGGTTGGAAGAGATTGCCACCTGGCAATAATCCCTCCAGATTGTATTTGCAATGAAGTGTTAAATAAATAAATGGTGTTGAAACATGGACAATTACTCAGGTCACCACAAATACTCGTAAACTCTATCTAAGCTTTAGGAAATGTGTTGCTATCGACGCATTGGTCATTACAATAAAGGGTTAACACAGTTCGTAATGAACGGGGCTTGAGAATGAATATATCAAAGATGAAATGTATGATCGTCAGTAAAACAAGAGTACAGACAATGGTATACTTTGATATAAATAATTAAATTGCCGAATGAGTCCAACAATCTAAATATTTGGAATGCTGACTTTGTAATGAATGACACCAGTCATAAGATATCAAATTAAGAGTGCAGATGACACGAAGCAGCTTCTTCACAATACGGATCACATTGTCATAGCATTATAATAGGGAGTCGGTCTGATAGACTATTTTGAACTTTCTCCAACTTTAGTGAAAAAATGTACGACTTCCTAAATCTTAAAAGAACTTCGATTAGATAAATAAATATGTTTCATGTGTTATTTTTCATTTAATTTCAATTACATCTCAATATGTCGTTTCTAACATTTATTTATTTAACACTTTTATTGCAATACAATCTGGCGGACGTATTGCCAGGCGGCAATCTCTTCCAACCAACCAGACAAAAGTAAATAAAGCAAGTTACGTGGTCGCATAAATCATTCAAATGATTATCCATCCCCACGAAATCCATAAACATATACGTGAGAACATGCCCACGAACCCCACAAAGACGGGCAATCAATCACCCGAACATTATTTTTCATATAAAGTGAGATATCATCAATCAAAAGGAAAGGAAAGGATGGTGGAGAGGAAAGGAAAAGAAAAATCAGGAATGAAACATTATGTGTCTTCCAAATTTTTCGAAGTAAGATCAGTAACTTTTTCGGCCAAATCAGGAAATGATTCAAAACAAAAAAAAACAGGCGTCTAAAATTGCTATACTATATGAGAAGATAAGGTATATATATTCCAGATATTTATTTAAAAAAATCATTTTGTTATCTATTAGTTTTACTTAGTCGAATGAAGTCATTAATAAATAATTTATTTATTATACTAACGAAGTCATTTATAATTAATTTAAGACGAATGAAGTCATTTATTATTTGACGTAGGAGTGGCGAGGGGATCCTCGACTACGAGGCCCGGTAACGACGAGGGCGACGATTTATTATAGATAGTTTTTAGTATTGTGTATCTAGACATCCGTTATGCTATCTCAACATAAAATACGCGTTGTGGTCTTGCGAGTTTATAGTATGTAAAAAAACTGATTTTGGGTTAATTTTTCATGTTTATATTTTCAGTCGATGGCGGCTTTGCTCGCAAAGCCTGCTTTTGGGACTTCGTCCGTCATCTGGACCGAGTGGACGCCGTGCTTCTCACCAGGCTCAACAATTGCTCCGGCCGCGGCCTCAGCTCCGTGATCTGCAGGAAGAAGGACGCGCCCGTCTACCCTCAGCTGGGACATTTCTTCTGCAACCTACAGGTATAGTTTCTTGTGGTTTCTTATTCTTTCGATCGATGGTCTTACAGCCCATATCAAGCTTTGGCCTCTGTCAATCTTCGCCCCCAACTCCTCCTGTTTTCCGCCACGACCCTCCGTTTCTTGTGGTTTATGGGCTAATTTTTCTTGTTTTATGACGTATATTTCCAATAGAGCTGACAAATCCAAATATTTCGACAGAACCTTTCAGGTAGCGCGACCTTTAATACGAAACAGCCTTCCGTCCTCTCTGAAGCAAATCTTAGCAACGTTCTCGGTAGACTTGAAAAATCACTTGTCCTCTGTACAACTTCTGTAAGTTATTAATAGGTTGAACTAATAAATAGTTGTTCTTAAGGTGATCTTAGGTAATACCTAGACATCTTGGTAATACCTATAAAAATCGGGCAAGACCAAATGAAAAGGTTTTATACTAGGAGAATAAATAAATAAATGATGTGTTTATCGATAAGAACATGGTATGTAAATATTTATCCTGAAATTACACATTTAATTTATTTATGGTAATGGAAAAGAAATTCCAGTCGAGGCTCATCTCATTACATCCTCCCAATCGAGATCCATCCCCACCAACAAGGGTGAGAATGAAGCGAAAGTTGTGTATGTTTTTAGGGTAACATCAGGAACCGAATTTGAAACCTCCGGGTGTACGTCAACTATCTTCCCAACTAACATAGGCTATGGAGGTTGTTAAGGTCACATTCATCCACAGGAATAAGCCAGCCCTCTTATCTACTAAAACCATTAATCAGTCATATTAAGGAATGATAAAAAATAAATAATTAAAAATAATAGTGATTCTCACAAATTTTAAGATGTTTTTTTTTTCGAATAACAATAACAATTTGTTTTATTATTAATTGTTTTTGTTAATGTCTTATTAATAATAAAAGGGCAATTTTTATAGCGCCATTTAGAGAGCAAACTCTATCCAAGGCGCTCTAACTCGGAAATCAAACCAACTATTATTGACAGATTAAAAATATTACAAAAAACATTTTGTGTATTACGAAAAATATTATAAAATAAATATATATAAGTTGAGTGTAAGGAGATGGCTGCGGCCATTAGATTAGGTACTTCCCCGCGTTTGCATATGCTCATAAAAACATATTTGATAATAAACCGCAGAAAACTTGCCATGGGAAGACGAACTACAAAGAAACCTTAGCAGATCTTTCGATATGTGATAGTAACACATTCGGCTTAAGGTGTAGTGTTCATATTACATATAACCTTTCGTAAAGCGAAGGGTTATAGGAAATTCTTAGTAACCATATATCACCTCTATGCGACGTTCAATGCTGACCTGATTGATTACTTGAATCAAGCGGTAGGCGCCGTCCAAGAAATTTGATCCAAGCGCAAACTGGTAGCAGATACTCGGCTGCGTTGGTTCAAGTAATACATTTTATTTGTTTATATATTGCATCTTAAATTTTTCTATCGTTTCTTGAAGTGCACTTCTTGGTACTGAAGACGATTCATCGTTTGGCGTAGAAGACATTTTATGTATATCGGAACCGCTGTCCTCTTCGTGACTTCGCGCCCATAAAAATCCAGTCTGATTTTCACTCAAAGTCTCTTTAACATCTTTCTGGTTGGTTAGAAGCGATTCCCACATGGCTAGAAATTCGCAAGGTTATAACTGTATACAACAAAAGGGTTATAGAATATTGTTCCCGGCTACGCTCTTCAGTATGCTTAGTACACTATTCACATACTGTCTCTATTGTATAATATCCTTAACTGTCCCGCCACCCCCTCTTATCTCGCCGAAAATTTTCAGCGTCTTTCCAATCATGGATTAGCGCTACGCTCAAACAGAGATTGTTTATTGGCCTTTCCAGGTCACCGCTCCTCTTTCTTTACGTCGTCATTTACTGTCCATGCAGTTAGACTCTGGAATCAGTTACAAACCAATATAAGACTCGCTCCGTCCTTGGCATGCTTTAAGAAGCGACTGAAAAAACTCTTAATTTCTAGTCAGTAAAATAACGTGTTTCATTCCTGATTTTTATTTTTCTTTCCTCTCCACCATCCCTTCCTTTTCTTTTGATTGATGATATCTCACTTTATATGAAAAATAATGTTCGGGTGACTATCCGTCTTTGTGGGGTTCGTGGGCATGTGCTCACGTATATGTTTATGGATTTCGTGGGGATGGATAGTCATTTGAATGATTTATGTGACCACGTAACTTGTTTCATTTACTTTTGTCTGGTTGGTTGGAAGAGATTGCCGCCTGGCAATAAGCCCGCCAGATTGTATTTGCAATAAAAGTGTTAACTAAATAAATATGTTGTATAAAAAATTCAAATATGTTGAGGGCTACCATACGAATAAATAAATTTAGATTATAATTTTTGTATAAAAAATATGTTTTTATAAATCAGCATTTTATATTGAAACACCCCCAAAGAATAACATATGACACATATTGCTCACTATATTACAAAAAATATCTCGGTGTCATATTATTATGCGCGTATCAATTTTATTATTCAAGTAAATCGTATTTGAATAAGACGTGTATAACAATTATTTTTTTTACAAAAAAAACTTTAATTTGTAAGTGTACAAACTACAAATAGGAGTAAGTATTTATTAATTATTTATTAAATAGAAGTAAGTATTTTATTTTTATTCTTATGATTGTGTGCGGTATATTGTGGGATGAATATTTTTGGTCTTTCTGGAGTGATGATGTGTGAGGAGTATAATTTCGCATGATATTTCCAGTTGTAATTGAGTGTCACTGTTTGTCAGGTTGATAAGAACGTGCGACGGGGTTTTGTTTTTGTGTAATCAAAAATCGTAAAGAAGTATCTATTTATTTTTTCATGCTAAATATCCTCAGTGAGATACAGGCAAAAGCCTAGTTTAGTGGTGATACGACAAATGAAAGGCAACAAACCCAGATCCATTAAAATTGTATGTCCAAATTAAATAACCTGTTGTTTTTTCACAAATTATGTATATTTCTTGTCATGTGTAATAATAAATAAATAAATAAATAAAAATTAATATTATTTTAAACCTTTAAAAAAATTTTAAGTCGGTCTTTTTTATAACACTAGTAACATAGAAAATCAAAATAAGAGAAAGGATAATAAATATAATACATACATATAATTACGTCATTTCTCTGTTGGGGAAGGCAGAGAGAACAGAGCGCCAAACTTTCCTATCAACACACATACTCGTAACCTTAGCCAGTTCTCACACAACTCCTGCAATATCTCTAGCTTTTTACGTTTCCTTCTTTCATAATATCATTCACTTAATCCAACCATACTTTCTTTGGTTTTCCTCTCACACGCATTACATTCAAATTTTCACTATATTTGTTTTGTTAGTATTTCTTCATTAATTTGTTCCACACACTCAAACCATCGTAGAGAGCTCTCCTTAATCTTACTCAACACATCAGCCTTAAGTTTACATTCATACTTTATTACTTCATTCTGTCAAACATTGTCATCCCATGTATTCTTCTCGGTAATAAATACATTTATCACTGCAAAAGAAAGAAACTGTACAATATTTCTGATAACGATCTCCTGAGCATGAGACGATCTCCGTGAGAGAGAATTAATTATGGATAAATAAAATTAAAATTATAAAATATTTAAAATACATATACAAATTTCACCTAAAACAATCCATCATTAAATAGATGCCCTGGACACTGCACTAACGTACTTCCTACGATATAATGTATTTTATCATTTAACCATGAAATACGCATTGAACTAGCTTGATATTTTATCATTTAACCATGAAATACCCATTCAACTAGCTTGATATTTTATCATTTAACCATGAAATACGCATTCAACTAGCTTGATATTTTATCATTTAACCATGAAATACGCATTCAACTAGCTTCATGTTTTATCATTTAACCATGAAATACGCATTCAACTAGCTTGATATTTTATCATTTAACCATGAAATACGCATTGCACTAGCTTGATATTTTAGCCCACATAGAACTGACGTATTGAAAAAAACTTTTTATTCAAGCTCATATGTGTATGATGTTATTTTATTTTCCCTCAAATATATCAAAATTGATTTATTGTCGGTTGAATTTTTTAAATGTCTGATTTTTATAAGATTTCTAAATACATGCATACATACTATCACACCAATTCCATCTAAGAGTAGGCAGAGTGGACATAACGCCGAACGTCCTCATCTCGACACACATCGTTAGCCTCTTTCACATCCATACACCTTCTCATACAACTCCTACGATTTCTCTGAATTTTACATTGCTTTCTTTCAAAATATCACTCAGTTGATCCAACTACACGTTTCTTGGTCTTCCTCGACCATGCCTTGCATTAAATATTTGTTTTAGTTTTTCTTCATTCATTAATTCATTCATTCTACGTGCTCAAACCATCTCAGTGCTCTTCTTTATGTTACCAATACATAAACCTTACGTTAACATTCATTTTTAATCACTTCATTTCGTATTCTGTCATACATTGTCACCGCACGTATTATTTTCAGTGTACGCATTTCCCCAACATTTATTCGGCTTCTTTCATTATTTTTACACGCCAACGTTTCACTCTCATACATCAAAGTTGACACTAAAATACTATTGTGAACTATCATATTAGAAGATTTTGATACTTTCCAGTTCAAGTATATTTGTTTTATATGTTATTTATAGTTAAAGCATTAATATTTTGGAGGTTTAAAGACATTGTAATTTATTTTATCAAACATTGGAGGTTAAATACATTGTTATTTTTTATAACGGTATAACCCTACCGGTTTCAAGGCTTTCACCTCATCATCAGGGGAGCACAAACAAGACAGTCTTGTTTGTGCTCCCCTGATGATGAGGTGAAAGCCTTGAAATCGGTAGGGTTATACCGTTACAAAAAGTGGAATAAACAGGGTTTGATAAAACAAATTACAATATATTTATTTTAGTGCCCCATTGACTTTGTTTTTTTATCGCTACACGTCGTTCGATATCCATCTTACTCTTCCATAATAAATAGATTTCTAATTTTTTGCAAATTTGGTTAAATTCACATGAGTGTAAATATTAATTATTTTTTTAAATTCTTTATTTTTTTTGCAAATTTGTCTTAATATTTAATATGTTTTTAAATCCTTTATAAATGAATAAACCTTGGATACTGTATAAAATATATAATATAATATACCAGTATGTCTCTATTATTCCACATGTAATGAAAATAAACATATTTTTCAGGAGAGAAGAACTTCACTGACGCCTGATGGCGGCGAGTCTAGCCGAGACCCATTATTAGTGAGCCTTCTTCAGGAAGGCCATGACATGATGGCTAATCTCAAAGGAATCAACCTGAAACCACAACCTTGCTACAGAGATTCGGAACCTATAAACTTGTACCACAAAGTAGGACATGGTAAGACATTTATTTTACTTTTTACTGACAAACTAAATTATTAGCAGACACCTGTCTAAGATTATTAGCAAACAACTGTCTAAGATTATAAGCAGACACCTGTCTAAGATTAATAGCAGACACCTGTCTAAGATTATAAGCAGACACCTGTCTAAGATTATAAGCAGACACATGTCTAAGATTATTAGCAGACACCTGTCTATAATTATAAGCAGACACCTGTCTAAGATTATTAGTAGACACCTGTCTAAGATTATTAGTAGACACCTGTCTAAGATTATTAGCAGACACCTGTCTACGATTATAAGCAGACACCTGTCTAAGATTATTAGCAGACACCTGTCTACGATTATAAGCAGACACCTGTCTAAGATTATTAGCAGACACATGTCTAAGATTATTAGCAGACACCTGTCTAAGATTATTAGCAGACACCTGTCTAAGATTATTAGCAGACACCTGTCTAAGATTATAAGCAGACACATGTCTAAGATTATTAGCAGACACCTGTCTAAGATTATTAGCAGACACCTGTCTAAGATTATTAGCAGACACCTGTCTAAGATTATCAGCAGACACCTGTCTATGATTATAAGCAGACACCTGTCTAAGATTATTAGCAGACACCTGTCTAAGATTATTAGCAGACACCTGTCTAAGATTATTAGCAGACACCTGTCTTATAAGATTGAGTTCCTATTCTGAGACTAATTTATGATTCTCACTCAATCGTGATCATACCACGAGCTGCCTTTTGTGTCGACGTGAAAAGGTGTCTAAAAATGTATTGTTATGTTGTCTGCCTGCATCTTGTTTACCATTGGCTGATCGTTACGGCTGTGGTGAAATACAAATCCAGTTTAACCTGTAAGCTAGTGAGCTATATAGGAACAATATGTACCCACGGAGTGAGTTTTTTAAATATTGTTTTACGTCTTATTTTTGTGAGGTTGAAAAAATATTATTACAAATCGGTAAAAGCGAAAACTGTATTGCGAATTAGAATTTGTTATGACAAATTATCCACAGATATCAATACAATTAACTTTTTTGGTATAATCTATACTTTTCTTGGATGTTAATGTAAAACGCACCAGTGCGTTCGTACTCACTTACAGGTTAAGATCCGCAATTATTTCCAATTAAGTACTGCATGGTCGCGCGGTAACGCACTGGACTTCCGTTAGGAAGATCGCTGATTCGAACTCTGCGCTATGCTACTCCTCTTAAATGACACAGGCATTTTTTCTACCTAATATTCGGGGGTTTAAAAATATTTATGGCTTCGGTCATATCTATTCTTTTAAAATAAAAAGAGAAAAAAACATGCCGGTGTACTCCAATTATCTCACTCCGGTGCGCCATCAGATCCAGTACAGTGGTGTGGCCGGTGAGCTTGCTTGTGTGCAGCGGCTTACTCATTTAAAATAAAAATGAACTCCACGGCACAGATTCACTTTTCAATTGAATTGACGTTGGAATGGCGAGGGGATCCTCGACTACGAGGCCTAGCAACGACGACAAAGTTTTTTTTTTTGATTAAATATCTTTTCTTTTAAAATAACGTAAAAAATATACTTATCGTTTTTTAAGTAATTATTTTTTTCCCGAAGAAGTACATGATTCTGAATAGTTTTTTCGGAAAATTTCAACGACGATTAAGTTATTTATTAAAAATTACAAATCGTAGGAACATTTAGTACATAAAATATCAACAATTTAAAAAAACCACCATGGCGCGTGAAATCACCTATGCATAGTGCAACAAGACTGAAAAAAAATACTCCAATGCTATCAACGGAAGGAAAGTCATCGAATTATAAAGTCGATCGGATTTAGACAGTCGATCGGAGCGTGGTTGTTATTGCGACAGGATTTTGAGTACTTGGGCTCTCAAGATGAATAACGTGTGGAAAAGATTTGTGTGCGCTCTTGAGTGTGGGTTTCTTCTTGTTGTTTTGATTTTTGTTGTTTTGTATTTGTGTTTCTATATATTTTTGTGCTAATTTTTATTCTTATGATTGTGTGCGGTATATTATGGGATGAACATTTTTGGTTTCATTTTTGTTTCATTTTGGGTTCATTTTTGGTTTTATTTTTGTTTTTATTCTTATAATTGTGTGCGGTATATTATGGGATGAACAAGTTTGGTCTTTCTGGAGTGATGATGTGTGAAGAGTTTGATTCCGCATGATGTTTCCAGTTGTAATTGAGTGTCACTGTTTGTCAGGTTGATGAGAACGTGCAACGGGGTTTTGTGTAATAAAAAATCGGAAAGAAGTATCGATTTATTTTTTCATGCTAAATATCCCCAGTGAGATACAGGCAAAAACCTAGTTTACTGCGGATACGATAAATGAAAGGCGACAAACCCAGATCCATTAAAATAATGTATGTCCAAATTAAATTACCTGTTGATTTTTCGCAAATTCTGTATATTTCTTGTTATGTGTAATAATAAATTAAAAAAAGACAAAATGAGAGTGGGATAATTAGTCTCCCAGACAAGATCGATTGAGAAAATGTTGAAGAAGAATCATTCTAGACATGAAATTACCCAACTCGCATTCTCACAAAGAATATAGATTGCTTTTAAAATCAATATACTGAACCCTGCACAAAATATTTGTTTCAAAAATAATATTTTGTCAAAATCCCCTAGCAGCGAGTCGTGTGACAGTTAAGAACCGCGTCCAAGTTTTATGACGTTTGTTATATTGCTGCTTGAAATATTTCCGATCTTTGATTTTTATTTTTTGATTTGATTTTTTACTGTGCAAAATATTATGTTGGTCAACGAACTTATGAAACATCCGTCTGTACGAATATATGCCTCCTTTGATATTTGCTAGTAATGTGGTTACAATGTAATTCTGTTCGGTTTGTTTACGTAATCGGGATTAGTTGGGTATTTTATGTAACTCATTATTTAAGTCCTAACGGGTAACTTTTTCTCAAAAACAAAATTGAGACCACTTTTTTCCGGCAAAGCTTGATTTATTAAAAAAATATTTATATTCTCACTATAATCCACATTTGTCACAAATTTGTAATTCCTTTTTCTACAAAAATACTATACACAGAAGGAAAAATATGGACACACATAAACAATATTGCGTAACAACAAATATACTCAAACATTACAAATTGGTGTTTCAATATTACATTTGATTACGAAAAATTAGTTTATGGAGTGGAACGGTCTGTCACTAAAATAACTTCTAAATATCAATATTTCTCTCAATTAAAGTTTCAACGATACACAGAACAAGTAAAAATATAGTAATTGATTAGGTTAACAATTATTTACCTGAAAATCAAACAAATAATATCCAATATTTTTCTTTTCTGTATTATATTATCTCGTTAACTTTGGTGTGTATTACAGAAATAAGGTCTGTTAATGCTAAAATTATGTTAAGTTTAATTAAATTTTATTTCATCTGTTAAATTTAAAAAAAACTTAAATTTTTTTGACATTAGTTTACCCACTGCCAAAACAACGAATTTTATCAAAGCCTGAACTTTAGCTAATTATGTTAAAATAGTTCCGTAATATTCGTTTAAAAAATATCTTGATTGTGTATGTCCCTTTGTATATTTTTGACAGTTGCACAATCTGTTGAATTTTTATTGTTTATGATCATATTTGTATCTGATATAATATTTTTGACAGCTGCACAATTTGTTGATTTTTTATGATCTTATTCGTATCTGATGAGTGATAACCTCTAAGTTTTACAGTTAGTGATAAAATAAAATAAACTATTTTAAAATGGTTTTGAAATACTTTTTTGGTAAAGTAAGAAATTGTATTTTCTTGTTGACTCAACCGAAAATTTTAGTCTTAGACAAGATTGTACAACTATACGTAAAATGGAAAATAATGAACTGTCAAAAATGCTGTCCGTAAGTTGTTTACATTAAACTAGTTGCAACCCGTGAAATATTCACGGAAGTAAAACAAATTATATATTTATGAATATATATATTCATAAATGTAAAATTTGTTTATATATATCATTTATACATCGTCCCCTTTTACAGCGGTTCAAAAATGGTTAGCTACGTATTTAAAATTCGTTCAGTATCACGGACCCACCGAGATTCAAATTTCGAATTACTTTCGGAGAGAATCCAAGTATTCCTCTCTCATATTCAAAATTCAATTCTCGTATTATTTCTTTGACGACAACCGTCGTACGGGCTTTGGCCTATTTATATTATGATTATTATTTCAAAGTTCATATTCTAGTGTAAAGTTTTTAGAAATCAAGTGATATTTTTCTTTATATACGAGTATATTGAATCCCTTGTTTTAAAATATGTAAATGCTTCCTGGCAAATTATTTGTGTTCAATGTTTTTTTTAAAATTTATTCAATAATAACTCTTATTTGTTTCAGGTACACTTGATATGTACGTTCTCAACCCATCAAAGGATTCAAAATATGTTAAAGATTTTCTTCATAAATGGCACAACAATGACCACAAGTTATTCTCAAGTAGAAGTAATTCGAAAGAATTCACTTTTCCTATACAGAATATGGTATCAATATGTGCTCTACTTGTCTGGCAACCGGCAAACCCCGATGATACGATTACCCGCATAATGTTTCCAGGCAGTACACCTCAACATAAAATCTTTGAAGGATTAGAACGGATAAAACATTTAGAATTTATGAAGCATCCTACTTGTACCGCACGATCAATAACTCCCGTTCCTACAACTCTCAAAACATATAGACAAGTTTCACATTCGAAGTATGCCCAAGAAAAGAGCTCAGCCGAATCGACAACCGTGAAAACAGTCCATAAAACAACGGTTGAAAAAGATGTCAAAAGAGAAACTACAGACAGACAAGTATCAGCAGAGAAATCGATAATCACCGGCGATGTAGATAAATCTATCCCGGAAAAAGACCAAATAGATAAACTCTCGAAAGACGACAATAAATTAGCGGATGAATCATTAGTTGATAAACGTGAAATAATTCAAGATATTACAGACAATAAATTACGCACAGAAAAAGAACAACAACTTATCGAAGATAATAGAAAAACTGAAAGTAAAATCATATCGAAGACATCTGCGACGGTGTTAACTACTCAAACTAAACAAAAAACTTTAGAAAAGAAAATTAAGACTGAAAGCAAGAAGACTGAAAGTATCACTGATATTAGTAATGAAAAGAAAATTTCAGAGAAAAGACGTAAAGATAATAAGAATATTGTTGACAAAAAAAGTAAAAAATCTGAAGTTAGTGATATATTAGGTGATAAAAAAGAGAAAAAGTCTGAAGTAGTTAAAAAAGAAGATGAACCGAGTGTAAGACAAATTGAATTAAAAATAAAAGATATTGAGAAACCGGAGTCAAGACCCAAAAGCGAAGTCCATCGAAAGAAATTTGAGCACAAATCTAAAATAGACACGAATCTTTCTGCAACAAGAACTCGAAGTATATCAAGAACAGTCCAAAAGTCAACGGAAAGGAAAACTGCTCTGTCTGCGGATAAAAAGATTGAAATTGTGAAATCGTCACCGACAAGTCCTAAAAAAATTGCCGAATTAAAATCTTCACCTATTCAATCGCAGGAAAAGGAAACGATCAAACCGAGAATTTCAAATCGTCTTAAAAAAACAAGTCCGGGAAGCACTCCCGCTAAAAGTGCAAAAGATGCTAACAATCGGAAAGTTATAGAATCAAAATATAAGTCTGCTTCACCGAAGAGAGATTTTGTCAAACCGATAGAAAAGAAAGAAAGCGTTAAATTAAAACGAGAACCGATATCCCGTCGACCTAAACCAATATCTTCTCCTGTCAAGACTTTGAAATTGACCGGCAGTCCGAGCCGATTGATTAAATCAACAAAAACTGAAAAAGAAAAATCTGTTAAGAAAAAGGTGAAAAGGGAAGATAAAACTGAAAAAGAGTCTATTATTCATCCTTATGAAGAGAAAAAGGTTGATGATGACAGTTCTAAATCTATCGATGATGCGAAACAACAAGAATTAGATGAACTTCGAGAAGAACAAGAAATCGTAAGAGAAATTGAAGCTGTGTTTAACAGAGATAGTGAGACTGAAGAAAAGATTGAATACACAGTTGAATCTGATGGAGAAAGATTAGGGGACGATGCTAAAACTGAAACAACTGTAGAAGGAGAATTCGAAGAAGAATATTTAATAATTGAAAAAGAAGAAGTTGATCAATACACAGAAGATTCAATAAATGAGCCAGAAAGTAGTCATACTAATGAAGAAGAATTACAAAAGCATGTAAGAGATTCTCAAGAGTCAGAAAAGAAGAGAAAAATCAGCGATGTAGTGTCGGAGGAAGTTGATGAAGTAATAAAATCTAAGAAAGTTGTCACAATGAAAGATGAAAAACAAGATGAAATTAAAATTGTTGATGAAGACGAAGAACAAAAAATTACTATAACATCTCTATCTCCTGAACATAAAGAACAGATTCAAGAACAATTAGAAAGTATTATAACGTCGGCTACTTCATTATTAGAAAAGCAATCGGAAGATTCCAAAGAAAAAGAAGACACTTCGAAGAAAGAAGTAGTTCAAAATAATATAAGGGAATTATCCAAGGAGCTTTCCACAAGTATAGAAGAAAAGGCTGATGGAAGTAGTGAAAAGAAAGTTTCAGATAGTAAAGAGGATTTAGATGAAAAACCAAGATTATTCACGGAACCAAATATAATGCAGGAGTCACAACCGGAAGAAAAGTTCTCTACTACTATGGAATCGGGTGCAACTACTACTGCTCCAACTTTACCAGAGGATGAGCGAATACCTCTGGATGAAATTAAAGAAGACAAAATAATTGAAGAAAAACATGTTAAAGAAGAAACTATGGAAAAAGAAAATCATGTTATAATTCCACCAAGCACATTGGAACCTTTCCCGCAGTCAATAATTGGAAGTAGTCAATTTGAAACGCAACCATTGAGAGATATTGTAAAAACCCCTGATGAAGTCGCTGACTTACCAGTTCATGAAGAAGTAGACTTTGACACATTTGATGGATATGAAAGAAAAAAAGATGATAAACTTAAAGATTTACATGATAAACAAGGTGATATTTCAACGAAAATGATTGAAAAAGAGTATGATATTAATGAGAAGGTTTGTAAAAAGAAACCAGAGCTTGATTTTTTAAAGGATATAAAACCTCCAATAAAAATAGAACAAGGTGAAAAGAATGATTTATATGTGGAAAAGGGAGTACAAGAAGAATTAGTGGTACAAATGTTACAGCACGCTTCACATGCCGAAGTTGTTACTGTTACACCAGGGTCAGCACCAGAATCTCCCGCTTTCCCTAAAACAATTCCATTTGTAACACAAACATCAAAAAGTTTAGTGATGACTGATAAGCATGAAGATAGCAGTACCTTGCAGCAAAATAACTATATGGAATATGAATATCAACCATTTACGACGGAGTTGCGAGAAACTCACATAACTACAGTGGATTCCCCATTAAAAGAAGAAATACCTTATGATGAATTTCATACAATCTCAGATAAAATCACTTCAATTCCTGAAGACATTGAAGATAAAGAAATCAGTGAAACTCAATTGCAAAATGTTTGCGTTGATAAAAAGATAATGAAACAAATTGATGAAAAGACAGAGGAACATTTAAAACAAGTCACTGAATTAGAAACTTCACACATTGAAAGTGATGAAAAAGATATGCTTTATAAAGGTATTAAGATCACAGAAAAGGACGTTGAAAAAATTGTAGCAGATGTAGCAGAAGTTTTAAAGTCAGATAAAAGCTTAGAAGAGATTATACCAGAAATATTATCAGGCAAATCAAGCCCAACGTCTGCTCTAATATGCTCTTCGAAACTGAAAGAAAAAGAGAGGGAAACATATGTTCAAGAAGAAAAAGATATAGACACTTGTGAAGATAAAATGGAGGAAGATAAAGATATAGACACTTATGAAGATAAAATGGAGGAAGATAAAGATATAGACACTTGTGAAGATAAAATAGAGAAAGATAAAGAGCAAACCAAACAAACAGTTATGAAACCAAAAACTGTGCAAAGAATGCTAGTAACTGCTAGTAGTGAAGATGGGGGACACGAAATTGAAATTTGTTCAAAAGGTAGTATTAAATTTTCACCAGATGATGTAGAACCTTTAGCAAAAGATGCATTGGATGACGAGCCAAGCATTCCAACTAGTAAAAGAGCAAAGAGGCACGTACAAGAATATATAGAAAAAGACCAAAAGGAAGAAATATCCCTCACACAAAAAGAATTAGAAACTACGAAAGTTGTTGAAGAAAAAACTTCATATGTAGAAGATTCACAAGATAGCGTAATACAATCAACCCATGAATCATTGCCAGCACATGAAGAAAAGCAACATGAGAAAAAAAAACCTCTCAAGATTATAGATGAGATTAAAGATAAGGTTTCTTCCGTTTTTGAAAAAGTGTCAATATTTAAAAAAGATACAGCTCAAAGTCTCCAAAAAGAGGAAAAGACCAAATTGGAAGAAATTGAAAAATCAATTGATAAAACACTTATTCAAGAAGAGGTTAGCAAGAAATCACCAGATCATCCCACTGAACTGATAAAGGATGATAAAACTACTCCTGAATCAGAGGCTGAGAAATCCTCTGAAAAATTCCCTATTTTGGTTCATGATGATGAGGATCGTCATTCACCAGAGCTCATACAGGACATTGAAGAAAAAGCTGATGAAAAACCAACTGATAAAATTCATGATGTAGATGATAGAAAACCACTAGAGCTCACAGATAAAATGAAAGAGGATGAAAAATCTACCGAATCACATGCTCCAGAAGAAGAAAGACCTGAGACGCCAGAACATCCCGCTGAATTAGTTATGGATCATAAAACAACTTCTAAATCAGAGACTGTGAAATCTCCTGTATCTATTCATGATAAGGAAGATAGAAAATCACCAGAGCTCACACATGAAGTAAAAGAAGATGAAAAACCTGCAAAATCATCTCTTTCGGAAAAAGAAAAAAGGGAATCCCCAGAACGTTCCGCTGACTTGATCATGGATGTTAAAACTACTCCCGACTCAAAGGCAGAGAAGTCACCACCAAAATCGCCTGTATTAATCCATGATGTTGATGATAAAAAATCACCAGAGCTCACACATGAAGTGATAGAGGATGAGAAATCTCCTGCCAAATCACCTACTCCTGAAAAAGAAATGGCAAAATCACCTGAACATCCCGCTGACTTGATATTGGATGTAAAAACTATTGCTGATTCAAAGGCTGAGAAGTCACCACCTAAATCACCTGTTTCAATTCATGATGGAGAAGAAAGAAAATCACCGGAAATTACACAGAAAGTGAAAGTTGATGAAAAATCTCCAGTTAAATCACCTCTTACTGAAGAAGACATGAAAACATCGCCAAAACATCCCGCAGAGTTGACCATGGATAAAAAGACTATTTCTGATTCAAAGGCTGATAAGTCACCACCTAAATCACCTGTTCATGATATTGGGGATAGGAAATCACCAGAACTCTCTCTTGAAGTAATAGAAGATGAAAAATCTCCAGAACATCCTGCTGACTTGATCATGGATGTTAAAACTACTCCCGACTCGAAGGCTGAGAAGTCACCACCAAAATCACCTGTATCAATCCATGATGTTGACGATAAAAAATTACCAGAGCTTCCACATGAAGTAAAAGAAGATGAAATGGATGATAAAACTACTTCAGAATCAATGGCTGATAAGTCACCAACAAAAACACCTGTTTTAACTCATGATGTTGAGGATATAAAATCACCAGAGGTTACACACGAAGTGCAAGTAGGTGAAAAATCTCCTGCTACAGCATCTGTTACCGAAGACGACAAAAAAACATCACCAGAACATCCCAGTGACTTGATCACAGATGTAAAAGCTATTCCTGAAATAAAGGGTGAGAAATCGCCTGTATCAATTCATGACATTGAGGAAAAAAAATCACCAGAGCTCACACATAAATTAAAAGTAGATGAAAAACCTTCTACCAAATCATCTCTTCCAGAAGAAAAAAGGAAATCCCTAGAACATCCTGCTGACTTGATCATGGATGTTAAAACTACTCCTGACTCAAAGGATGAGACGTCACCACCGAAATCACCTGTATTACTCCATGATGTTGATGATAAAAAATCACCGGAGCTCACACATGAAGTGATAGTGGATGAGAAATCCCCTGCCACATCACCTACTCCTGAAAAAGAAACGGCAAAATCACCAGAACATCCCGCTGACTTGATACTGGATGTAAAAACTATTGCTGATTCAAAGGCTGAGAAGTCACCACCTAAATCACCTGTTTCGATTCATGATGGTGTGGATAGAAAATCACCAGAGCTTACACATGAAGCGCAAGTAGATGAAAAATCTCCTGCCAAATCACCTATTACTGAAGAAGACACGAAAAAATCACCAGAACATCCCGTAGACTTGATAGTGGATGAAAAAACTATTCCTGATTCAAAGGCTGAGAAGTCACCACCTAAATCACCTGTTTCGATCCATGATGGTGTGGATAGAAAATCACCAGAGCTTACACATGAAGCGCAAGTAGATGAAAAATCTCCTGCCAAATCACCTATTACTGAAGAAGACACGAAAAAATCACCAGAACATCCCGTAGACTTGATAGTGGATGTAAAAACAATTGCTGATTCAAAGGCTGAGAAGTCACCACCTAAATCACCTGTTTCGATCCATGATGGTGTGGATAGACAATCACCAGAGCTTACACATGAAGCGCAAGTAGATGAAAAATCTCCTGCCAAATCACCTATTACTGAAGAAGACACGAAAAAATCACCAGAACATCCCGTAGACTTGATAGTGGATGTAAAAACAATTGCTGATTCAAAGGCTGAGAAGTCACCTCCTAAATCACCTGTTTCGATCCATGATGGTGTGGATAGAAAATCACCAGAGCTTACACATGAAGCGCAAGTAGATGAAAAATCTCCTGCCAAATCACCTATTACTGAAGAAGACACGAAAAAATCACCAGAGCTCACTCTTGAAGTTAAAGAAGTTGAAAAAATTTCAACCAAAGAATCTGTTTCTGAAGAAGAAAAGAAAAAATTACCAGAACATCCCAGTGACTTGATCATGGATGTAAAAGCTATGCTTGAGTCTGAATCTGAGAAGTTGCCACCTAAATCGCCTGTTTCAACTCATGAGATTGAGGATACAAAATCACTAGAGTTCGCACCAGAATTGAAAGTAGATGAAAAACCCAAAACCATATCATCTCTTCCAGAAGAAGATAAAAGAATATCCCCAGAGCATCCTACTGGCTTGATCACGGATGATAAAACTACTTCTGAATCAAAGGCTGATAAGTCACCACCAAAATCACCTGTTTCGATCCATGATGTTGAAGATAGAAAATCTTCAGAGCTTCCACACGAAGTGCAAGCTGGTGAAAAATCTCCTGCTAAATTACCTGTTACTGAAGAAGATAAGAAAAAATCGCCAGAACATCCCGCAGACTTGATATTGGATGTACAAACTATTCCTGATTCAAAGGCTGATAGGTCGCCACCTAAATCGCCTGTTTTAGTTCATGTTGTTGAGGATAGAAAATCACCAGAGCTCACTCTTGATGTAAAAGTAGATGAAAAATCTACACCTAAATCACCTGGTGCTGAAGACGAACATAAAAAATCACCAGAACATCCCGCTAGCTTAATTATGGATGGTAAAATTCCTTCTGAATCAAAGGCTGATAAGTCGCCACCAAAATCACCTATATCAATCCATGATGTTGTAGATACAAAATCACCAGAGCTTATACATAAAGTGCACGTAGGTGAACAATCTTCTTCCAAATCATCTCTTCTAGAAGAAACAAGTAAATCCCCAGAACATCATGCTGACTTGATCGTGGATGTTAAAACTACTTCCGACTCAAAGGCTGAGAAGTCACCACCGAAATCACCTGTATTAATCCATGATGTTGATGATAAAAAATCACCAGAGCTCACACATGAAGTGATGGTAGATGAAAAATCTTCTGCCAAATCCCCTGTTACCGAAGAAGACTCGAAAACATCGCCAGAACATCCCTCAGACTTGATATTGGATGTAAAAACTATTCCTGATTCAAAGGGTGAGATGTCGCCACCTAAATCACCTGTTTCAGTTGATGTGGAAGATAAAAAATCACCAGAGAAAAAATCTCTTGATGAAAAATCTACACCCAAATCGCCAATTACTGAAGAAGAACAGAAAACATTACCAGACCATCCCAGTGACTTAATCATGGATGTTAAAGCAACTCCTGAATCGAAGACTGCGAAGTCGCCACCTAAATCGCCTATTTCAATTCATGAGATAGAAGATAGAAAATCACCAGAACCAACGCGTGAATTAAAAAGTGATGGAAAACCCTCTACCAAACCATCTATACCAGAAGAAGACAAAACAAAATCCCCAGAACATCCTACTGACTTGATCTTGGATGTTAAAACAACTGTAGACTTGAAAGATGATAAGTCCCAATCAAGATCACCTGTATCGATCCATGATGTTGATGATAAAAAATCATTAGAGTTGACACATGAAGTGAAAGATGAGAAATCTCCTGTGAAATCACCTGTTACCGAAGAAGAAAAACTAAAATCACAAGAGCATTCCCCTGACTTGATTTTTGATGATAAAACTACTGAATCAAAGGCTGATAAGTCACCACCAAAATCACCTGTTTTAATTCAAGATGTAAAAGATAGAAAATCACCAGAGCTTACACATGAAGTAAAAGTAGATAAAAAATCTCCAGCCGAATCACCTGTTACCGAAGAAGGACAGGAAACATTACCAGAACATCCCAGTGACTTCGTAATGGATGTTAAAGCTACTCCTGAAACGAAAGGTGAAAAATCGCCTGTTTCAATTCATGACATTGAGGATAGAAAATCACCAGAGCTCATACATGAATTAAAAATAGATGAAAAACCTTCTACCAAATCATCTCTTCCAGAAGAAGAAAAAAGGAAATCCCCAGAACATCCTGCTGACTTGATCATGGATGTTAAAACTACTCCTGACTCAAAGGCTGAAAAGTCACCACCAAAATCGCCTATATTACTCCATGATGTTGATGATAAAAAATCACCAGAGCTCACACATGAAGTGATAGAGGATGAGAAATCCACTACCAAATCACCTACTCCTGAAAAAGAAAAGGCAAAATCACCAGAACATCCCACTGACTTGATATTGGATGTAAAAACTATTGCTGATTCAAAGGCTGAGAAGTCACCACCTAAATCACCTGTTTCGATTCATGATGGTGTGGATAGAAAATCACCAGAGCTTACACATGAAGCGCAAGTAGATGAAAAATCTCCTGCCAAATCACCTATTATTGAAGAAGACACGAAAAAATCACCAGAACATCCCGTAGACTTGATAGTGGATGTAAAAACTATTCCTGATTCAAAGGCTGAGAAGTCACCACCTAAATCACCTGTTTCGATCCATGATCGTGTGGATAGAAAATCACCAGAGCTTACACATGAAGCGCAAGTAGATGAAAAATCTCCTGCCAAATCACCTATTACTGAAGAAGACACGAAAAAATCACCAGAACATCCCGTAGACTTGATAGTGGATGTAAAAACAATTGCTGATTCAAAGGCTGAGAAGTCACCACCTAAATCACCTGTTTCGATCCATGATGGTGTGGATAGACAATCACCAGAGCTTACACATGAAGCGCAAGTAGATGAAAAATCTCCTGCCAAATCACCTATTATTGAAGAAGACACGAAAAAATCACCAGAACATCCCGTAGACTTGATAGTGGATGTAAAAACTATTGCCGATTCAAAGGCTGAGAAGTCACCACCTAAATCACCTGTTTCGATCCATGACGTTGTGGATAGAAAATCACCAGAGCTTACGCATGAACCGCAAGTAGATGAAAAATCTCCTGCCAAATCGCCATTTACTGAAGAAGAACAGAAAAAAATTCCAGAACAACCCAGTGATTTAATTATGGATGTAAAAGCAACTCCTGAATCAAAGGCTGAGAAGTCGCCACCAAAATCGCCTATTTCAATTCATGAGATTGAGGATAGAAAATCACCGGAGCTCACACATGAAATGAAAGAAGGTGAGAAATCTCCTTCGAAATTACCTGTTACCGAAGAAGAAAAGCAAAAAACACCAGAGCATCCCGTTGGCTTGATCATGCAAGATAAAACTATTTCGGAATCAATGGCTGATAAGTCACCACCAAAATCACCTGTTTCAATTCAAGAAGTTAAAGATAGAAAATCACCAGAGCTTACACATGAAGTGAAAGAAGGGGGAAAATCTCCTGCCAAATCACCTGTTACCAAAGTAGACA
Source organism: Odontocerum albicorne (assembly GCA_949825065.1). NCBI lineage: Eukaryota > Metazoa > Arthropoda > Insecta > Trichoptera > Odontoceridae > Odontocerum > Odontocerum albicorne. The sequence goes on along the minus strand of OX463853.1, from coordinate 36,306,192 downwards.
AAATCAAATCACCTGAGCATGTTAAAACTGCCTCTGAAGCGATAGCGGAAAAGTCGCCATCTAAATCACCTATTTCAATTCATGAATTTGAAGACAAAAAATCACCAGAGTTTACACATGAAGTAAAAGTAGATGAAAAATCTACACCCAAATCACCTGATGTTGAAGATGAACAGAAAAAAAAACCAGAGCATCCCAGTGACGTGATCATGGATGTAAAAGATACTCCTAAATCAAAGGCTGAGAAGTCGCCACCTAAATCGCCAGAGCCAACATGTGAATTGAAAGCTGATGGAAGACCTTCTACCACATCACCTCTTCCGGAAGAAGAAAAAATGCAACCCCCAGAACATACTGGGGATTTAATCATGGATGTTAAAACTACTCCCGACTCGAAGTCACCACCAAAATCGCCAATACTAATCCATGATGTTGATGATAAAAAATCACCAGAGCTCACACATGAAATGAAAGTAGAAGATAAATCTCCTGCGAAATCACCTGTTACCGAAGGAGACAAGAAAAAATTAGCAGAGCATTCCCTTGATTTGATCATGGATGATAAAACTACTTTTGAATCAAAGGCTGATAAGTCACCACCAAAATCACCTGTTGCAATTCAAGATGTTAAAGATAGAAAATCACCAGAGCTTACACATAGAGAGAAAGAAGGGGAAAAATCTCCTGCCAAATCACCTGTTACCGAAAAAGACAAAATCAAATCACCTGAGCATGATAAAACTGCTCCTGAAACAAAAGCTGAAAAGTCGCTACCTACATCACCTGTTTTAATTCATGATGTGGAAGATAGAAAATCACCAGATCTTATACAGGACAAGAAAATAGATGAAAAATCACCAGCTAAATCACCTATTACCGAAGAAGTCAAGCTAAAATCGCCAGAACATGCCACAGACATGATCATGGAGATTAAAACTTCTCCTGAATCAAAGACTGAATTCTCGTTACCTACATCTCCTGTTTTAATTCATGATGATAAGGAAAGAAAATCACCAGAGCTCATACATGAATTGAAGGAAGATGAAAAACTTTCTACCACATCACCTCTTCCGGAAGGAGAAAAAAGTAAATCCCCAGAACATCCTGCTGAATTGATCATGGATATTAAAACAACTCTCGACTTGAAGGCTGAGAAGTCATCACCAAAATCGCCTGTATCAATCCATGTTGTTGATGATAAAAAACCATCAGAACTCAAACATGAAATGAAAGAAGATGAGAAATCTTCTACAAAGTCACCACCAAAATCGCCTGTATCAATGCATGTTGTTGACGATAGAAAATCACCAGAGCTCATACATGAGGTGAAAGAACACGTGCAGTCTCCTGCCAAATCACCTGTTACTGAAGAAGGCTTGATCATGGATGATAAAACTACTTTTGAATCAAAGGCTGATAAGTCACCACCAAAATCACCTGTTTCAATTCAAGAAGTTAAAGATAGAAAATCACCAGAGTTTACACATGAAGAGAAAGAAGGGGAAAAATCTCCTGCCAAATCACCTGTTACCAAAGTAGACAAAATCAAATCACCTGAGCATGTTAAAACTGCCCCTGAAACGATAGCGGAAAAGTCGCCACCTAAATCACCGATTTCAATTCATGAATTTGAAGACAGAAAATCACCACAGCTTACACATGACGTGAAAGTAGGTGAAAAATCTCCAGCCAAATCACATGTTACTGAAGAAGACGAGATAACATCTCCAGAACATCCTGTAGACTTGATATTGGATGTAAAAACTATTCCTGATTCGAAGACTGAGAGTTCGCCACCTAAATCACCTGTTTCAGTTCATGATGTTGAGGATAGAAAATCACCAGAGCTCTCTCTTGAAGTAAAAGTAGATGCAAAATCTGTAGCCAAATTATCTGTTACTGAAGAAGAAGAAAAAACATTACTTGAGCATTCCAATGTTCTCATCATGGATGTAAAAGATACTCCTAAATCAAAGGCTGAGATGTCGCCACCTAAATCGCCTGTTTCAATACACAAGATTGAGGATAAAAAATCACCAGAGCTTGCACGTGAATTGAAAGTAGATGAAAAATCTTCTGCCGAATCATCTCTTCCAGATGAAGAAAAAACTAAATCCTCCGAACATCCTGCTGAATTAATCATGGATGTTAAAACTACTCCCGACACGAAGGCTGACAAGTCACCACCAAAATCGCCTTTATCCATCCATGATGTTGATGATAAAATATTACCAGAGCTTCCACATGAAGTAAAAGAAGATGAAAAATCACCTGTTACCAAAGAAGAAAAGCAAAAAGCACCAGAGCATCCCGTTGGCTTGATCATGCAAGATAAAACTATTTCGGAATCAACGGCTGATAAGTCACCACCAAAATCACCTGTTTCAATTCAAGAAGTTAAAGATAGAAAATCTCCAGAGCTTACACATGAAGAGAAAGAAGGGGAAAAATCTCCTGCCAAATCACCTGTTACCAAAGTAGACAAAATCAAGTCACTTGAACATGTTAAAATTGCCCCTGAAACGATAGCGGAAAAGTCGCCACCTAAATCACCTATTTCAATTCATGAATTGGAAGACGGAAAATCACCAGAAACTACACATGAAGTTAAAGTAGACGAGAAATCTGCCAAATCACATGTTACTGAAGAAGACAAGAAAACTTCTCCAGAACATCCTGTAGACTTGATATTGGATGTAAAAACTATTCCTGATTCGAAGACTGAGAGTTCACCACCTAAATCACCTGTTTCAGTCCATGATGTTGAGGATAGAAAATCACCAGAGCTCTCTCTTGAAGTAAAAGTAGATGCAAAATCTTTAGCCAAATTATCTGTTACTGAAGAAGAAGAAAAAACATTACTTGAGCATTCCAGTGTTCTCATCATGGATGTAAAAGATACTCCTAAATCAAAGGCTGAGATATCATCACCTAAATCACCTGTTTCAATTCATGAGATTGAGGATAGAAAATCACCAGAGTTGACACATGAACTGAAAGAAGAAAAAAAATCGCCAGCTAAATCACCTGTTACCCAAGAAGAAAAGGAAGCACCTTTATTGAAGGCTGAGAAGTCGCCATCTAAATCAACTGTTATAATTTCAGAGGTTGAGGATAGAATATCACCAGAGCCCTCACTTAAAGTGGAAGTAGATGGAAAACCTCTTACCATATCACCTGTAACCGAAGAAGAAAAGAAAAGAACACCAGAACATCCCATCGACTTGATTGTAGATGTGAAATCTACTCCCGACTCGAAGGTTGAGAAGTCACCACTGAAATCGCCTGTATCAATCCATGAGGTTGATGAAAAAAAATCACCAGGTCACATACATGAAATGAAAGAAGATGAGAAATCGCCTTTGAAATCCCTGGTTACTGTAGAAGAAAAAGTAAAATCATCAGAATATCCAGCTGACATCATAGATGTTACAGCTACTCCCAAATCGAAGGCCGAGAAGTCACCACCTAAATCACCGGTTTCAATTCATGAGATTGAGGATAGAAAATCACCAGAGCTGATACATGATGAACTGGAAGATGGTGAGAAATCACCAGCCAAATCCCTTGTTACCGAAAAAGAAAAGAAAAAATCTCTAGAACATCCCACTGACTTAGTCATGGATGATAAAACTACTGAATCGAAGGCTGAGAAGTCACCACATAAATCACCTGTTTCAATTCTTGATGTTGAAGAAATAAAATCAACCAAAGAAGAAATGAAAAAAACACCAGAACATCTCACTGAATTAATAATTGATGGTAAAACTACTCCTGAGTCCAAAAGTGGAAAGTCCTCCTCAAAATCACCTGTTTCTACTCTTGATGTTGAGGATAGAAAGTCACCAGAGCTCACACATGAAGTGAAAGTACATGAGAAATCTCCTGCCAAGTCACCAGTTACTGAAGAAGATAAGAAACATGAGGTTGCACATCAAGTAAAAGAAGATGAGAAATCTCCAGCCAAATCACCAATTCCAGCAGATATAAAGAAATCTCCAGAACATTCTCCTGAATTGATCATCGATGATAAAACTACTCCTGAGTCCGAAGCTGAAAAGTTCTCCCCTAAATCACCTGTTTCTACTCATGATGTTGAGGATAGAAAGTCACCAGAGCTCACACATGAAGTGAAAGTACATGAGAAATCTCCTACCAAGTCACCAGTTACTGAAGAAGATAAGAAACATGAGGCTTTACATGAAGTAAAAGAAGATGAGAAATCTCCAGCCAAATCACCAATTCCAGCAGATATAAAGAAATCTCCAAAACATACTTCAGAATTGATAATTGATGGTCAAACTACTCCTGAGTCCGTAGCTGAAAAAATTTCCCCTAAATTGCCTGTTTCTACTCAGGATGTTGAGGATAGAAAGTCACCAGAACTCACACATGAAGTGAAAGTACATGAGAAATATCCTGCCAAGTCACCAGTTACTGAAGGAGATGAGAAACAAGAGGTTGCACATGAAGAGAAAGAAGATAAAAAATCTCCATCCAAATCACCCATTCCAGCAGATATAAAGAAATCCCCGGATCATTCTCCTGAATTGATCATTGATGGTAAAACTACTCCTGAGTCCGAAGCTGAAAAGTTCTCCCCTAAATCACCTGTTTCTACTCATGATGTTGAGGATAGAAAGTCACCAGAGATCACACATGAAGTGAAAGTACATGGAAAATCTCCTGCCAAGTCACCAGTTACTGAAGGAGATAAGAAACAAGAGGTTACACATGAAGTAAAAGAAGATGAGAAATCTTCAGCCAAATCACCTATTCCAGCAGTTATAAAGAAATCCTCAGAACATACTCCTGAATTGATAATTGATGGTAAAACTACTCCTGAGTCCGTAGCTGAAAAAATTTCCCCTAAATCACCTGTTTCTACTCATGATGATGAGGATAGAAAGTCACCAGAGCTCACACATGAAGTGAAAGTACATGAAAAATCTCCTGCCAAGTCTGAAGGAGATAAGAGACAAGAGGTTGCACATGAAGAGAAAGAAGATGAGAAATCTCCAACCAAATCACCTACTCCAGCAGATATAAAGAAATCCCCAGTACATACTCCTGAAGTGGTCATTGATGATAAAACTACTCCTGAGTCCAAAACTGAAAAATCGTTCTCGAAAGCACCTGTTTCTACTGATGATGTTGAGGATAGAAAGTCACCAGAGCTCACACATGAAGTGAAAGTACATGGGAAATCTCCTGCCAAGTCACCAGTTACTGAAGGAGATAAGAAACATGAGGTTGCACATGAAGAGAAAGAAGATGAGATATCTACAGCCCAATCACCTTCTCCAGTAGATATAAAGAAATCCCCGGAACATACTCCAGAAGTGGTTATTGATGATAAAACCATTTCTAAGTCCGAAGCAGAAAAATCGTCCTCGAAAGCACCTGTTTCTTCTCATGATGTTGAGGATAAAAAGTCACCAGAGCTTACACATGAAGTGAAAGTAGACGAGAAATCTCCTGCCAAGTCACCAGTTATCGAAGGAGATAAACAACAGGTTACACATGAAGTTAAACAAGATGAAAAGTCTCCAGCCAAATCACCTACTCCAGCAGATATAAAGAAATCCCTAGAACATTCTCCCGAATTGATCATCGGTGGTAAAACGACTCCTGAGCCAAAAGTTGAAAAGTCGCTCCCGAAATCGCCTGTTTCTACTCTTGATGTTGAGGATAAAAAGTCACCAGAACTCACACATGAACTAAAAAAAGTTGAGACATCTCCAACTAAATCACCTGATATTGATAAAGAAAAGATAATAACACCAGTACATTCTGATGACTTAATTGTGGATGTTAAAACTATTCCTGTATCAATGGCTGAGAAGTCGCCACCTAAATCACCTGTTTCAATTCATGATGCTGAGGATAGAAAATCACAAGAGGTCATTCATGAAATAAAAGAAGATGAGAAATCTCCAGCCAAATCGCCTATTCCAGCAGATATAAAGAAATCCCCTGAACATACTCCTGAATTGATAATTGATGGTAAAACTACTCCTGAATCCGTATCTGAAAAAATTTCCCCTAAATCGCCTGTTTCTACTCAGGATGTTGAGGATAGAAAGTCACCAGAGCTCACACATGAATTTAAAGTAGATGAAAAATCTCCTGCCAAGTCACCAGATACCGAAGTAGACAAGAAAAAATCACCTGAACATCCTGCTGAATTGGATGTTCGAACTTCTCCAGAATTAAAGGCTATGAAGTCACCACCAAAATCGCCTGCTTTAATTCATGATGTTGAGGAGAGAAAATCACCAGAGCTCACACATGAAGTGAAAGTAGATGAGAAATCTCCTGCTAAATCACCTGTTCCAGAAGATATAATAAAATCAGCAGAACATATGGCCGACTTGGTTATTGATGATAAAACTTCCCCTGAATCGAAGGCTGATAAGTCAACACCAATAACACATGTTTCAATTCAAGGTGTTGAAGATAGACAGTCACCAGGAGACAAAATAATATCGCCTGAGCATCCTGCTGAATCGGTCATGGAAGTCAAAACTTCTGAATTGAAGGCTGAGAAGTCGCCGTCGAAATCACCTATTTCAACTCATGATGTTGAGGATAGAAAATCACCAGAACTCGCACTTGATGGGAAAGTAGATGAGAAATCTCCTGCCAAATCACCTGTTCCAGACGATATAGAGAAATCACCTGAACATCTTGCAGATTTGATCATCGATGATAAAATTACTTCTAAATTAAAAACCGAAAAGTCCCCTCCAAAATCGCCTGTTTCTTCTCATGATGAGGCTAGAAAATTGCCAGAGCTCATACATGAAGTAAAAGTAGATGGTAAATCTCCTATTCGAGAAGATATAAAGAAATCTCCAGATCTCCCTGACTTGATCATGGATGACAAAACTACTCCTGAATCGAAGACAGAAAAGACACCACCAAAGTCGCCTATTTTAACTCATGATGTTGAGGATAAAAAATCACCAGAGCTGATGCACAAAGTCAAAGTAGATGAAACATCTGCAAGCAAATCACCGGTTACCGGAGAAGAAAAGGAAAAATCACCAGAACGTCCCGCTGACCTGTTCATAGATGTTAAAAGTACTCCTGAATTAAAGGTTGAGAAATCACCACCTAAATCACCTGTTTCAGTTCATGATGTTGAAGATAGACAATCACCAGAGCTCACACATAAAGTGAAAGAAGATGAAAAATCTCCGGCTAAATCATCTATTATTGAAGAAGACAAGAAATCAGACCATAGCACTGGTTTGATTGTGGATGATGAAACATCTATAACGAAGACTGAAAAGTCACCACCTAAATCACCTGTTTCAATTCATGACGTTGAGGATAGAACATCACCAGAAGTCACACATGAAGTAAAAATAGATGAGAAATCTCCTGCCAAATCACCTGTTGCAGAAGATATTAAAAAATCCTCGGAAAAACTTGCTGACTTGGTGATTGATGATAAAACTTCTGAATCCAAGGCTGAAAAGTCTCCTCCGAAATCACCTATTGCAACTCATGATGTTGAGCAGAGAAAATCATCTGAGGTCATACACGAAATGAAAGTAAAAGAAAAATCCCCTGTTATGTCACCTGTTGCAAAAGAAGACAAGAAAAAATCACCAGAACATATTCTTGAATTGATCATCGATGATAAAATTACTCCTGATTTGAAAGCTGAGAAGTCACATCCCAAATCGCCTGTTTCTACTCATGTCGTTCATGATAGAAAATCACCTGAACTCACACATGAAGTGAAAGTAGATGAGAAATCTCCAGCCAAATCACCTACTCCAGCAGGTATAAAGAAATCTCCAGAACATTCTCCTGAATTGATCATCGATGGTAAAACTCCCGAGTCCGAAGCTGAAAAGTTGTCCCCAAAATCACCTCTTTCTACTCATGATGTTGAGGATAGAAAGTCACCAGAGCTCACACATGAAGTGAAAGTACATGAGAAATCTCCTACCAAGTCACCAGTTACTGAAGAAGATAAGAAACATGAGGCTGCACATGAAGTAAAAGAAGATGAGAAATCTCCAGCCAAATCACCAATTCCATCAGATATAAAGAAATCTCCAAAACATACTTCAGAATTGATAATTGATGGTCAAACTACTCCTGAGTCCGTAGCTGAAAAAATTTCCCCTAAATTGCCTGTTTCTACTCAGGATGTTGAGGATAGAAAGTCACCAGAACTCACACATGAAGTGAAAGTACATGAGAAATCTCCTGCCAAGTCACCAGTTACTGAAGGAGATGAGAAACAAGAGGTTGCACATGAAGAGAAAGAAGATGAGAAATCTCCAGCCAAATCACCCGTTCCAGAAGATATAAAGAAATCCCCAGAACATCTCGTTGACTTGATCATCGATGATAAAACTACTCCTGGGTCAAAGACTGAAAAGTCACCACCAAAATCTCCTGTTTTGGCTCATGATGTTGATGATATAAAATCACCAGAGATTACGCATGAAATAAAAGCAGATGAAACATCTCCAAGCAAATCACCGGTTACTGAAGGGATTGGTAAATCACCAGAACACCCTGCTGACTTGGTCTTGGTTAAAATTACTCCTCAAACAAAGGTTGAGACATCTCCTAAATCCCCTGTTTCGATTCATGATGTAGATAGAAAATCACCAGAGATCACACATGAAGTTAAAGTAGATGGAAAATCTCCTGCCAAATCACCTATTCCAGATGATATAAAGAAATCGCCAGAACATCTCACTGCCATGATTATGGATGATAAAATTACTCCTGAATTGAAAACTGAAAAGTCGCTTATTTTAACTCATGATGTTGAGGATAAAAAATCACCACAGCTCACGCACGATGTCAAAGTTGATGAAAAATCTCCCAGCAAATCACCGGTTTCTGAAAGAGAAAAGGGAAAATCTCCAGAACCTCCCGCTGATCTGTTCATGGATGTTAAAACTACTCCTGTATTGGAGCATGATAAATCGCCACCCAAATCACCTGTTTCAGTTCATGATGTTGAAGATAGACAATCACCAGAGCTCACACATAAAGTGAAAGAAGATGAAAAATCTCCAGCTAAATCACCTGTTATTGAAGAAGACAAGAAAAAGTCAACAGACCATACCACTAGCTTGATCATGGATGATAAAACTTCTATATCGAAAATTGAGAAGTCATTACCTAAATCACCTGTTTCAATTCATGATGTTGAGGATATAAAATCATCAGAAGTCATTCATGAAGTGAAAGTAGATAAGAAATCACATATTTCAGAAGATATTAAGAAATCCCCAGAACATCTTGCTGACTTGATCATGGATGATAAAACTATTCCTGAATTGAAGACTGAAAAATCACCACCAATGTCACCTGTTTCTATTCATGATATTGAAGATAGAAAATCACCAGAGCTCATACATAAAGTGAAAGTAGATGAAAAATCTCCTGCTAAATCACCTTTGACTGAAGAAGAAAAGGGAAAATCACCTGTTTCAATTTATGATGTTGAAGATAGAAAATCACCAGAGGTCACACATGAAGGGAAAGATGATGAGAAATCTTCTGCCAAATCACCTATTCCAGAAGATTTAACGAAATCCCCAGAACATCTCGCTGATTCGCTCATGGATGATAAAATAACTCCTGAATCAATAACTGAAAAGTCACCACTTCAATCACCTGTTTTAACTCATGATGTTGGGGATAAAAAATCACCAGAGCTCACACATGATGAAAAATCACCCAAACATCCCGCCGACTTGGTCATCTCAAAGGCTGAAAAGTCGCCATCAAAATCACCTGTTTCAATTCAAGATGAAGAAGTACGAAAACCACCAGAGCTCATACTTGAAGAGAAAGTTGATGGAAAATCTGCTGATAAAACACCTGTTACAGAAGTAGAAAAGAGCAAAAAATCTCCTGACCTTGTGCTGGATGTCAAAGCAGATGATAAATCTTCTCCAAAATCCCCTGTTTCTATACATGATGAAAACAAGGTGTCACCAGACCTTGTTCAAGATGTGAAGGTAGATGAACTTTTTCATGATGTGACTATAGATAAGAAAGTTCTTGAAGAAGAAGATCAAAAGAGCTCCCCGGAGCATGCCACCATTTCAACAACTGATATAAAAATTACAGATGAATCAAAGGGTGAGAAGTATTCACCTAAATCACCTGTTACAATTCATGTTGGTGAAGATAAAATATCTCCAGAAACAATTCTAGATGCGACAAGTTTTGATAAATCACCTGTTCAAGAAGATGACAAAAAGAAACCATCAGAGCATCTCCCTGCCCTGAAATCTGATGAAATTTCTTCAGATGTGTTAATAGATGACAAGTCTCCACCTAAATCACCTGAGACGATTCATGGGGATGAAAAGAGAAAATCAGCAGAGCTTGTTCTCGAACAGAAAAAAGATGAAAAATCTTCTTCAAAATCACCTGTTCGAGGTGAAGATGAATCAAAAATACCTAAACAGGCACTTGATTTGATGATGGATGTAAAACACACTCCTGAACTAATTGATGAGAAATCTCCACCTAAATCACCAATACATGATGAAGATGACAAGAAATCACCAGACCTCGTTAAAGATGTATTTTTGGCCAAGTCACTTCAAGAAGAAGATGAAAAGAAAACTTCAGAGCATACCGATGTCTTAGTGAAAGATAAAATAATCTCAGATGCATCAAAACATGACAAGTCTCCGCCTAAATCACCTATTTTGATAGATGAAAAAGTCAGCGTGTCATCGAACCTTGTTTTAGATATGAAAGTTGATGGGAAATCTACCAAAGTTCAGGAAGAAGATACAAAGAAAATTTTAGACCATTCCACTGACTTGATTACAGATATACAACTTACTCCTAGTGTAGCTGATACAAAAACTATTTTACCAGAAATAAAAGATGACAAATCACCAGCAAAATCCCCAGTTCCTACCCATGTACTTGAAGATATAACGTCTTCAACGCAAATTTCTCAAGTAATAGTTGATAAGATAAGTTCACTGGAAACCACAGATGAAAAGCTATCAGCAAAATTGGTGGATTTGGTTCATGAAGATAAACACAGTAAGTCGCCAGAGCATGTTTCAGAGGTAACAGCTGACATAATAAGTTCTCCAGAAACAAAGGATGACAAATCAGAAGCACAAGATGATAAATCACCAGCTATATCACCTGTATCAGTACACAAAAGTGAAGACAGAAAATCTCCAGAGTATATTGCAAAAGTCACAGAAATAAAGGATGTAAAATCACTAGAGCCAATTGCAGATTTGACAGTGGACAGAGAATACGATCACAGAAAGTCTCCAGAGCACACTGAAGAGGTGTCAATTGATGTGGAAACTACTCCGGAAACAAGGGATGACAAATCACCAACTAAATCTCCTGTTTCAGTTCATGAAGTAAGTGAAGAAAAATCTGCAGAACACGTGAAGAAAATTACTCCAGATTCAAAGGATGACACATCATCAGCAAAATCACCCATTTCCATTCATGAAGATGAACACAGAAAGTCTCCGGAACACATTGCCGAGGTGACGGCTGATTTAAAAACTACTCCAGAAATAGTGGACAAAAAATTACCAGTTTCTGTTTTTGAAGATGACCATAGAAAGTCTCCAGAGTGCATTGCAGACATAACTGATAAAAAAACTGATCATTTAACGCAGGATGACAGATATCCAACAAAATCACCTGTCTCAATACATGAAAGTGATGACAAAACGTCTCCAGATCACATTGCAGATGTGATAACTGACAAGAAGGATGACAAATCTTCAGTAAAATCTCCTGTATCGATCCATGAAAGTGAAGATAGAAAGAGTCCGGAGCACATTACAGAGGTGAAAACTGATAAGGCAATTACACCAGAAACAATGTTTGACAAATCACCATCAAAACTTCCTACGCCAGATCACGAAGTAGATGAAGAAAAATCTCCAGACCACATCACAGAGGTAATGACTGACAAGAAAACACCACATACAAAGGATGACACATTACCAGCAAAATCAGATATTCATGAAGATGAACACAGAAAATCACCAGAGCACATTGCCGAAGTGACAGCTGATAAGAAAACTACTTCAGAAACACTGGTTGATAAATCACCAGTTCCTATTCCTGAAAGTGATCACAGAACATCACCAAAAGACATTGCCGAGGTGATAGTTGATAAGAAAACTACTCCAAAAATATTGGAACAGGAATCACCGGTTACTGTTTCTGGAGATGAACACAGAAAGTCTCCAGAGCACATTGCAGAGGTGATAATTGATAAGAAAATTACTCCAGTAACAGATGTCGATAAATCCCCACCAAAATCCATCATACCGGTTGATGTAATTGAAGACAGAAAGTCTCCTGAGCACATTGCAGAGTTGATAACTGACAAGAAAACTACTCCAGATACAAAGGATGAAAAAGCTTCAGAAAAATCTCCTATTTCAACCCACGAAGTAGACGAGATGGAATTCCATCAAGAAACAAAGGACGACAAATCACCAGTTAAATCCCCTGTTACACCCCATGAAGTTGAAGATAGAAAATCTCCTGAGCAAATATCTAAGGTCATAGCAGACAAGAAACCTACACCAGAGTCAAAAGATATCAAACCACCAGCAAAATCACCTGATACAATTCATAAAGATGAAAAGTTGATACCAGAAACCAAAGATGACAAACCATCAGCTAAATCTGTTTCAGTCCAAGATGTTACAGGCAAAAAATCTCCAGAGCAGATAGAGGAGAGGATGACTGACAAGAAAGCCTTACCTGAAACAAAAGGGGAAAAATCGCCTGTTTCAATCTGTCAAGATTTAAGCACAAAATCTTCTGCATTAATTACAGAAATGACAACAGAAAAAACAGTTTCATCACAAATATTAGATGAGAAGTATAGTACTATGTCGTCCATATCAAGTCTTAAAGATATTGAGTCGTCTGTGCACACAATTGAGGATACAATTGATCAGAAAGTTAAGCCTGCTCTTGAATCACCTGGCCACCTTCATAAAGAAGTTGAAAAACTGTCTTCAGACTTTATATCAGATAAATCAACAGATGACCAACTTGAAGATAGAGCCTTGACAAATCTGTCATTGTCTTTAAGAGATAAAACTTCAATTGTTTCTCAAGAAATATCTTCGTATCAGGTCCTAGAGGATATTAAACAACATACTTCAGAAATTTTACATTCAAAGGATACTATTTCTAGTTCTGTTGATGATTTTGAAAGAAAAGATATGAATCAAATAGATTTGCTTAGTAAAAAAGATGATGAAAGTGTTCATAAAATTTCTGAAATATCTCAAACCAAATTCAAATTGGAAGATGAAGATTTGTTCACTCAATCTTCTGATACCGTCGAAAAAAGCATTGTGAAAAGAGAAATTATGCAAGATTCCTCAAAATACGAGTCATCGAAAAAATTACACGAAATAAAAGATTCAACACTAACCTCAAAAATTGTGACTGATGTCAAAGGTGAAAAATCATCAGATACGAAATCTGTTGAAATTGTTGATACAATTTCAAAACTTGATGAAGAAAAGTCATCGTCAATTCAGAAACACTCACTAGAGAGTGAGATAAAACAAACGGAATCTGCCACAGAAACATGTATATCTCATAAATCTTTTACTTCTGAAATACATGATGAATTAAGCAGAACAGAAATACTCACTGCTGAAAGCAAACAGAAAATATTCGCTAACGGAGATATCAAACAGAGGTCAGATGATTCAGATGAAATATCTAGTTCTACTATTATTGAAAAACATCTTGAGTTAGAAGAAACAGATATCTCAAAATCGGAAGTCAAGTCATATTCTCAAGAGCATCTTTCATTGGAAGAGCAAAATTTATCAATTGATAATATTGCTACATCTACAGAAGAATTGAGTATTTCAGGTAAAAGTACACCTGATATTGCCGATATAGAGAAGAAAAAGAAAGATTCTTTGATTCCTTTAAGTCAACAAAAAGATATGACTGGCCAAACAACACCACCGACAGTTCCAGCTAGTCCAGTTAGTAAGTTTTCTCTTCAGGAATCGGAAAAACTTGAAATATCGCACAAAGAAATAACTACAGAAGTGAAAGAGGAAAAGGTTCAAGAGAAAGAAGAACATCGATTAGAATCTGATGTAGAAAGCAAGTCAGATATTGATTCATTAGGTGATGTAATAAAAAGTGGTCTGGATAGTTCTATTACCTCCATTAATGGAGATATTATATCCAAGTCGATTAATATCGGTGATGATTTTGTCGCTCAAAAAATATCAACCCTCACAGAAAAATCACACCGGCAGCAAACTGATCATGTCATAATGGATGATTCTGAGGTCTTAACTGGAATACAGCAATCAGTGGGCAAATTTACAACTGAGACAGATACAACAACAAAGATAATAAAAGAAGGAGAAAATGTTGTAACACAAACAATTACAACTGTTATAACCAAAGAAGTAGTGTCCAAAGAAGACGGAACACCACAGAGCATTAAAACTACTATTGAAACAACAACTGTCAGTAAAGGTTCTGATGGATTAACTAAAACTACAAAAGATATTAAAACTACAATTTCTGAGTGTTCTTCAACATTAAAATCAACATCAGGATCATATGCGGATTCTGAACAGTCAATAAGTTATGGGGAATCACAGAGTTTAAGTAAAACTGAAGACTCAATCAAAAAACAAGAATTTATTCTAGATGATTCTTTAGAATTGAAATCTTTAAAAACTACAGGTGAGAAAACGTGCAGCACAGAAAGTACTACAGAATTGATCAATATTGGTACCATCACTATAAAACGCACTATCACAAAAGTAACAACAAAGGAAATATTCTGCGATGACAAACTTGTGCCTAAGAAGATTAAGGAAATAGTAGATACAACTATAGAAGATGAAACTCCAGATGGTAAGACAGAGAAAAGAAATGACAAGAAAGTAATGATTTATGACTGTAATGAAATTTCAGATGAACTGGATGATGATGAAGTGATTGAAGATACTTCAACTGAAACAGATGTCAAAGTAAATCTTATTAAATCACATAGTGGAGAAATTAGACAAACCATTACAACAGTAACAAGACGTGATATTATATCGATAAAAGGACAAAAAATCAAACATATAAAAACTACAGTTGAGACTACAACTGTAAATGAAAATCCAGACAAATCGACTGAAACCTTTAAAGATATTAAAGTTACAGTGTCTGATGTGAAACCGGAACAATCGTCAGATTTAGAAAACATGCTGAAAAATTACATTATTTCTGATAAAATTAGAAAATACGAAGATAAATCTCAAAGTGTAATAAAAAAAGATAACTTTGATATCATTCAAACTATAATCACCACAACAACAGAAGAAGATCTAATTGATTCCGAAGGAATTGTGTGTAAAGTTAAAAAGACTATTAAAATAGTTACAACAGATGAATATCCTGATGGCAGTACGAAAACCTCAATAGATACTAAAGTAACAATATCAGATGTTGTTTCTGAAGTAAGTTCTATTTTAAATGATCAAATGATTGATGATGATTTACAAGTGGAAGACACTTCAGTTGATACTGATGTGGTCACTAACAAAATTACAAAAGACGGAAAAATTATTACTCAAACCATTACAACAATTACTACTCGTGACATTCTTGTATCTTCTGATGGAGACACGAAAAAACTTAGGACTACCATAGAAACTACTACAGTCAACGAATTCCCTGATGGCACGATTGAAACTACTAAAGATATGAAGGTTACAATATCTGAATATAAATCAACGAGTTCAAAGAGCTTAGAAAATATTTTGAGAGATTTTGAACCAGTTGGTGATATTGAGACAACAACAGAAAAAGAAGTTGAAAAAGTTGTTAAAAATGGAATTACGATTATGAGAACTATAACTACTATCACGAGTCATCAAGAGTATGCTAATTCGAGAGGGGAAGTACAAAAAATTAAAACAACTATAGAAACAATCACAGTAGACGAATTCCCTGATGGAAGTATAGAAACTACTAAAGATAGAAAGATTACTATAAGTGATGTTATGTCCACTGCTCCTTCATCTGAAAAGTTAGATAAAGAGTTTGACGATGAAGAAATTGAAGATTCAAGTACAAGCACTGATGTAGTGACTAATGTTTTGACGAAAAATAACCAAGAAATCAAACAGACTATTACAACTGTTACCACTCGTGACACATTAAGTGGGCCTGACAAAAAGACGAAAAAGGTTAGAACTACCATTGAAACGACTACTGTTGATGAATATCCAGATGGTGCAGTAGAAACAACAAAAGACATTAAAATAACTGTTTCAGAATCTCAAATAAGCTCAACAAATGAGTTAAATGAGTTGTTGCAGTATTTCAAGTCAACTGGAAGGGTCAAAACGGAGACAGACATACAAAGCAATTTAATAGTACAAGAGAATGAAAAAATTAATCAGACAATTACTACAATTACGACAAAAGAAGAAATGAAACATGATTCACAAAACACAATAGCGATCAAAACTGTAATTGAAACAACTACGACTAATGAATCAATTGATGGATCAATAGAAACTATTAAAGATGTTAAAACTCAAATTACTTATTTACCACCTGGTTTAAATTTGGATGATTTAATAGATGATCTTAGCGAAGAAGAAATGAAAATGAGATCTAAGGAATCTTCCCCTGAAGAATTATCAACGGAACATCCCAAAGAAGTAAGTCAAACCCAAACGTCTGATGATGACTTATACAATGTATTAAAGTCATTCAAATCTACAGGAAAAATTATAAAGGAAACTGATTCAAATGTTCAAACTATTATGAGAAATGGTGAAGAAATCAAACAAACTATAACAACTAACACAACCAAAGAGGAAATGAACCATGAATCACAATATATTATTAAAACTATTGTTGAAACAATTACAACAAATGAATCATCGAATGGTTCAATCGAGACAATCAAAGATGTTCAAACTCAAATAACATATTTACCATCTGGTGTATCATTTGACGCTTTTACTGAAACCAAAGAAGAGCTACAAGAAAAAGTTGAAGCGTCTTCACCTTCTGAAAAAACAGCAGAGAAACCTCAGAAGTCTAAATCAGTTAGATCGCCAGTCGGTGATAAAAAAACTGAAACGGAAGTTTATACAAATGTAATTGATGAAAATGGCATTGAAGTTGTTCAAACAATAACAGTTGTCACAACTAGGGAAGTGATATCACCGGAAAAGGTCAAAGTTACTGTTGAAACAACTACAGTTAGCAAAAGCAAAGATGGTTATACTAAAACTACTAAATCCACCAAAACAACAATATCCGAATATACCGAAGAGTTTACCGAAACAATTGATAGAGATGATCATCTGGAGAGTACGAGTAGTGCAAAAGACAAAAGTACCGAAGAAACCGAATTCGTACCCAAGCAATTCAAAGTTATTTTAGATCCAATGAGTACTTCCATTTACGGCGCACTTCCGAGTGAAGAGGATTGCATGACTTCCTTTACAGAAAAGAAAGAAAGCACGACATCGAAATATTCTGAAGGATTCACTAAAGTTTCTAATGAAAGTTATAAGAAAAAGACGCATGTACAAGGAACAAGTCACGCATTCCTCGATGAAGCAGATTTAGATTTTGAAAAAGCTTTGGAAGAACATCGTCAAGCGAGGGGAGCCGATCTTATAACTTCTATAACTTCAAAATATCAATATCCATCAGATCAGGTAAATGGAAAGGGTCAGATGCCTCAAGAAGAATGCGGCTTGAAAATTGTAACAACGAAAGACTCGACACTTGAACAATCGATGGAATCACAATCATCATCGTCTTCGTCATCAATTTCTTCAGTAAAAACAACAAGTAAAGTAGTTAAGGATGATAAGGAAACAGTTCACTCTAAATACACGGAATCTAGCGAAGAAAGTAGTTTTAAAGATCCGATAAAAGATTGGGGTAAACCCTTAGGTTTGCCGAGCCCTGCTCCTCCTCCTACAAATGGAAATGAATCAAACAAAACTACACCTAAAAAGGAGAAAAGGACACCGACAAGTTCAGTGGCTAATAAAAATAAAATCAATCAAGAAAAGACCCGGGAAAGTAGGAAACTTGATTCGCCGACTAGAAAGAAAAAGATCCAACCGATATACATGGATCTGACTTACGTTCCTCACCATGGAAATTCATATTATTCAGCTGTAGAATTCTTCCAACGAGTAAGGGCTCGTTATTATGTATTCTCAGGTACTGAACCATCGAAAGAAATCTACAATGCCTTGTTAGAAGCCAAGAAAACGTGGGAAGATAAAGATTTAGGTAAGTTTTATTGTTTAGTTTAAATATATATTTTTTAATTTATTTTACACATGACAAGAAATATACATAATTTGCGAAAAAACAACAGGTAATTTAATTTGGACATACAATTTTAATGGATCTGGGTTTGCTGCCTTTCATTTGTCGTGTCTCCAGTAAATTAGGCTTCTGCCTGTATCTCACTGAGGACAATAGAATCTGTATTTTTTTTTAATTTACAAGTAAATTTGTCAATAATATAATTATTTTGAAATTTCTTGTATCCATCGGTTTGGAAAGTTGATTTCCGTCTTCGGATTATCAATTTTCAATGATGCCACTTGCTTCCAGTTGGAGACAATCTCATTCCCATCGATCAGGTCCTGCCTAGAGCATGTAGTTCCGATGTTCGGACAAATTAACTTGCGTTATGAATCCTGTATATCTCCACAATTATATTCAGTATAGTCCATGTATTAGTTGTTAAGAGATTTGTGAAGAAATTATAAAAGATATGTTCCGTAACATCTTAAATTTATACGGTTTTGACTAATTGATGATCTCCGTGGCCTAGTTGGTAAAACACTTGTCTCCCAACCCGAGGGTTGCGGGCTCGATTCCCGCTGGAACTCAGAGTATTTTAATCAGGCTGGTTTTCACTTCAGGTCTCTGTTACATCTTTCTGGTTTCTTTGAATAAATTGCCACAATGCAATAAGCTCGCCGGGTTGTACTTTATACAGCGAGAGTGTAATACAAAAAAAATACAAAAACACAAATTCAGTATATAACAAATAGTAGAGCGTTGAAGTTAATTTTGTCTTCATCGAGTAAATTGATTATTAAACTCTTGAAGACAAACTTTTTTAGAAGGTCTTATCAAAATTTATGATTATATTTGAAGACTACATATTATACACTAAACTACGCCTAAAGTCAAATGTGTTACTATCACATATCGAAATATCTACAATGGTTTCTTTATAGTTTGTCTACCCTAAGTAAGTTTTCTGCGGTTATCTTACCAAATATGTTTTTCTTAATATTATATATACAGATGCGGAAAATATCTAATCTAATGGCCACAGCCACCACCTTCTTATCGTAACACTCAATTTATATATATTTATTTTGCAATATTTTTAACCTGCCAATAATTGAACAGTAAAAGTCATAAACCACATAACAATGATATTTTTATTGTAATTTTTTTTATTGAAAAACAGTCTATCAACAAGCGACAATATACCCATAAATGGCAAACATGTGAATTCAAACTAAAAGTGATTCTGTTTTACAAACAAAGATGTCACTGGGCACATCTTCACAAGCAATTTACTCAAATACTGCACAGTTTTTTTCTTATAACTCTTTACATATTTTTTGGCTCCTGAGTGCTTTATGAGTTTTACTCTTCAATTATGGGTTCAAATCCCGAGTTATAGCATACTTGAGGAGAGTCTGCTCTCTACACTGCGCTATATAAATTGTTATTTTCTTGGTCTGTCTATTTATAATGAAACATTTTTCTTCTTTGCAGAAGTAACAATCATCCCAACATACGACACAGATGTACTTGGTTACTGGGTAACAGAGAACGAAGAGCTTTTGGAGAAGTACAAAATCGACTTATCTCCATCTGCATCACGATGCACGATAAACCTTCAAGATCACGAGACGTCATGTTCTGCGTATAGACTGGAGTTCTAGGTCTCAGGGTTGTTTGTAGCTTTCTCATCACAAAAGGATAGACCGTTTAAGTAAGGGGTCTTTCAAGTCAAATGACAGAACCGCCGTTTTACTGTGACAAAATCTTAACAATTCCAAATAATCATTTGATAATTTTGCAACAACAGACGATTTAAATACTTCAATTTATTGAAAAAACAATCTTTAATCATGAAAATAATAAATTTTGAAAATAGAAATATAATTTTATTCCATAATTGTTAAAAAGTTGAACCGTTGATGAAGTTATAGTTTTTTTTTATTTTAATTTATAATGAATTAATAAAATAATAATTAAATCAAATTCTTTAAGAGCTGTAAAATAGTGTGATGAAAGTAAATAATAGTGAAATTATTAATTCTTCCAAATATACATAATTTTAAATGTGTTTTAAATCCAAAACATTCAAATTTATCAAAAGAAAGAAATTTAAACTTAATTTCTAAAGGTTAAGATAATTGTCATCCTTACACTAAAATCTTTTGATCAAAGCCATATGTATTACTTACAATCAAAGATGAGTGATTTTTTTCATTATAAAATATTGATTCAATACATAAATTATTGGAATTTGTCAAAAACATTATA
This sequence comes from Odontocerum albicorne, assembly GCA_949825065.1. NCBI lineage: Eukaryota > Metazoa > Arthropoda > Insecta > Trichoptera > Odontoceridae > Odontocerum > Odontocerum albicorne. The sequence continues at coordinate 36,285,570 of OX463853.1, read as the reverse complement.
TTAATTTCAATCAAGGCATTATCAACAAGTGCACTTAGAAAAAATTCATAATTCTGTTATTGATTTTGTTATAAAGTTAGTAAAAACTGCGTGTTCTGTACATTTAATAACAAATGCAATTTTATGGTGAGATAGCTATCTAAACAACAAGTGACGAAGAAAAGGACAATTGTTTGATTAAAAAATTGTTTATTTATAATAAAAAAAAAAACAAATAATAAAAACACTTTGAAGTGATTTATTAAGACAAATGTGAAAAATATGAAAAACACACACGATTATATCAGTGTCTAAAAGTGATAAAAAAAATTGAAAGGCAAGATGAATTAAAAATTTTAATTGAACCTTTCAAATTGCAAAATCGATCCCGATGATAGAGAAATCTCAGAATCAAATTTTGAAGAAAGACCAAATATTATCGATGTAATGACTTCTTCAATGATAACGTTTTGATATCTGATGATGAAACAAGGAATTAAATAAATCGAAAACTCCAGTGCGAAGCATTCATTCATTAAATGGAAACGCACAGTGGGGGATAAATCAAAGTTGGGCGATAAAAACATTCAATCAAAGAAATTTTTAATATCTCTAAATTTTTTTAGGGAAGCAAAGAAAGTTATTAATCGGCTTCGATATTGCAAAAAATAAATATAACAAAAGCAAACATTTTTGAAAATTACAATTACAGATTAAAATGAAAAACCCAAGTGAAGGATTTGCTATATAAAACACTTAAAAACATGAAGAGAGAAATAATGCTGTATTGCAATGTGTTAAAAGAGTCATACTTATATATATTATATAACAATATATATGCATAATCTGCACTTAACCTTTTATATTTGCATGTGAATTGTATTTTGATTCATAAATAATATCTTTTTTTTTTAATATTATAAATTTGTAACCGCCATTGTAATCGTTCAGATTTCAAAGAAAACCAAATCCATCCTGTAAAGTGTATTTTAATTTTCATTTAAATATATGTATATATTAATAAAAGATATTATAAAAAAAATAAGTATCGTGTTCAAATGAGAAATATTGCTTATCAAATCATATAAATAAAATGCTTTTATTAAAATTTTATCTTTGACTCGAGGTATGATAAAGTGAAAAAAAAACTTTTGTCTGTCAGGGGGGGGCCAACATTAACTTTAAATAAAAGATCTATCACAGAGAAACTTACCACGTGTCGACAGGGTTACGGAAAATATTTTTCTGCAAAAAATCTAGAAAATCGAGGATAAAAGGGAGATTCACCGCTGACAAGTGAATACTGGACTCGAATAATATTATTAAACAAAATAAACATATTCAATACTCGAAAGATAATTTTGTATTTTTTTTAATTATTTAAAAAAAAAGTAGATATTAAAATATTTCATTGAAACATAAATTATCTCATTAAAATATAATTTCAATTTGTTTATTGATTTATGTATCATTTCACTTAAATGAAATGAATATCGAGCTTATATATTTGAAATTTATCAACAACCTAAAAAAAACCTTTCATTAATCTCCGATATTAAATTTTTGAAAAAATACAAAATTATCATTACGCTGATACGGAATATATTTATTTGAAAAATAAACGATTTATATTCTTTAACACCACAATTGGTGACAAAAGTCCAATTATATATTTGATGAAGAAATCCGTATTAAGATGAGATACAAATTAATGAATGTCCACCGAAAGAAAATATTTTAAAAATAATACTCAGAAAAATCTATCTTAGAATTAGTCACTTAAAATATTTGTATGAGAGAGTATGGAAAACATCTAGTTTTTTTCAAGTTTCTCTAGCGAATTTCAAGTTAAATATTAACTAAGTGATTCCGTTATCATTAACTGTAAATTATTATTTGTTCATCATCTTATTTAAAAATACGAAACAAAAAAAAAAACGTATATGAAACGCTTTTTAATGTATTTATTTTTAAAATGTTTTGCTGAAAGTTTCTGTAATGTTTATTATAGTAAAAAAATTTAATGTTTTTCATTTATAAAATAGGCTATAATCACCCAAAAACTAGGGATTAATTTTTCTGAAAACAAATTTTACATATTGATAAATTTGTAAAAATAAAACGTTTGTTTTGTTTTTTTTTTATCTAGAAACTCTGACTTCATAGCCCGTATTATTATTGCAATACTAAATTGCATAGTCCATAATCCTAAGAATTTAATGAGTGTATGAAAACATGGACATTAAAATATTGTTAGCACAACAATTATGAGCTTTCTGTAGCTTTTTTAAAACAATCGGGTCTTTTTTTAGAAAATTCCTTTTGTTCTTTGCTCTTCAGATATATAAAATTTAAACTTTTTCTCATTTGAATCTTTTATTGATTTGGTTTTATTTGATAAAATATTTTCTTCCAAAAATCACAAAGTTTTATATAATTCTACAAAATAATTTAAAAGTGAAACATCGTTTCAAGGGTTATTTGCGTATAAAATTAATGCAAATTGTCCGTAAGTTGTTTTATTTGGTCTCTCACCTAAAAATTATTTTCCTTTCAAGTCTAAACTGATAATAAAATCTCAGATTGAATAATATAAGTCAGACAAATTATTTGTGATGGAATTATTTACTGCTCTGTGATTTCATTTCAATAAATATAACTTATTTAAACTTAAATTATAAATATCACACTGTCAAGTGCTATCTACAAGCTTTTCTGTGGATGATTTTGGAAGTTGATGCGAGGGTTTGTAAATTTATTAGAATCACAGATTCGCTTCTTTAATCACAATGATGTCATATCCAATGTTATGATATTTGCCTTTTTTTTTTAATTTATTTTCCCCTCAATGCCAACAATATAAAATACTATAAACTAGATATAAAAGTATGATTGAATTAATTTTAGTATTTTTTTTTAAATAATTTCAACAATTTCATTCTTGTTGCGTAATATTTTTTAGCAACATGAATAAAAAAAATTTAGATTTGTGTGTGAGATTTGTTTTTTTTTTTTATTTAATATTTTAGTCAAGAAAATTCCAAAGGACTTACTAAATAACAAATGTGATTCCTAAAGTAGATTATAATGTTTTGATTTTGTTTTTTTTTTTTATTTAATCAGCAGAACTGATTTAAAAAAAAAATTATGTTATGAAAAATGTAATTTATTTATAACAATTTACTGAATCCTTTTTTTTTTTTTTTTTTTTTTTAAATCATCAGGTTTATAAATTTGCGTAGAGTGTGTTGTTTTGTAGAATTACGTATGCGTGCTACATTTATTTACGGTCGGCTTATAAAACCTAAGAAGGCTTCTAAGGGATGGGCTTTTTTAGGCGAAAGGTCAGATATGTACATATCTGAATGTTCTATATCAATTTTTATTGTAGCAAAAAAAAAATCATTGAGAAAATTGAGAGAATTATATTGTATTTATCAATTTATTAATTTTAACAATCGGCATTAAAATTATTATGAACATCTGTATGTTTTGGCTTCGTTTTATTTTTATTATCAAATGTTCATAATATCTGATTGTTTTTAGCAAACCTTTTTGTAATTTTTGACATTTCGTAAGAATTACAATTGTGATTTTTTATGAAAGTCAAAAAATATAAAAAATCCCATTGTATGTATTTGTTTGAATGGTAGATGTGAATTGTCAAAAAATTCATTATGACCATTATAGTGACACATGTTAGATATAAACTTAGAGATATATATTTGATTAATGAGGATGCGTGTGTACGATACCAATCATTTATAACGATCCTTAAAAAGTGTCACTTATGAATGTCCATTATGAAGAATAAATACATAAGAAGTAATGAATTAAATTTGTAAGTAAAAAAATCTTAAATTTCTCAATGAAACAAAATGGTGAGCTAAATGTTGAATTTCCACCATGAGCAGCAACATGAAAAATACATATTAACATGTAAAATATTTATGTAAAACAAAGCAATTATATTTAATACATAAATATTTTGGAAATTTGAACAGTTGATTACATACATATTTCTTTTTTCACCTTACGAGTGACAGGTTGAAATATAAATGTTTTTATACAAAAAGATGAAGTATTGAGATTCACAATGCCTGATGCTTGCTTCTGTTTGCTAAACAAGATTAATTTGACCCACTGATGTTTTACAGAAGCGCTCATTAGATGTTGTAACTCATTAAGCTCTGATTTTGTCTTCTTGTAAAAAAATCATTAACTGTCATTCGAAAATATGTTTTTTTAAATGATCACTATTGATGTATTTCACCACAATTCAAAATATGCTGTTCACATTCCCATAGACTCAGATTGTGAGAATGTTTTGAAGACTAAACAGGGCGTATACTTTAGTAATGTAACTCAAAATTCATAACAGTATGATATTTTAATGAATTATATAAGTCGATGTTAGTCTTCGCATCACTCTCTTTAATATTGAGTCCAATTTATATCAAGTTCTTCTGGGCATAAGACATAACCAATATTTAGGCAATTTTACAAAGTGGGAAAAGCTGAAATTGATTCTTCATAAAATACACTTCTAAAACTTATGTAAATTTGATTTTAAAACATATATTGGAGAGTTGAAAGTAAATGGACTCGTTGACAATTTTCGATGTTAGTTCTTAGAAGTATGTTTTTTGAAATCAATTTTTTTTTTACTAAAATTGCTTAACACGTTCACTGCGTATAAAATGTCATACAGAGATGCTGAAAATTCGCGAATTTTTGAAAACCCATAACTTTGTTAAAAATCAAATTCTACTTTCTATTGAAACATCATATACAAGTGTATTCCTTCGTGTCTTCAAAACACATGAAACTGGCGACGAATCCTTATCGGGAGACATTTATGAGTGCACTCAACATTCAAGGCTATTTTATATGGACAAGGGAGCCGTGTTCAACGCAGTGAACGTGTTGAATGTTGGTTGAAATAATTAATCATCAGAAAGGGCTTGATAGTTAAATATAAATTAGATGTTTTCTTTTTGTTGTTCTATCCATTTGTGAAAATGTTAAATCCATAGGTATTTCAGCGATAACATAATAAATTGTATTTCAGTGTTGTGTATATCTTATAGTGATCTAATAGACTGCATCCCTGGTATTAACAGAGCTTTTAAAACGTTACCTAATATAGAATGAGACAAGGAACCAGAGAGAAAAGGGATAGAACGAGATTGCTGTATGTTTTTAATAAGTATAATATGACTAGAACATTTTGAGAATAGAGTATATATTGTATGGTGCTACACATTGAATTGCCTTGAAGGTTGACGGGGATATAATGAAGACGGTGGTGATGCGACTTGTGTACCATCCGAGAGTATTTTTTGCTGTAGGAATTGTGAAAATGTTAAAAAAATGATTCATTGCAATATGCAGTTATTTGAGTACTGATCGAGCACATGATAACTTAGGCAATGTGTTTTGCATAGAGAAAAAAATATGTAAAAGTACTTAGTTAGTAATCTTAATTAACTATTTTGCAATGATACAAAAAATTAAATGTAAGCATTATTTTCCATTGAGTTGACTTGTTATTTTTTTTTTTTTTTTGTAATTAAAAAAAAAAACTTATATATTAATCATTTTCTTGACAACTTGCATACAATATATTATTTACGACATAAAGCGTCTAATGGATGTTGAATGAATACGTACATTTTTAATGAGAAATTTATAAAAGCTTCGAAAATTCAATTACCTACCGTCATTTCATTTTGACCAAAAAGCTTATAAGCAAAAAAAAACGTGACGAACAAATGTCACTGTTTGAATTTTTACGATACTTTCCTATCAAATGTATTGATATTGCACGTAGGCATTAAGAAACCTTCCTATTAAAAAAAAATATATGCCGCTCAAATAGTTTTAATTTAAGCCAATCCTAAAAATGTAAATATTCATGTCAACGCAAATAAAGAAATGAAAAAAAAATAAGAATAACTTAACTTAATATTTATATGAAGAGAGATATTTAGTTAATGAATATATGTTTACGATGTTGAAATTATTTCAAAAATCAAGAGATTTCAAAAGGAAGAAGTTTATATAAAATAATTATAATGTTAAATAAAGTATTTTAAATAAATGTTAAAAAATATATTTGATTTTTAAAAACTGCATCTTTTCGTAATATATAAATCTGTACAGCAGATTTAATATAAATTTTATTAAAATAAATATAACTTAATCGTTGATATTTGTTACTTAGAATTATACAAAAAGAATTTTGCTATTTTCTTGTATTTTGCCTAATAAATTAAATTCTAACAATATATAAACAATCTAATTTTTCAAAAATAATTATTTTTAAATTAATCTTCTTTTATGGTCCTGCATCATTGTTTCCCTCTTGTGATGTCGACTGCCAGCTGTCTTTCCATCTTTTGGGAGGTCATCCTGGAGGTCTGCTTGCTTGGGGGATACTGTCCCTGGCCATTCTTACGGCTCTTGGTTCCGCCATTCTGGATACATGTTCGTTCCAGAACCTTCTTCTCTGTCGTCCCCATCTGACAATATCTTCAACTTCAAACATCCTTCGGATTTCTGCGTTTCGTAGTCTATCACGAAAGGTTTTGCCAGCGATACTCCTGAGTACCTTCATTTCACTGGTTCGAAGGAGATTTTTGGTTCTGACAGTGTCGGCTCTGGACTCTATGCTGTATGTCATTATGGGGTGGACACAGGTCTTGTATATCCTCACCTTGCTTTGAATGTTCATATACTTTTTTTCCAGATAGTGTTTTTTAAACATCCCGAAATAGCTGCGGCCTTTTGTGATTGTTCAATTAATGCTTTGTTTAACCTGTTCACCGCGTTAAAAATCAAATTCCACGAATCCTGTGCGCGGCACAATTTCAGCGTTTTTTAATTTCTAAGTTTAAACACATATTTTGTTTAGAACCACTGATATTTGATTACAACACCAAGTAAACATGACACTTAAGTAATTTTCTGATAATAAATAATAGTCATTACTCTTAAGGAGACTCATTAAATAAAGGAGATAAACTTAACATTATGTAAAATAAACAAAGGAATGCTACGATCAAATCAATGCTTCATGACACTCACCCAATCAAATGCATATAGCACTAGTAATGTTTATTTACGTAAGAGAGACTTAGTAATGTTTATTTACGTAAGAGAGACTCATCGCAGGACTCGATCCGCGCGACAGGTCGTTAATGCTGGAAATATTGAGAAACCAAAAAAATTCGGCGCTCTGTTTATTCAACAATATCTCATAAACTAATATATTATTTGACAAGGTTTTCAGAGATGTCGCTAGAATAAAGATTATTTTAAATTTTAGTTCAATTTTTATTCCGGTTTTGTGTCATTTTTTTTAAGTATTTGTGATTTGAAACTTGGATTGTCGTCAGATCACAGGCGTTTGTGCTCCCCGCGGGGAACAGTTAAAAAAAGTTCTTACAATTAAATATTCAACAATACCAAAATATATTATTTTTGGATTCATTCCTCACAGTGTGTTGGCAAACACCATAAATTATATTAAACTGTTCTGTATATTATCTCTTCCGTCAATCCTCTTGATTTATGCATAATAATTAAGAAAATAAATATTACACATTAACTAAATATCTATTTTTCATTTTTGCACATTATTTTAAAATAAGGAGCTTTACATTTTGCGAAGCAAATATTTTTATTTATTTCAAAATATTTATACATTTGTTGAATAAATAATACCATTTTAACGTGGTTATAAAATTTATATATATATTATATATTTATTCACCTTATTGATTTTTGGCCATGTATTATTAAATATAATTGTCATCCTAAAACGCTTGTATTTATGTTTTCTGGAATGTATCGAATAACTAAAAATATTCCTAGACATGGGCTCGAACCATTTCAGAAAGTATCAAACAGAATGATAATCAAAATGAAGAAATAAATCAGGGCTGTGGAGTCGGAAGAAAAAAAACACGACTCCGACTCCGATTCCTATATTTACCAACAACACGACTCCGACTCCACAACTCCGACTCCACAACTCCGACTCCACGACTCCGACTCCACAACTCCGACTCAAAAAAGCTCAATTTTATCAGGTTGTTTCCTACCTTTGCATATAGCCATTTTTTTCATGTTATACGGATAAAAATAAAACAAGATCAAACTTTAATAATTATTTATTAGAATTTATTCTTAAAAACAACATTGCTTCTATTAAATCTGTATTCGTAGAGGCTCTCAAATCAGAATTGAGAATTTTAAGAGCGGAAAATAACCGCTCTACGGATACTTGGGTTGGCGGTAATGCTGTAACGATCAATGCTGAATCTTTTACGATTTCTAGATACCGCTGTATTGCCATTTCAACATTTAACTTATAAGTTCGGTCAATTTTTTCCATTATTTTCAATGCATCATAAAATTCAATTTTAAATTTTGAAATAGAGACTCCTTCATCTATATCGGGACTGTGATTCAAACGAGGACGTTTTAGTTTATCTTGTTCATTGAGATATTTTTCTAAATCGTCTTCAGATTCAGCGGTGTCGGATGAAGATGATGATACTTGATGTACGCTGCCTGCTGTCGTCTCTTTTTCTAGTCGAAGGCCTTTCATACGAACAGTTAATTCAAACAGAGCGTTTTTAGCTCTATTTATTTGTTCTTCCGTCAATATGAATCGAACCATGGGGTTAACATAGATCCCAGCCAACAGATTTTCTTTCGACGTGAGAAAGAAGGAGACAAACACATTTTCGTAGACTTGATGCATTAAATGGATCTCGGTGATTCACCATATCGGCGCGACTTGCGCCTGCAAGTTTAATATTCGTGCACAATACACATTCATTATAATAATTAAAAAAAAATGTATTTTAAATTTTAACGAAAAAGTAGTCGGAGTCGCTCGTTTTTTACGACTCCGACTCCGGCCCAAACACCGCCACTCCGACTCCAACTCCGACTCCGACTCCACAGCCCTGAAATAAATACTTCAAATTGATTTATGAAAATAATTTCACCAGTTATTATTTGGCGAGTATATCAATATATATATGTGCATTTTTTTTTTAAACACTTTACAGGATTGGAAAGATTGATTGATGTAAAGAGATGCTCGGATGTGGGGACTTCTGCATAGAAGGTCTGCAGTACAAAAGTCTTACCGATGTCCTGCCTTTGGGTATGAACAATAATAAGAACATCTATGACTTTGTTCGTATTTATTTCTTTACAAAGTAAATAGTTCTGATTTAGTTCGAGCTTATGTGTCAAAGTAAATTTTTCGCTTTGATATTTAATATATACGATGTATTTAATGTCATGCTGTTGTTAATTCGATATAAATGTTATATTTATTGCCCTCTAGTCATAATGATTACATAATAATATAATTATGCAAAAAAAAAAATGGATTTCTTCTGGTCTCTTTAAATATGCGCGCTTTGTGAATTACCCTATTAGAATTACCTTATGAAAAATAATGTCAAACATATATTAATATAATATTGCATCATAACCATTCATTGTATGTATGGGATATGAATGTTTGATGAAAATAAATATAAAGAAAATGTTCAAACATTTGTATTTTATTTGTTTCCTTTTTCCAATTTTTTCTTCAATGCATAGAGAGACTATGACAAAACAATTATACCCACTTTGTCTCTGACATACCTGGAAAAAGGAGATGGGGTAATTACCGCAGAATGTCTTCATTCTAGTGTCGCCGAAAGAACCTGCTTCAGCAAATGTTCGAAGTGCATGCCCCCAAACCAATTTAATTTATTAAGTTTGGCTTATTGTCTTCATTGAGATTTGATAATTTTATCTTATTTACCGTACAAGTGCTCCAAAAGAAGAGAAAGTTTAAAATATAATAATTTATTATCATTAGATATTTTTTTAAATTTATTATCATTAGATATTTTTTTAATAATTTATTATCATTAGATATTTTCTCACACCTCAAAAAATTCCTTCGTGGAAAGCATTTTTCATCAAATGAAGAGGTTATAGCCGTCGTAGAGGAGTATTTTGCAGGCCTTCCAGAAAGTCACTTCCGTGATGGGACAACAAAGTTGGAAGATCGTTGGACCAAGTGTATTGATCTTATGGGAGACTATACTGAGCAATAAAAGTGATTTCCCCCCAAAAAAAAATTATTTTCATTTCCGCTTTCAAAACTTTTTGACTAACCTAGTATGTATGAAAATATCAAACAGGAAATACTTGTCACGATCGAGTCACAAACCTGGTACATAAAAAAATTACATCCTATCGCTGGACCATGAAGATTTTCAACTTACAGTTAATTGAAGAGTTGCTTGAGATGGGAGGTGGAAGTGCATGTCACGGGAATGGCTGTGGTGCGGTTGCTGGAGTGTCAAAGTGGATTTTTATTGGATATGAGATTTTATCTAATATAGAGTCCACAGAGTGAGAGCTGCTAAAACTTTTTATAAATTCTTTTTTAAATTAAATTCTTATAGAATTCATAAGAATTAATAATATTGTCCTATTTAAAACTATTAACCTAGTGTCAATAAAGCAAATGTGCTTTAACCCTTCCCTCCCTGTGATGTGTAACACACATTGCTTCTAAAAAAACTTTAATATCTCTATAAATATACTCGTAATAAATACTGGGTTCAGATTTTAGGTGTTCCTCCGTAATACATTTACGCATTGAATGAAAAAATAATATTAATAATAATTAGCACTTATCGGCCACATCAGAGATATTTTGTGAAAATCGGGAATAAATTCACCAATACAATCAAATGTGTGCCAGTGTGTGATGTAGGTATATTCATTCTAAAAAACTTCTATGGGTGAGGAAGCAACGCTATTCACGTCTCACTCTCACTCTACTTCGGTATATGGGAATGCAAGAAATAGAATCTCAGTTCGCAATTGTGTTTCTTCCTTCGAGGTCAGTTCGAGACCGAGTCCCGTCTCAGTTCTCAGTAGCTCTGGGGCATCCATTTGAGGTGGTCTCTTCGCCTGTTTTGTGAACGTCGGCCGATGTTTTCAGCAATTAAATTTCAATTATTATCACTTTTGACTTGAAGCGATTGGCTGTTAATATTCTTATTTTTCCGATTTTAAATCGCTCATTTTTATTTGTGTATTGAATATACAGCACTGGAACTCGCGGATTTTTTTTTAGTTCAGGAAGGGAAAGGTTAAGAAACTACATATATATATTATTCATTTAAAAAAAATCATACGCAAACGCCACTCGACAAAAAACACGCAAAATGATTTTAAAATTATTATGAAGTTGGAACATTGAAAATAAATACATCAAAAATATTTAGCTGTATATATAAAAATGTGCAAAAAGCAAAATCATTACACAAAATGAAAATTATAGATAATTTGTTTTCTTTCCAACCAATTCAAAACCCCCTGCTAACAAAGTATTCTGCTTTCTCATTTAACTTGTTTATTCATTGAGTTTAATTGATAATTTAAAATAGTTTATCATTTTCTAATAAGCTACTAATATATTTATTTGGGCTCTGCTGTAGCTGCCAGACAGAATTTGTTAGAGCGCCCTTAAGGAGAGTCTCTAAAAGGCGCCATATAAATTTTATTATTATCAACTGGTTTTCATTATACAGGCGGCCCTCGACTTTCGCACATAATTGGTTCCTGAAAATGTGTGCGAATTTTGAATGTTCGAAAGTAGAGGGATGTAAAAAAAACATCAAAAATTGTATTTTAAAATATTTATTTATCAATAATAATACTTGTTTATCGATTATATATTAAAAATATTTATTTATCGATTATATATTAAAAATATTTATTTATCAATAATAATACTTATTTATCGATTATATTTAAAATATTTATTTATCAATATAGATAATTAAGTTAACGAGGCGTGTTTAAGTGCTTTCAGGTATTTTCTTTATAAACTTGTCAAGAGTTAGTTGAACACACACACTTTTTTTCTTTTCTTGATAAAGAGTTCTATAACATGCTGTGTCTTTATCAATCACCCCACATACTCATTAACATCTTCGTTGTTGACGTCCAAGTTTAGTTCATTCATTAGGCTAACTATTTCATCTGTGATAGTTTCCGGATTTTCTTCAGAATTTATAAAATCACTCTTCATTTGTGTGCATAATTGTTTCCATGAACCTTTCATTGCTTACTCTTTTATTTCAGCCCACGAGTCTCCAATATTGTTTATTGCATTCCATATATTATAGTTCTTCCAAAAAAGTGGGAGCGACTGCATGGAAGCGAACATTTTTTGCATTATTGAAAAAATCATAAAAAAATTGAATTTTTTGTAATGTGCGAAATAGTGAATTGTGCGAAAGTAGAATGTGCGATAGTTATGGTCCGCCTAACTTGGTAGTCTATGTTTGCATTTTTTTAAAATTTTATTTCCACGATTTAATTAAGGAAGAAGTATGTAATAAAAGATTTTAAGGAAAAGGTAAATAATAAGAGAGGTGGTTTAAACAATAAAAAATTCTGTTTCATTTGTCTTTATTTAGGAATGTTTTTTTACAATGGTGCAGTCACATTCTATATTAACTGTTAAATATCATTTTTTGCCTTAAATAAGATAATTTCACTATATAATAAACTTTTTATTAAAAAAACTTTCTAACAAGTATATAAAAAAGATAATAGTATAGTTATTTGTACCTAAAAAGTAAAATGTTGGAAGTACCATTTTAAAAGTTGTTCAGGAGAAAGAAAAATGCTAAATTAACTTTTTTAATACCCAAAAGTCGATATATATTGGCTCTACAATTTTCTCAAAAAATACCTTATGCCAGTATTTTGGCTTTCCAAAATATATTTATTTATAGTAAAATTTTTACGTATTACGTTTATAAAATGAGTTTTTGTACTAAGAAATTTCATTCTTGCTAAGTAATGTGGATATTTTACAATGTTCAATGGTATTACGTTTTACATAATCTTTTATCTAAGACGTAAAACAATAAAAAATATATTTTTAAGGTGTTTTTGGTTAGTTCATTGAAAATTGCTCGGTACTAAAATGGTTAATGCTTACGTAATGAGTTAGTTTAATTTGCATGATATTCGAAAGAGAACAAAATAAATTTACTAGGGAATAAAATTACAACCCATAGCTTATTGGGTATTTACAACCCATATTTTATTGGGTATGCACGACTGTTACTTTATAAGTGTTGGCAAAGATACACGTACAGTACCCAACGGTAAGTAATACACATCGGGGTTAAGAAAGAGACTGTCGACCATAATCGGTTAACTTCGGCTTTGTAGAGCATCGCACGATGCGCTACGCTTACGCTTGACAACGACTGACAAATCACGACAGAACACGTGTATGAATGACAGAGACAATGCTTTACAAAGCCGAAGTTAACCGATTATGGCCAACAGTCTCTTTCTTAACCCTGACGTGTATTACTTATCACCGGGTACTGTACCAGTATGTAATTGCTGCTATTCATTTCACACTCAGGTTTGTCACTACTGGGCGAGAAGTCCCTTTGGGTAGTTCCTTCATCGTCACTACGTGACGTTGGGCTCATAAAAAATAAACAAGATTTTGGTCTTCTAGTTTAGATCACGCTCGATGGGGAATTATTTTGTCTCGCATAAAAGAGCACAGGTGGTGGTGGGACTGCACTGAATTCACATTCTGTTTAATATGCCCTAAAATTATTTGCATCATCAGCAGTGGTAATTTAATTTCGAACGGAATCTCCGCTTCCACACGGATGATTTTATTGAATGAATTTTTGGAAATTGACGTTTTTTACGCAGCTGGATATACTAGGCGTATCCAGAAAGTAAGTGTACTGAGGCTCTCACGACCGGATTGATTTTATTTTCGACATGTTGGCTACACTTCCGTGTAGCCTGACCCTTCCCCTCCGCAACGAGACCGGTTCGAGTTCAGTACGTTAAGAAGTGTTGACGCGACAACACGTTTCGTGAAAAATGTCAATCCAATCTCCCGCCAAGTGTGAAATACACGGCGTCATCCGTTATCTCGTTTGGAAGGGAAAACCTCCGGTTGAGGTTTATAATGAGGTGAAAACTGCATATGGTGATAAAGCTATGAATCGTACGAGTGTGTACAAGTGGTGTCGCGAGTTTAAAAACGTCTGTGCATGATGATCAGAGGAGCGGAAGACCTTCAATTGTGACTGACGAAATTGTGGAAAAAATCGAAAATGCGCTCCATGACGATCGCAGATTAACTGTGGATTTCCCTACGCATTCCCCTGACCTAGCTCCTTCAGATTACTATTTCTTTACCTCCCTAAAGCTGCACATGGATGGAAAAAGGTTTTCAACCGACGAGGAGGTAAAGGAGAAGGTGGAGAAGTGGACGGAGGGGTTGGCGGGAAACTACTTCGAGGAAGGCATCAAAAAGTTGATACCCCGCTTCACCACCTGCATTGAGAGGAATGGCGACTTTGTCGAAAAATAGCTTACATATGTACTACGGTAACCACGTAAATTTTTTTTAAAATAAAAAAAATTGTAACCTACAAAAATTCAGTACACTTACTTTCCGGATATGCCTTGTATACAACTAAAACACCTCACAAAATAACGTAAATTATTAAATTTTTATCTCCAATTATGATAATTTTCTTTTACTATGTACCAATATATAATTGAGATTAACCCGTATCAAAATTAAAATAAAATTAAACAAACGTGAAAGCATTAATTGATTATAATTTTGTATTTTTCCTGAACACTGGCAGACCGCGACATCATACTTTAATAAAAAGTAGTTCAAGTGTACAAAAAAATTGTGCAACTCAGCATTAAGGTGACATTTTTTTGAGATATTATTTTTTTACACAGTTCATAGATGGCACTATTTATTTTTGATCTACATAAGGTACAAAAAATAAAAATTGATAATACGTCACAAACAAAAAAAAGTCAGACTTAAATTGTACAAGATTCATAAACATTAAGAATTCTGCATTTCATGGATGAAAGTTTTTTTATGACATCCCTTTGTTGCTGGTGAAAAATACAATAATTCAAATACACAAAATGTTTGTGAATCTTAATAGAAAGTGAAAGCATTTTATAATAATTTACACATTAAAAGAATATACAAAATAAGCACCAGCGAATCAATGGCTTATTATTTTCTTGGTTAATGAAACAGTATGTTACACACTTACTTTATTTTGCAAAATAAAGCCTACAGCATGTATTTTAGTGATAAATACTTTATTTACATTAATTATTCACTATATATGACGATCAAATCATAAATCCAATGGACATAATTAAAGGATTTTTCAAAGTTGTTAAAGCTATTTTGAAGAAGTAGCACTATTACTGCTACTTTTAAGTCTAAAGTAGCGTGCTACTCAAGTATTGGAAGTAAAATGTAATAACATCACTACTTTATAGTTATTCTTGAATAAAGTGCGCTATTTTACAGTGTTACTTAACAACTCGGAGAGTTTTTAGAGCACAGCATATGCACCTAGTTTTAATTAATGTCTTTTGTTTTTGCAGAGAATCTTTGAATATAAATTTATCCATAAAATTAAGTTTTCATTAAATAATGCCTTTTTAGGAATATAAATATATATAAATCATTTTTTAATTCATAAATAATCATTCTGATATACGAATGGTCTGAAAAACTCAAACAATAAATCAAATAGGATTTTTCCCCATTAGATAAATAAATGGACACACAAGTAAATATTTTTATAATACAGAAAAACACCAAATTATCATGATAACATAATATTAGCATACATCATAAAGTTGGACTACCGGATTCGAACCCATATATCCTTTATTCATATATTAATGGTGATATTTGTGTCACAAACTTTACGACAACCCCTGTGGCCTAGACGATAAGATGGCTGTCTTCAGATCTAAGAGTTACAGATTCAATTCCTGGTGATACCCAATTTTAAGTTCTTAAAAAGCGTTCTGGTTTAGTTTCACTGAAGACATCTTTAACATTTTTCTAATTGGTGTAAAAATGTAATAATTAAAAAAAAGGTCATGATTTTTAGGTTTATGATGACATCTATCATCCTTTATCTAAAGGTTTATGATGACATTTATCATCCTTCATCTAAAGGTTTATGATGACATCTATCATCTTTCATCTAAAGGTTTATGATGATATCTATCATCCTTCATCTAAAGGTCACTATGATGTATGGGTAAATGCCATAGTATAGTTAATTAACATATCCTGATGGCTTGCATCCTGTGGACCACTTTTTATTTTATTGAGAGTGTCATCAGGCATTATTATCTTAACAATTTGCTGTTTTTCTACTTGGATAAAAATATTAATTTCTTAAAAATCCATCACAGGTTACATAATGATAAATATTTACTGAAAGGTTAATATAATAATACACATGTAACTGAAAATTAAATAAGAATCCAAGTGTTCATAATTTATCTTTTATTGAATTTTCAAGGCAAAAATATCAATCTAGTTTTTCTTTCTCATAATGAAATGAATATATAAAAATAATTACTATATTTTATATTGAGATATGGACGAATAAATATATTTAAAATCGGTTCTGTAACTTGAATGATGAATTTCAATAGAAAACAAAGTCTAGAAGGCACTAAAAGACATATCAAAACTAAGCAATATAAATATCTATTAAAATCACTCCTTGTCATACAACTCCTTCAATTTGTTTAAATATTTCCTTCTATCAAAATATTTTTAATTTCATTAAACCATATTTGATCTTCCTCTGCCAAACAATCCTCTCAAATTATCACTTTATATTTATTTTGTTAATCTATCTTTATTAATTCATTTTACATATTCAAACCATTCATAATGAATCACTTCAATTTATGTTCTGTCATTAGCCTTATGTTCACATTCATGCCAATCTATTCCGTCATACACTGTCACCCCGCATATTATTTACAGAGCACACATTTCCAGGCCTTACTTAGACTTTTCATTTATTCTCAACATCTATTTCACTATCATACATTATCAATGTTTGCACTCATATATGAACACGTCTTAATATTACTTGGTTTGATTTTGTTTTTTAGTGCTCTATTGACATTATTTCTTAACACTACATGACATTCAGTATCCCTTGTAATACTTCCATCATCTAAGAAAACAGTAGAATTTCTTAACTAGTTCCTATTTTTCGTATTTCACTCATATAGTGCAATTATTTTTTATTGGATTTTCCTGGATTATTTTATTATTCTAAAAACACTTTTTTTATTGGATTTTCCTGGATTATTTTATTATTTTAAAAACACTATTTTTTTATCAAAAACTAGATAAATTTGAAGCAGATTTTGAAATAAATTTTATTTAATTTGGTGACTAGGATTCATAACTTTATGAATAACACATAAATATTATGTGATTTAAAAACTAATAAATAAAGCTTGATACCACTAATTAGTGTTTTTACTTAAATACTAATAATACTTCAAAAAATATTCAACTAAAATTTGTGAAAAATTGTGATATCACAGGTCAGCAATAAATTGTGATATCACAGGTCAGCAATAAATTGTGATATCACAGGTCAGCAATAAATTGTGATATCACAGGTCAGCAATAAATTGTGATATCACAGGTCAGCAATAAATTCTTTTTTAAATAATTTAGCATTCCTTTATGTATTTTTGTGTGTTGAAATAAAAAATTATACATAAAACTTCATATCATGTACATATTTTTCTCAAAATTAATATTGGTTTTAGTGTAGTATTAATAAACAAAATAGTGTACTGGTGGTTTGTGGCATTCATAAAACAGTGCTCTTCATCATGAATTTTCATCTCTTTGTCGTGATACAAGAAAAAAGGCAGTACAAAGACTTTGAAAAATGATAATTGTAATAAATATATCTGGATTTTGTAACCCAGTATTTGACACAGAATACTTTTTATTTGCTCAATTTGCCACCCTATCAAATTCAATAATGCTACATTCACTCAAATAAAAATGCCAATCCAGGTTGTGGAAAAATATATGACATAAAAAACTGAGTTCCGTTTTGAATCCAGCACCTCAAAAAACTGCAAATTTAGTATAATTTTTCAAAAAACGTTTTTATGAACCTTAATTTTGCAGACCTGCGATTTTTCCTAATAAGAATCATATATATACAGACATAATTTTTAACAAATAATCTTTTTGGAAATAAATAAAAATATTAAAAAACTAAATTAATCTGTAATTCTTACAGATATGTATTAAGAAGTAATACTCATAAACAAATCTCTACTTTAAGCTTAAATTATGGAAAAAATCAAAATATCATTATTAATTTACTTCTTAATCTAAATATTTCTTCATAGTAACTTAATTTCAAAATATTAACTGTGATATTTCTCATATTTAAGATAAAATACAGTTATAAATGTATTTAAACAATATCACATAAATATTATTTAGCTTGATGACTGTTAATATATCTTTTTTATAAATTCATAATTTCTCTACCATTGTGTCCCATATAATGATCATCCTTAAAAAAAAATTATGATTATGAACATCACATTTTATAACGTAAGTAAAAAATAATATACAGTAATCACTCCATTTACGCAAATTATTATAATAACGCGGTTTATTCAGTTTGTAATTTAAAATGCATATTAGTGACATCTATTAAGTATCCCAATTTGATACTTTTATTTACAAATGTAAATGTTAAAATATGTAAAGAATGTAAGAATGATTACAGTAACAATGAAAGGTTCATCCAGTGAGTGATTTTGAATAGGTAAGTTCTGTATTATTTTTTCTTGATATAAATAAATCTTATAGCTCTTACATAGACTATAAAAAATATAACTAAACTTTTGTAAGAATAGAACATAGCATTCAATGGTTCCATTTACTTGGTTTACATTTTGTAAGAACATAGCATTCAATGGTTCCATTTACTTGGTTTACATTTTGTAAGAATAGAACATAGCACTCAATGGTTCCATTTACTTGGTTTACATTTTGTAAGAATAGAACACAGCATTCAATGGTACCATTTACTTGGTTTACATTTTGTAAGAATAGAACATAGCACTCAATGGTTCCATTTACTTGGTTTACATTTTGTAAGAATAGAACATAGCATTCAATGGTACCATTTACTTGGTTTACATTTTGTAAGAATAGAACATAGCATTCAATGGTTCCATTTACTTGGTTTACATTTTGTAAGAATAGAACATATCATTCAATGGTTCCATTTACTTGGTTTACATTTTGTAAGAATAGAACACAGCATTCAATGGTACCATTTACTTGGTTTACATTTTGTAAGAATAGAACATAGCATTCAATGGTTCCATTTACTTGGTTTACATTTTGTAAGAATAGAGCATAGCATTCAATGGTTCCATTTACTTGGTTTACATTTTGTAAGAATAGAACATAGCATTCAATGGTTCCATTTACTTGGTTTACATTTTGTAAGAATAGAACATAGCATTCAATGGTTCCATTTACTTGGTTTACATTTTTTTCCTACACACTATTTTCCTGAAACCCGCTAAAATGAAGGAATTACTGTAGTATTATATCAGGAGTCTGCAAACATTAACAAATTTAAGAAAAGTTACTCTATTTTCCTACAAGTGCAGCACTACACAAGAGCAACTGCATTTATTTTTATATATGAAAGATCTACAGTTTCACTAGCATAGACTCATATAGTAAAGACTTTTGAATAAGATATTTGTAGACTAAGGGGAAATAGTTTTAATACATAGCAAATGTGAAATGGTTCACGCAATGAAAACACACCCTGATTAACTTACAGTGTTGTGATGTAATAACATCTGTCAAGTCACTCATTTGGCCGCAAACAGTATAGTATTCATTGTGAAGATGTTTTATTTATATTTCCAATGAATTTGTTGTAAATTATAAATAAAAGCAGACATTATCCGCCAGTAAATCTATATTTGCAAGTCTAATTGATTTTTTATTAACATATTTTCATTATATTCCATCATGTTTTTCTCATAATACATATTTTTCTCATAATTGGTTCACAAATAAGTTTGTTTTAGTGAAGGTTGTGCTTTGCAGATTTGAGCATTATACAATATCCATTCAATAAAACAGACAAAATCCATTCAATAAAACAGACAAAAATGTATAAACTGTTACTGATAATGCGACATCGTATGTACAAAATCAAACAATTTACATGAACAAATACGGCTATCAAATTTCATTGGGAGTTGTTACATCATAAAGTAAAGCGTGCACAAATGAGTGTGTTGATATGACCCTATTAGAGAATATGCAATAAGTTATGGTGCGAATGGTATTATACAAAAAATAATGAGGTTATCATAAAATAATACGAAATGAAAAAAAAGTTTAATTGATGTGTGTCATTAATATGTTTGGACCATATTTTAAAGAAGGAATAATATTTTTTCGAAACGTGTGGAATCGCTAAAAAAAATTAAGGATGACTGGATGAAATAAATGCTGACAAAATGGAAAAAAGGAAGTTTTATCCTTATTTCAGAAGTGGAGGAATCATACCTCAAAAGCAATTTAACTTGACCCTTTCTTAGATTTAGACTGAGCAAATAATTAATATAAGTTAAGTTAAGTAGTATTTGAAAGTATTCCGTTAAGTCAAAGTTTTTGAGATGTTGATATCCAATCAAATCCTATATATTCCTTGGATACATTGTGTTACAAATGTGGAAGCGCTTACTTGTATAAAGAAATACTTGCTTTGAAGTATAAGAATCCCTTTAAAATATGAAAATTTGGTTACTATAATAGGAGGCATACAAAACAGTATATTACAGAAAGAGCTGCTTTCAAAAGCATGAGACCACTTCTGCAATGATAATTTACATTTAAAATTAAAAAAGAAAATTATCAATTCTACTCTATACTGTTTTGATGTGGAAAGTATTTGAAATGTGGATACATAGATAAATATACTAAAGATATCTTGGACGGATTTGGTGAGTTACTCCAATGTCATCATTAGAGCTGAAACTCAAATAGTCGATCACTTTCACCCTTCATATAGAAGCATCACTAGTTTGTAAGGTACTATGTTTAGACCACATTTTACGTGACGAGAAATGTCTGTTACACATCATCACAGGGTTTGAGGAGCTAATTCATCAAAAAGAGGCATTTATTCTGGTAATTGCCAACACCTAGGACACCTGACATGGCACTGGAATAAGAAATCAAGTAGTAGTATATCTTGACTTAAGAGTCAAATAGTTTGAATGTATTTCTATTAAGTTAGATTTAATCAGAGTCAAACAAGTGAAGATTTGTATTATGGGGGGCCACCTCCAAAAAGAGACAGTACCTCAAGATTGATATTCTTTCAAATCATTTGTTTACCCAGTAATCAAAAGAAAACAGTTTCATTCATTAAAAAAACAATTTCTTTAACCATTTAACAGTCGGATTTTTAACACGCGACGTAACACAATGACGAACTGTGAACAAATAAATTCTATACGAAAATATATTCTGTTCGGAGAAAACAAATTGAAACAAGATCTGCCCAAACGACGCTCAGGAGAAACACTCCCAACAAGTCGAAACAAGATTTGCCCGAACGAGGCTCGGGTTCGTCAGTATAAAAAGAAACTTCGTGCCCGAGTCCCGCTCAGGCAAAACTGTCAAGAGGTTAATATTGTATTTTTTTTAAACAAATTGTTTAGTGATTAAACAAAACCTTCAACCCTTAAACATTTTCAACTATTTACTTATAGAATAAATAACATAATTTTTTGTTTTTTAATAAATATTAGTTAAAATGATATAATACTGTTCTTCTTCAATTGAAGGTTATGATAAAGTTATAATCTAAAGCACTTTCGCTAGCTTTGTAGAAGACAAGAAAAATTGTTCACTTTATAACAACTTATTTAAAAGTTTCTCTAATGAAAGGAAATAAGAGAGTTATAAATAAACTTTGTGACCTAATTGAAAGAACACTTGCTTTCTAAATTGGGGGTTTCGGGTTTGCCTCCCAATATTACCTGAGTAAAAATTGATTCCTGTTTGGTATTTTTACAACAGGTATTTTAACATCTTTCCGGTTCCCTTATGGTAATAACTTTGTACCATAAAATTATTATATGTAGAATATAATATTTTTTAAAGTTATAGTTTATTGTAAAACTTGGCGAAACGTGCTGTTATGTTGAATTTTTAAATTATTTAAATAATTTACAATTTTTTTTAAAACCTAGTATTATCAGGCATTTTCACAAAGTATGCCACTTTATCTGTTGGCACTCGGTAATCATGGATCCATCTGCTGCCTTTCCTCAGTGAACCATCAATACCATCCTTCCAAACACCCGAGGGCAAGTATACTGGAAAAAAATGAGAATCTCATAAAATATATTATAGTTAGTGTTATATATAATAACGGGCACTTCACATGTCTAAATATTTATGTGTGTCATTATAAAATCAATTTTTAGCATTACAACGTTAATAACAAGGGGAAAAATAAATAAATAGATCAACACTTGTATAAGCTGGATAATAGAAGATACACATCAAGACCACATCAAATGAGTAAGTGACATGATAATATGTATACAAAAATAAATATTGTTAAAGCATTTGAGAGGAACTAAATATATTCAAATTCAGTATAAAAAATATAAACCTTCTCTGTGAATAACTCCTTTCTCCAGAACAGGTGCCACAATGAGCTCTTCCCCTACAGAGAACTCATCATCTACCGTGTGGCAGGCTGGGTCGTGTGGTTCCAGCATCCAGAGAGGTCGAATGAGAGGAAGACCTTTATCCAGCGCCTGCTGCGTGTATTTTATCAGCAATGGAGTGACCTAAAAGTATATTAAAATATAAAAATATGTAATTAAATAATTTAGTTTGAGACTTTTAAAATGCATTTTATTATTATACAAAGCTTAAATAAATATATTATCAAATATTTTTATTAAAACCACAAAAAAAATACCACTGGAATCATTATCATTATGAAAACATTTACTTTTAATTGAGTCACAAAATTGAACACCTTTTAAAAAAATATATATTAAAAACACTGCTTTTAGCTTGTAATTTTATTTAAAAAAATCATTGAATAAATCAAGATCACCCTTTTGTTTCATTAGGAATACAGAGATGCGATAACTTGTCTCCTTCCAGGTCAAGAAACCTTGGGGGAATGACCAGTCGTAATAATCAGTTGGACCAGTGGTAACAATCAGTCGGACCAGTGGTAACAATCAGTTGGACCAGTGGTAATAATCAGTTGGACCAGTGGTAACAATGAGCAATACATATATATTCGAACCAGATAGTTTTGAATCTGCTAAGAATCACCTTAGATGGATTATCAAGTCCAAAACAGAATTTTAGTACAAATTTTGATATGCGGAAGTGAAACTTACAAAAATATAATAGAAAAAAACTGAAATACATATGTACCACCCCGCCGCCGTCTTCTTATCGGAGTAAGCAGAAAAGAAAGAGCACTAGACTTTCGGATCGCGACACACGTGTTCACCTCTTCTACATTTATACACCTTCTCATACAATTCCTACGATTCTTCTGACTTTTTACATTTCCTTCTTTCAAAAAAACTGAAATTACTCGAATAAACGTGCAGTGAGAAAAATACACGGAATGACAATGTATGACAGAATATGGAATGAAATTATTAAGTTTAAATGTGAACTTAAGACTGATGTGTTGAGTAAGACGAAAAAGAGCACATTGAGATGGTTTGGGCATGTAGAATGAATGAAGAAAGACTAATAAAAAAAAATATATAGTGCAAATGTGAGTTGAAGACTTTGTAGAGAAGAATGGTTGGATCAAGTGTATAATATTTTGAAATAAGGAAATGTAAAAAAAAGATAAATCGTAGGGGCTGTATAAAAAGGTGTATGGATGTAAATAAGGCGAAAGATATATTTCATGATAGGAAAGTCTGGTATTTTCATCTCTGCCTATCCCTATAGCAGTGGTGGCCAAACTTTTGATCACTACGGGCGACACGCTTTTTAAATTATTGGCGGTGGTCTACTAACATCGTATGTGTTAAGTGATCATAAGAAAAGTAGGAATTTAAAGCCAAACATAAGTTTAAATTTGAAATATACATAGATAATACCAATATCCGTACCCGTACCTATTCAATATCAAGTTATTTCAATAACAGAAATTAATGATTATTTCACACAAACATAAAAATAGTTTATAAATAAAACAATATGTTCTTTTATTTTCTTTTTATTAATGCAAACAATGTGCTTGTAAATATGAACTATTATACTTCAGAAAGTCTAGGATGAACCGTGCGACGTTTGTCACAAAGGGATGGGATAAAATCGTTTTTTGTTACAAATCGAATAGTTTTTTTATAAATCGAACAACTGTTTTTTTCTAAACTGACGTTTTAATTCCTAATTTTCGTTATACTGACTTTCTAATGTATTTTATGATTTGTATGTATCTTTAAATAGGCCAAGATCCACTATGAATTAATACTAATTACGAACATTTAATTAAAATCGATTTTCGAAATTCCAATTATCGAATACCCCATCCCTAGCCAATGCAGACTAACATAGTGACTTTTGACAAATGTCACCAAATATTATTTGATTTTAACAAACTGCCACATTTTTGCTAATTTGTAACAAGATATATTAATTTGTCATTATTGTTAGTTGTATGTAATGTATTTATCTAAATAACTTGCTATTTATTAGAATCGAGGCTTATATTAAAGTTGATAAAATAATTAAAATTACTGAACATCGTTACAAGGTTGTATTGGGACAAATTTGTGAGCTGTTATATGGTTCATCCTAGATTTTCCGAACTATAGAGTTTATGTTGTATCGTACAAGCTTGCCGAAAATATGCAATGGAAACATGACATTGCATATTTTCGGCAAGCTTGTCATATTGTGGTTCATATGTACTTATGGTATAGCTATTCGTACACATGTTGCCAAAT
The DNA here is from genome assembly GCA_949825065.1 of Odontocerum albicorne. Classification (NCBI taxonomy): domain Eukaryota; kingdom Metazoa; phylum Arthropoda; class Insecta; order Trichoptera; family Odontoceridae; genus Odontocerum; species Odontocerum albicorne. The sequence goes on along the minus strand of OX463853.1, from coordinate 36,260,583 downwards.
GATCATCTGTTAAACGGGAGCGATGTTTTGTTTTGATTGCATTCATGGTAGAAAATATTATTTCGCAGAGGTAAGTAGAACCGAAAAAAGTTTTTAAATCTCAATCTCAACAAACATGGATATTTTTCTTCACAAAGTAAATTCCAGTAACTATTTTGAGAAGAAGTTCTTGATTTTAAAAATATATCGCATTTTAATCTAAGGATTTCATCCACGACTAGTATTTGGTCCACATCCAAATAATGTCCACATCCAAATAATGTCCACATTCAAATGATTCCCGGAATAACAGAGATGTGTACGATCAGAAAGGCGGGCGACTAGAAATAGTCGACACTTTGGCCACCTGTCCTATAGGAAGAGGATGTGATGGTATGCATAAAATATTTATAGAAGTCATAAACTCACCGTCTTTTGGCGTAACGAAGTTAAAAGTTTTGCAACTTCCAATACTTGTTCATCATTATATTTACTTGGCAGGTGCGTAAATTTCATGACAGGTAAAAATGTTGCAAGCTGCAGCCACCGGAGATATAATTCTTTTTCAGGCAACACAATGAGGCTTTCATTCAAATTTACTTGCTCCAAATGTATTCTCGAAGTTCCAGGAACGAATTGTTCTCCTCCAGGCCAATCAATATCTCCTCCAACAGCTCCTGGCATTAAAAATGGATATCCAACAATGCCATATGACAATATTGTTGGTATTACTCTCTTGATTGACTCCCATGTGGATTCAAATGGTGGTAAAGACACAAATATTGGTGGTCGTGGAAGTGAAATGGCTGAAGATACACCAATAACCCTTATAGATCTATCAAAACTATCAGTAAAAATAGTTTTGTATTGATCTGGATTTGTAAGTTTTTTCTCACATTGATAATAATGAGGCATATTGTAAGCGGTTCCCATATCAAGAAAGAATCCATCAATTTGATAAGTATTTACAAAGTTTTTCAATTTATCATGCAACCATGGTATTGATTTGTTATTTGTAACATCCAAAACGCCAGCACTTGCCACAGATTTATATCTTGTAAGTGCAGGAATTCTTCGATCACTGAACCTTTCAGATATCAACAGTTTTCTTTTAATACAATCGGAAAAGCTAAAGCTTTCGGTACTTATGAAAGGTTGTATTGAAAATACAATTTTGAAACCTCGACGGTGTATAATATTAACAGTTTCTTGAAGTGTTGGAAATCTTGACGTGTCTAACGTAAAGTCTCCAATATTGTCTTGCCAATGTTCGTTAATTAATACGTGTCCCTGTTTCAAAAAACCCAAACTTATTACATCCTCTGTATAATTATAGATTAATCCTTCAGTCAGTTCATGTTTGCTTCTTGGAGCTATGTGCCAAACCGGTTCAGATATTAACGAATGTAAAATGTTAATATCTTCTTCTTTTAAACCATCCCATAAAGACTGATGACTAAGAGATGAATGCAACGTCTTCATGTTGGAAGATGTACATATCTTGTATTTTAACTGTGGATATTTTGTTAGATGATTTACGTACGCAAACTCATCATGTCTGGCTTGCAAACAAAACTTACGATCGTTGTTACGATTGATGGAAACATACAGAGGAGTTTCATTGTCAATGATGATTGCAGCTCCTCGTGAATTGATGAAATATCTCATCAGAACATTTCCCCATTGATGTTTTATTACGTCTCCTGTTACAAAAGGAGCAAAGTCATGGGAATTCTTCTCTAATGGCCATGACATATTTGTTGTTTGTCCTCCACCATACCAGTGGTCTTGGGGTGATGACCAGTCGTAACAATCAGTTGGATGTACACCTGAAAGATATTAAAAATATTTATCATTATAATTTAAGCTTAAATAAGCTATTACTTTTAAATAGATTATATCCACAAATTTGATTAGTATGCGAAGGTAATATTTAGTTTCAGAATTTAATTTTAAATTTTATATCCCATATTTGTGAACTTGATTAATAATAATCTATTGAATCAAAAAGTAAAAACAAACATGACAATATTTATGACTATAGTTCGGAAATTCTAGGATGAGTCCTGTGACAGCTCACAAATTGGCCCCAATACAACCTTGTAACGATGTTCAGTAATTTTAATTATTTTATCAACTTTAATATAAGCCTCAATTCTAATAAATAGCAAGTTATTTAGGTAAATACATTACATAAGGTTGTATTGGGGCAAATTTGTGAGCTGTCACAGGACTCATCCTAGAATTTCCGAACTATACTACATATCTGTTTGGCAGCTGCATTGAAAATATACTGGAGTCGAGAAATTTGTAAGTTTTTAGCAATCAGGTAAAAATTTACATGAAGTTTCATCTTTATCTAAAAACAAGACTTTTAATTTTGTAAAGTATGTAATTTTTGTTACTAATTTAAATTTAAAAGAAAACACAATTTTGTACTGGGAAGAACATCCTTAAGGATGGAAAGTCGAAAAAAGAATAAAATGTCGACTTCGGCCGTCTATGAGACAAAATACAGGATTTTCCAATAGTACCTTTGGGTGGGGGGGTTTGAATGCAATTTATGGCATGGAAATATAATCTTATTGTCAAGTTCATACTTTTCTCCCATTACAGAGAGAGTTAACTTTCTTCTGTGGAATGGTGACAAGCCACAGATAATCTTTGAAAATCAAGAAAAACTATCTCCCTACGATAACTTCAAAAATCCTCCCCCATCACCCCGGATACCATTTTGATGCCTGAATTATGCAAAAATATTTCAAATTACACTTATCGTCATTTGACATATTAATTTACTAATTAGACTAAAAATATTTCAAATTTACACTTATCATCATTTGACATATTAATTTACTAATTAGACTAAAAAAAGTTGTCTTCATTTTCTCACCATCAACTAAAGCATTCCATTTGACTGTGTAACACTTGATATCTGTCTCTGCGTCCTCCAGAAGGGGGTATTTATTAAAATACAGCCTCGCTCCGCTGAGCCACTGGAGACAAATAGCACCTTCCTCAAAGTCTTCATTTGTTAAACAACTGTATGCCTTGGATTTTCCAAGGGAAGCACCTGAAAATTAAATAATTCATTTAATGGTTTAATACCATTAAATGGTCACCTAGTCACCTATCTTGGGACCATAAGATACAGCCCAATTTTAACTTAATTTTTCTAAGTAAAAAGGTGTATCTTATGGCCTGAAAAATATTGTAATTTATTTTATCAAACTTAAGAAATTTATTATAATTTTCTTAAAAAGACATGTTTAAAGAATAATTTTTACTGTCCAGTTTTCATATGAAACTAATAAATATTATTTGGAATTCCCTTAAAAAAATCATTCATTAGAGCGCACAAGTTAAGATAAAACTTTCTTCTTGGTCATTTAATATTATTTGTTGTAACTTTTACATTTTTCAACACCCCACTCAATGCCACGAGTTTCATCAAGGTGAGTGCCAAGTTCATTAATAATTTATAGAAAGTCATTTACAAATAAAAACTACAAGTCCTTGTTAATTAAAAATACAATTGTGTGTCGAAATCAATGATGTAACTAAAAAAATCCTCTACATGGTTGACACAAAAATCATCTACATGATTTACACAAAAATCATCTACATGGTTGACACAAAAATCATCTACATGATTGACACAAAAATCATCTACATGGTTGACACAAAAATCATCTACATGATTGACACAAAAATCATCTGCATGATTGACACAAAAATCATCTACATGGTTGACACAAAAATCATCTACAAGTACATGGTTGACACAAAAAATATTAATGCTTTTTTTTTAATAGGCTGTCTATAAAACTCGTAAGCCCATGACCACCTCCATAACTTAGTTGGTTAAATGCTTAACTTTCACTAGGCGGTTTCATGTTTCATTTCCGATAGTAGTAGAAAAATAACAGTTTGTCTACTAATAATGCTAACACACGCCTGACTTGTGGGAGTATTAAAGCCTCTTCACAAGCAGGGTAGTATGACCAACGTGGTCGATGATGAATATCAAGTTCTGTACCAACTCCAGTGGTTTTAAAATTGGAGGCTCTATTAATGGGGTCAAAAACAATGGTATCTCCCGGCTATGCTCAACAATATTTCTGGATCACCTATTTGAATATGTTGAAGAGTGTCACTCGAATCAAAATAAAAAGTAACACCATCAACACAGAAGAAAACTGCTTGGCAAATCAAGACAGAGGCTTTTAGATAATGTGTAGCAAGATCATAAGGCTTGGAGAGAGACGGAGAAGAGACAGCGAGGGACCAATCAGCTTTAAATAAATCATCCAGGAAACTAAAGCTATATAGAAGTTGTATGGCCATCATAGGTACTATAACATAAGTAGGTAAATATTGACTTGGGCTTTATGAGTATATATTTTTTTTTATCCACTTTGCACGGATTTCTCCTGTTACACAAAGAGGGTCTGTGTCTAGCGTTAGCTTATTCGTTAGGAAAAATATCAGCCAGGATCCTTCTCATTCTGCTAGGCGGTACCGAGAATATATCAACAGTGTCATTCAGTTGCTTCAATATCTCTATACCACGCGTGACTGAGTGTTTAGCCATGATATTCGTCCTGTAAGTTGGTATGCAGAACAGAGGGTGATTCCTTACACGGCTATATTTATTAGGTACATATAAAGTGCTTCGTGCTTTTGGAATCACGGAACAGTTAAAGCAGCCTTGAAAAACCTTAAGTAGGAATATCGCAATGGATTCTTGCCTTCTTGTTTCGAAACTTCTATAGTTAGACACCGTGAAAAGTTTGACATGATGAGCATATTTTGGATAATCGCCCTTTCTTCTGTACCATAGATATCTGAGGATTTTTTTTTTGTATTTCTTCTATATTGTTTTTATGTTTGAGCTGATGAGGAACCCAAACTGTAGATACATATTTTAATTTGGTTCTAATTAGATAATTATATGAGTTTCGAAGGATATCGGTACTGTTAAATTCTCTTGATATTCTCATTATAAAACCGAGTAGTTCGTAACAGTTCAATATCAAACGCGAGACATGGTTAACGAACGTGAGTCCGACATCAAAGATTACGCCCAAATCTTTGAATTCAGAAACTCTGTTTAATGCCACTCCCTGTATAGTATACTGATGATGGATTAGTGAAAACGATCGACTATAAGATACACAGACACATGTATTAATGTTGAATAGGAGATGATTTAGCTCAGTCCAGGAGACTAGGGAGTAGGCCCTGTTGTAACTGTGCACAGTCGGGAGGTGAATTGATCATTCAAGTCGTCAGCGAACAATAAACATGTCAAACAATATAATCTGTAATTATTAGAGGTTTTTTTAGATCTTAATTATTTCTGTACTTTATTTTAAGCAAGGATGTACATACATTAAAATAAATATGGACCAGTAAGATGCAGATATCTGTAGAATAAGATGTTATAATTCTCTATGACAACTTCCGTGGCCTAGTTAGTAAGAACATTCCGACCCAAGTTTTTAAAAATATGTTACATTCTGATTTTCATTTCGGGCCTCTTTAACATCTTCTGGATGGTTGGGAGAGACTATCAAATGGCAATAAACCTACAAGGTCATACTTTTTTATACTTTAGTTATATGTAGCAAGACATGATGGACTTATTGCTATTTGGCAACTTCTTCTAACCAACCAGAAAGATGTTAAAAAAACCTTCAACGCAAACTAGACAGGAATCCATTTTAAATAAACTTGGATTTCAACGGGAATTTAACCCACATCCCCTAAGATAGAAGACAGACATCTTAACAACTCGGTGTTACCAACTAAGCGTCTTACCAATGGAGGTTGTTGTATATAATTAAAGTTTAATATAATACAATACGATATATAGCAGGCTTTGAAACTGTTCATTCATATGAGATTATAGGAAACAATACCACAACATAATTGAAAAGGCAAAATAAAAAGTGTGGCATATAACATAATTGAAAAAGAAGTGTCACTCATTACTAATGAACAGGAATGCATCAAAAATATATTTATTTTACATGTATGTTATTATGTCATCTCTCACGCAAGTTCATCACAAGCACTTATCGATGACCATATAACTTTGTTAGCACAATTTGAGACCATAGATTGATTATCACTTAGTTGAGAATCAAATAAAGATTTTTGACATGTTTCATGGTCATATAACACATAAAGTTAGTTACTTCATTTTAGTATTGTTAGAGCTACTTAGAAAAAGTAACACTATTACAGCATTCCAAACTAAACAGAGTTTTTGAAAAATGTGTTTAAAGTAATACATTACATTCAAGACAGGTGTTTTACCAACTAGGTGGTCATTGTCAAGAGATTATTATAATTCAATTCCGTATTTATTTCCCACAATTATAATTATTTAGATATTTTTCAACAAATGGTGGTTCGAGAATTATTTGGAGCATTTTAGAAGAGGATTTAAACTCTTTATTTTTTAAATGAATTAATTCATTTCTTTGTGAAATGGATGGATGTATTTATTTGTGAAATGGACGGATGTATTTATTTATAAAATGGATGGATGTATTTATTTACATCAAAAATCTTATCGATGGAAGGCACATATGCGAATTTTCGTAAATTGAATGCAAGGTGTAGAACATCAGAAAGCTCACAATCTTGGAAAGAGACTAAACTTCAATGTGAATCAGGAGGTATAACCAACTGTAACCTTTTGTTAGGCAGAGTTTTATAAAGTGATATTTTTGTATTGCTTAACAACATATAGACTACAGAAAAACATAAAAACAGATTGTAAAATGGTCTAAAAATAAAACTAGTGTTAAGCTCAGCCTGTCGAGAATTAAACTCGGGACGCCCACATGTTTAGCTAGAATGCTAACCATAAGGCTACAGCTGCAGACAAAAATCAACGCAAGATGTTTTGAGAATCTATTTATTTTACAATGTTTTTTTCCATTCTCATGTTTAATTTAAGAAACAGAGTCACTCACCCAAATTGCCATTCATAATTTCCAAATCCTCCTTATTGAAGACACGGATCACTCTGCTTCCTCGACTGAACTTGATTTTCTCAAAGTAGGCCCTCGCTAACACTTGCTGGTGGTACATGATGTGTGCGAAGCCCACAAAGAATATTATGCAGAGGAACAGGAACCCAACGAACGCTCTTATTTTGAAGTCAGTAGGTTTCTTCTTTATTTTCGAAGGGATGGACTGAAAAATAAGAGTAAGGGAAACAAATTATTTCTATATTCATTTATGTTACTTCAGAACTTAACTATAAAGAGTTACTTTACTGCTAATTAGAGACAGTGGATTGCTCAATGTTCTTAGATCTGAAATATCAAATTTACTGATGACGAGCTTGGCATTTAAAGCTAGCACGACAATTGTATTTTTTTTAAATACAATTTGATTAGCAATTTTATATAAAAAAACTTAGGCCTCGGCCACACACGTAGGAGCCTCGCTTGGTGCTTAGAGCTACGCTGCGAGCTAGGTGATATATCCTAGTGAACCAATGCACCGCATACTATCACAATGGTCACACTGTACGCTTCGCGCCACGCTATGTGACTATTAGTCACCTAGTGAGTGTCCTAGCGAACCGACGTGCTGGTTAATTTTATTGTGTCACCAAGTGATTTTGCAAGATGGAGGAAGGTTTATTCTGCAGTTCTTTGTAGAGAAGTTGAAATTCTCCACGAGTACTTCTAGATAAATTAACATTATGCAACCAACAAGTTCGAATTTGAGATGTTCGAAATTTTAAACATAAATTCTCTGAGAGAAGTAGCTTCCTGGTTAGTCTTGAGAGTGGCATCGTTTGTTGACTCAACCGCTCCCAAATGTCAAATGAATTTGTGCGAAGCACTTTGGTGTAGCCAAGCCTTAAGTCACTTAATCTATTAGTCACGTAGCACCTAGCTTAATACTAAGCGAAGCACTTTGGAGTGGCTTTAGCCTTAGTAAAATTATTGAATACATATGTTAGCAATCTTTTCCGATGCGTTTTTTTTTGTATTTCTAATAAAGTTTTATATTAAGACTGTAATAACCCAAACAAGGTGTTATTTTAAGATTTTTAAGTCTGAAGATGAAGACATTGGTATATATTTGAAATAAATGGCTTAAAGTAAATTAATAATAATTTAAAAAGTTTTTTTTAAATAAAAAGTACATAGTAGTCTAATGTTCTATCCCCAGAGCTAGGAAAATAATATTTTACCAACTAAGTCATCGAGATACAATATGCATGTTACATTTGCATTGTAAAATTGGCCATGGATGTAACGTAAATTAAATATATTTATGAATATTAGTATTTACTACATACCACCATGCAGTTTCCCTATTGGGGTAAGCACAGAGAACAGAGAGTAAGACTTTCCTACCTCGACACACATATATCGCCTATTCCACATCCATTCACCTCCTCATACAGCTCCTACGATTTCTCTTAATTCTTAGATTTGCTTTGTTCAAAATATTATTCCCTTGATACAATCAAACTTTCCTTGATCTTCCTCTAGCGCACCTTCCACTCACATTTGCTCTACATATTTGTTTTATTATTCTTTCTTAATTTATTCATTCTACATGCTCTAACCATCTCAAAGTGCTATTTTTGATCTTACTTAATACATCAGTCCTAAGCTTATATTTATCCCTATAGTTCGGAAATTCTAGGATGAGTCCTGTGACAGCTCACAAATTTGCCTCAATACAACCTTGTAACGATGTTCAGTAATTTTAATTATTTTATCAACTTTAATATAAGCCTCAATTCTAATAAATATCAAGTTATTTAGGTGAATACATGACATAAGGTTGTATTGGGGCAAATTTGTGAGCTGTCACAGGACTCATCCTACAATTTCCGAACTATAATTACTTAATTTCGTACTCTGGTAAACTCTTTCATTGTATTATACTTTTGTTATATACAGCACAACCTGATGTGCTGATTGTAAATCTTCCAATCGACTTGGATGATATTGAAGAGGCCTTAAGTGAAAACTAGACTGGAAGAGGCCTTAAGTGTAAACTAGACTAAAAGAGGCCTTAAGTGAAAACTAGACTGGAATCCTTTTTGAAAAAAATATTTTGAAAAGAGTTTCAATCGGAATCAGACCCACGACACCCAGATTGGAGAGAGATGTCTTATCAACTAGGCCAAGATGGTCAGAGAGGAACACATTGCAATAATAAATGTCTTTTGTAGATTAATAAACTATAAAAAGTAATTTATTGCTGAATGATTTCTTTCGTTAAAGAAATCTGATTAAAATTTATTTCATGAAAATATTTTATTTTTACATCTTTCTAGTATGTTGAAAGTGATTTCCACATGGCAATGAGTCTGCCAGGTTGTACTGAATACGGCAAAAGTGTAATAAAATATTTTTAAGTTTAATGGGAAGACATTGGTAATGATAATGGAGATGCACATATTGTTAGTTTAGTAATACCTGAATCTTCTCCTTAAGCAGGCTGGCCAGGGAGTTAATGGAGGTGATGGAATTGACCGGAGAGTCATCATCGGAGCTGTCCAGCGTCGAGCTGTCCCCGTCCGGGCTGCGAGCAGGAGGCATCACCGATTTCCTTCTGGCATTCCGCAAGGGGATTCTGGAGACAATAGTACAATAAATAGTTTTGTCACATTGACAGTTGAATCACTTTGTTTAAAGTCAAGGGGTTGTTAAAAAAAATCCGTATTTAATATTTATTAAACAAGTAGATGTCTAATTACAAACATACATATCATTGCACCGTCTCCCTGTCAGGGTAAGCAGAGAGGAGACAATGCCCGACTTCCCTATCATGACACATATCTTTCGCCTCTTCTATATTCAAACACCTTCTCATAAAACTCCTATGATTTCTTTGAAATTTAGGAGAATAATTCATCGCTATATTTCCATATAAACCATATCCATACTGTTAGGTCACTCTGAACTGTCTTCTTTTTTTAATCTATTCAAACACATTAGGAACAGAATGGCTATGGGCATATTGAGCACCCAGTACAGGATTATATGAACACCTTAATGCATTTTCAACTTTAAACCTGTTAATGTTACATAAAAAGAGATTTAAAAAATGTAAAAACTATTATGTGTATTAACACATACATAAGAGATTTAAAAAATGTAAAAACTATTATGTGTATTAACACATACCATTAATCTTTCTAATCACAAAGGATAGATAAACAATGAGACTTTGCACAAAACAATAACATTAAAAAGAAGAATGATACAGAACTATTATGTGTATTAACGCATACATAAGAGATTTAAATAGAGAACTATAATGTGTATTAACACACACATGAGATTTAAAGAGAGAACTATTATGTGTATTAACACATACATAGATAAGAGATTTAAAAAATGTAAAAACTATTATGTGTATTAACACATATCATTAATCTTTCTAATCACAAAGAATAGATAAACAATGAGACCTTGCACAAAACAATAATATTGAGAAGAAGAATAAAGCCGAGGAAGTTGATGAACCAAGTTTATGGACGGTATTTTGGCAGCGGCGACACATAGAATATTGGTACGTCAAGTGGTGGATAGGGCGAGATGGAAAACCATAGAAGAAACCTTTGTTAACTATCATTGTTATATTCTCTGCTCATTGGCAAATGTTTTAGGATATTAGTAATGGGTTTGCTTCAACTACGGATGAAATAAACAAATATTACAAAACTGTATTCATTATGTATTTTTAAAGTTGTTTGTATTTATTGCATAATTATATCATATTTTAAGATAGATAATAAAAATATGTACAGATTTGCACGGAAGAAATTTTTAACGATTTTCCTTACTGTAAAGTGATTTAACTAAATATATAGATATTTTAACATATGTGTGATACTTATATTTATTATATATTCATCCATGGTGTATTAATACAACTTCCATTTAAACTCCATTTATTATTATTTTTTTCAGGACCTTTCCACATTACAGCTTTACCTAATTCATACAAGGATCAAATATAACAAGTACAAAAAAAACATGTATAAAACAATTCAACATTTTAAAAATTGTTTGATAAAAACAACTATAAAAATGTATATGTTACGTTAAAACACCATGACAAAATGTAGCATGTTAGATAATATAATGTAAAAACACTATGACGAAATGTAGCATGTTAGGTAATATAATGTAAAAACACTATGACGAAATATAGCATGTTAGGTAATATAATGTAAAAACACTATGACAAAATGTAGCATGTTAGGTAATATAATGTAAAAAAAATATTATTTCAAGGACTATATTATATTTAATAGATTTTTCCTGAAAGAGCTGAGCGACACATGAAATACGTCTATATGAGGACATACACGGTTAAACAGTGTGATTGCTCTGTCTACCGGCATCTCTAGAGGCAGGTTAGTTCGACTTTTAGATTGATAGAACAATTTATGGGAGCGTTGTATAAACTAAATTATCCCTGAGCAAACAAAAAAAGATCCCTATCGAAGAGATCTTCTTCTCTATAATGTTCTGTAACTAAGCATCCTTAGTAAGAAGACACTTGGATAAAGCCAGGGATAATATCCATACTCTTTCATGTAGAGAAATCTTTTCTGAATCCTTTCGAGCATGAGTGAATACGTAATCCCCGCTGGCGCCCATGTTGTACAGCAATATACCAAATGACTACTGACCAAAGAATTCTGTAATATTCCAGAACTAAACCAAAGGTGTGTGATTAAATTTTCTATAAATTAGAATATAATACTTGTTTTACTATGATTAAATGTATTTTAAAAATAGTTTTAAATGTTTATACAGGGCAAATCACCAGTTTTTAATATGAACTGCGACCGTATGTCCGACCGCCTTCTAGTAAAATAGCTTCTTGTAATACATAATATTATGTAATTCATAATTTTAAAATGAGTACAATTGATTTGCTATATTTTATCATCATTTTAAATTATATTGGGTTTCGCTGTTTTTTTTATTACATTGAAGAATTATTTTTTGTTTTTAAGTTTTATGTCCTCAGATTTGTAGGTTGTTTTTTTATTTTTACATTCATTTTATGCTTTAACAATTCAATCATTACATTTCAATTGCTTTTAATTTATAATCAACTATATTTTAATGTAATATTTTTGGCTATCATTTCAATTCAACCACCCCAAGTGACGTAACAAATCATTTTCATAAATAAATTAATAATTATATAAATATGAATAAATAAGTAAGTAAATTAGTGAACTAGGAAGTAAGTTAATAAATTAATAAAGTAATTAATAAATTGAAAAAAAAATCAAAGTAAACAAATTATTGTAATAAATACATTAATTTTTAAAAGTAAATTTACAGGTATATTCCATGTGATTTCTTACAATCCCATTTAGAACGAACCTGTAAATTTATATTGATATTGTGAAATGTATAAAGTTAATTAAAAATACAAAATTTAAAAAACTCGAGTTATAACAAATATTATCGAAAAAAGTATAATAATTGTTTTATTACCGAAATAATAAATATAAAGTAGTTTAAAATAAAATAAACACAGTATTAACGCAAATACATTCTTAGTAAAACTGATCACTGAAAACTCAAATGTTCAATAGAGAATTTGAAAAAAATCTCCATAGAATTTACAACACTTTGACAACAAATTAAATGTCAAATATATAATCGCGAATTGAACACCATACAAGAATCACGCATAACGATTCCCGCCATATTCGTGGATAACAGTAACTTTCCCGCCATATTCGTGGATAACAGTAACTTTCCCCCTTATGCAGATGGCCACTGCGATAATGGCCGGCAGAGTTCTTCAAGCTGTTTGAACAAATTGACTTAGTGTACAATAAAGTCGATTATCTTAGTTGGTTGATGGATAATGCAGTAAAGACTGGATCGGATTGTATTGACGTGCAACCTTTTATTAAGTTTGATCCGTAATAATGCGTTTTTTTTTACATATACATAATATCTATATGTAAAAAACGACCTCCGTGGCCCGGTGGTAAGACACTTGTCTGCCGTTCCGGAGGGTGCGGGTTCGATCCTGCTGGAACCCAGATTTTTTTTAAATAGGATTCCAGTCAAGTTAACACTTAGGGCATATAAAAACATCTTTCTGGTTGGTTGGAAGAGATTGCCACATGGCAATAAACTCACCAGGTTAAAAAAAAAAATATCGTCGCTGTTCTGCAAAAAGTATTTAAGTTCATTTTTCCTTAAAATGGCTTTTTTATGCCATTTTACTTAAAATAAAAATATCTACACATGGAAAAAACATTTATGTCAAAAAGTCATATGGTTTCGCTGTTATGAAAATATAAAAAAATATATCATCCCGAAGCAATTACACAGTTGGTATTCATCCCTGCCAACCAGCACAAGAGTTCATGACTTAATAAACCACGACACATCAAGTCATTCGGAATAAATAATAAAATAATGAAGAAAAAACAATATTTTAGAAGCGTTTCAGTCACCTATTTACAATTGTTTTCACCAAGAAAGGATTACGTCCAAAACAGGTGTCCGTATTTTTTATTTTCAGATAATATTTTTTTAAGTTAATCATTTTTTAGTAGTACCTAATTGTTATAAATAAATAAACTGTCTTTAAATAACATCTGTTTATATTTTATTTTATTAAAAACTTGATTTTACATCGCCTTCCGAAACTTAAATGGCATTTATCTCAAAACTCAATATTTTGACTTAAATGCTTTTCGCAGAACAATGACGATATATAACCTAACTTAATCTAACATACGTGGCCTAGTTGGTAAGACGCATGTATTCGGACGCGGGGGCTACGAGCTCGATTCCTGTTGGCACCCAATTTTATTATGAAGTGTTCTAGACTGGTTATCACTTGAGGCTTCTTTTACGTATTGGTTGGTTAAAAGAGATTGTCACCAGGTAAAAAAATCCACTAGGTTATACTGTACACACCGAAAGGGTAGTAAAAAACGAATATATATCGTTAAACAACCTCCTTGGCCTAGTTGGTAAAACATATGTCTTTCAACTCAAGGGTTGCGGGTTGAATTACCATTGATACCCAATTTTTTTTAAAAGGTTTTCTGTTTTGTTTTCGATTAAGGCCTTTTTAATATACGAGTTCTGGTTGGTTGGAAGCCACATGAAGTACAACAAAAGTACGTGTATAATACAAACTTGAATAGAAAATGATAAGAACAGAATGTTACATTATACTCATATAAATATGGTCCTTCTGAAGTACACTACCGTCCATAAGTCTTCGCCACCCCCTAATAATTGAGTTATTCGCGTTATTATGTAATATTACGCTAAAAAATTAATTAAATAAAATAATTATAACTATTTTGCAATATATTTAGCAGAAATTGCGTATATGGATGGAGATTAGAATTTGCGAGGCATTTTGTTAAAAAACCGGCTTTTTCCAAAAAAAGTTACCGTTCGCTATTGTTTGTCATTCAGAAGTCCAGGCAAGCTAATCCCTTTATTGTGTTACAGGTAGTACGGATAACAATTCACCATTACGTGAATTCTTTGTCTAATTTACTTTTAACTTTTAGTCTTCAAAAGGCCTTGATAAAGTGCACTGTGTTATAGTTCAGAAATTCTAGGATGGGTCCTGTGGCGTTTTAAACGTCATGTCTCAAAGGGATGGGTAAAATCGTTTTTTTTTTACAAATCGAATAATTTTTTTATAAATCGAAATATTGTTTTTCTCTAAACTGACGTTTTAATTCCTAATTTTCATTATACTGACTTTCTAATGTATTGTATGATTTGTATCTATCTTTAAATAGGCCAAGATCCACAATGAATTAATACTAATTACGAACATTTAATTTTAGGTATAAAAAAATCGAAAATCTAACTATCGAATACCCCATCCCTAGCAAATGCAGACTAACGTAGTGACTTTTGACAAACGTCGACAAATATTATTTGATTTTAACAAACTACCACATTTTTGCTAATTTGTAACAAGATGTATTAATTTGTTATTACTGTTAGTTTTTTGTAATTTATTTACCTAAATAACTTGCTATTTATTAGAGTCGAAGCGTATATTAAAGTTGATAAAATATTTAAAATTACTGAACGTTGTTACAAGTTTGTATTAGGGCCAATTTGTGAACTGTCACAGGACTCATCCGAGAATTTCCGAAGTATAATTTCAAAATTTTCAAAAATCTCGTATCAAAATGGTCAAAACTCGAAAATATTATACAGAAATCTGTTCAATGATGGTGGCTTTTTCCAATATGGGTGAAAATGTTAGTGAAATTGCCTGATAAATAAAGATTCCTAGGAGAACAGTTGGCTGTTTTTTTGAAAAAGTACGCTTTGACCGGGCATTTGGAGGATGAAAACCGATCAGGAAGACCAAAAGTCCTGTTCAATTGCCGCCAAAACAACCCCTAACCATAACAGAGCCTTGTACGTGTTTCACTGAAGGCACAATACATTGTTCTGATGCCCTTTCATCCTCAAATATTCGAACGAAAATTTTCTGCCTGGAGCCAAAAACTTCATATTTTGATTCGTCGCTCCATAGAACATTTTTCCAATCTTGAATTGTCTATGACTGATGTTGTTTAACCCATTTGAGTCTATTCTTCTTATTTGCAGTACTTAATAATAGTTTCTTCATGGCGATTCGACCGTGGAGACCAGCTCCCTTCAGTAGTCGCTTGACGGTAGAAACGTCTATTGGATAATCTCTTTTGAATAAAGATTTGAGGGAGAGAGGGCATCAAAATAATGTATTGTGCCTTCAGTGAAACACGGAGGAGGCTTTTTTATAGTTTGGGGTTGTTTTGGCGGCAATTCAACAGGACTTTTGGCCTTCCTGGTCGGTTTTCATCCTCCAAAAGCGAACTTTAAAAAAAACCAGCCAACTATTTTCCTTGTTATCTTCATTTCTCTGGCAATTTCACTAAGATTATTGGAAAAAGCCACAATCATTGAACGGATTCCGGTATAACTCAAAAAACTAACATATATCAAAAAACATATATAAAAAAACGGCGAAAGGAAGATATTAGAAATAAATGCATGGATAAAAAAGGTGCTTTAAATAAGACGAAGGAAGAATTATTATGAGTGTTTGAGCACATGGAGAGAATAACTGACGAATGACTAAGCGAGTACACGTAAGTCAGAAATACAAGATGTGCTTGGAAGAGGTAGACCAAGGGTAACGTAGCTGGATCAGATTTTGAAAGAAAGCATAGTTAGAGGTAATGAATGATAGAAGATTGTAAATGAGATATACGTACGGGGAGGAGGTAAAAGTTGTATGCCTATATGGAAAAATGAGATCTATTATATCTGCCTACCCCGCAAGCGACACGGCGTGATGATATGTTTGTATGTACAATATAACGGGTTTCTTGCCAAGTGGCTGTTTTCTTCCAGCCAACCATACAATTGTTTTACGATGTTTTTGTGAAAAGGTGGGAGTATTGAAGAGTTGGCCATGTTCAAGACAATGCTATCGGTGAAACTTCTTTGCAGTCTCATAAAATATGAACAGAAAAATTATACTAAAGAAACCAGAGTCTCAGGGGTTGTATTTTATTTGTGGTCTAAAAAATCCTTCAATATTCGTTTAAAAAAGGTCGTGCCTCTCTGAGTTAGGACCAAAAAATGAGAACAAGAAGAAATAACCAAGTAGCAAATTGGTAAATTATACTAAAGAAACCAATCTCTGTGGTTGTATTTTATTTGTGGTCTAAAAATCCTAAAGTTCCTTTAATATTCGTTTAAAAAAGGTCGTGCCTCTCTGAGTTAGGACCAAAAAATGAGAACAAGAAGAAATAACCAAGTAGCAAATTGGTAAATTATACTAAAGAAACCAATCTCTGTGGTTGTATTTTATTTGTGGTCTAAAAATCCTAAAGTTCCTTTAATATTCGTTTAAAAAAGGTCGTGCCTCTCTGAGTTAGGACCAAAAAATGAGGACAAGAAGAAATGACCAAGTAGCAAATTGGTTGTGAGATTTCTCCGGTCACCATCCTTCTCGGTCAGCAACAAGAGCATGGCAGGCGAACATTGGATAATGACCACACATCCTGTCTGATTTCCCTGTTCCACTTCGGACAAAATTGCGACATTAGGGAGTGTTGAAATTATTCGAGTGCATAGCCATTGAAGATACATGGTCTCTTTCTCCAATGTCGCATATGTGACAATACTGTATTCTTATTTTTTTTCGGGTTGAAATAATGACACGTTACCAAGCAATCTGCTTACAAAGTTTTTGTATTTCCAAGAGCAATGTAGCGTTCAAAACATTTACTCATTTAATGACATACCATCACGCCATTTCCCTGTGCTATCATGACACACACACATACTTAGCCACATCCACAACCATATAACTTCTACAGTTTCTATGACTTTCATCATTTCCTTCTTTCAAAATAGCATTCACATGATCCAACCATACTTTCCTTAGTCTTCTTCTCATGCGCCTTCCACTTACATTTGCACTTTATATTATATTTGTTTTGTTAATATTTTTTCTTTCATTCGTTTCACGTGCCCAAACCATCACAGCGTCATCATCTTTTTCATTTTACCCAACACATAAGTCGTTCCCTTTTATACCTAATCACTTCATTCCGTAATCTGTCATACATTGTCACCTCACGTATTATTCTCAATGCACGTATTCTATAGTATTTATTTGGCTCCTGTCATTCATTTTCCACGTCCATATTTCCCTACCATACATCACAGTTGGCACCAAATATAGACTATTATCTCTGCAGATTACTTTATTATAATCCAATCTGGTGGGTGAGTCTATCGTTGGTGACAATTTCTTCCAATCAACAAGATAAACGTGAATATAGAAGTTATATGGTTACAAGTCACGGTTGGCGGCCGTGGTCAAACAGGCGGACTCCCCAGGCTCGTTTCCTGGCGGGTTCACTTCCGGACTAGTTTTACGGGATGAATTTTATTTAAGTATAATATTATTATATTTCCAAAATGGGAAGAAATCGAGTAAAATGTAATTAGATCAAGTGGACCAGAGTTTGAATGAATGTAAATTGAGTAGTATAAATAATAGAATATTGTGCATGATGAGATGTATTAATTTCTATGAGGTGAAAGTTGTATACTTGGGTATAAAATAATGGGTATTTGTTCTCACTGTCTACCCCGCGAAGGAAACGGCGTGGCTTTTACGCTAACTTAGTTAATATTTCATTATTCATTCTTTCAACATGTTCAAATCATATTAACATTACTTTCGCCATCTTACTTAAAACATGTATTTTATTTACATTGTAGAGTATCGTTTCTCAACTTGTGGATCGCGTCCCTCAGGGTGACGCGAGTCATGGGTTGAATATCAGGGGATACGCAAAAATAAATATAACTTATGTGTACTAATAGAAAATAACACATTGTCTACGAAAAATGGAAAATTTTACTGTAAAAAATTACGTTTTTTCAGGGACTTTGCGAAATCTTGTTTTTCTTCATGTTTTGGAAGGTCGCAGGACTAAAAATGTTGTGAAATAATGTTATACAGTGTATAGCATAATAAAAAAATTCTGCCATCTATTTATTTTCTATGTTTTTTTTCTCTTCTTATTCTACATGTGCAAGGGTGTGGGCTGAAAAACATCTGGTGTCCCCGTGGCTGGGCTCGCCTTACATTGGTAGGGTGTATTTTGGCCGGGGGATGTTATTAGATGAGCCAATACTTTTTGATAGCTTCTGTCTTTAATGTATTGTCTGCAATTTATATGTTCTTGAAGTATATTTAAATGTATTATGTACATACTATGTTGCTATCAATAAACCTATATTTATTTAAAATAAATATCTACTCGTAAATGTAATACATAAACCCTTTCTCATAAAAAATGTGAACATCTGTTAAATGTGGAGAGTATAAATATTTAGTCTGGTTCGAGTGAATTTATAAATTATTGATGTATCGACATTAATCTATTATTAATGTCATTTAATAACCATTGATAAGTGATATCAGCGAAAATATTTCGTTAAGTACCACTGATAAATACGATACAATCTATCACTTAAATTAAGAGTTATCAACAAAAAAAATGTAATTGTTTTAAGTTGAATTATTTTATATTTTGATGTATTTTTTTGTATTTTATTTACCACCTATGTACTCGTATATTGCCAAGTGATAAACATAAATAATTTATTTAGCGTCATTTAAAGAGCAGATTCTCCCCAAGGGCGCTCTAACTCGGGGTTCGATACAACTATTATTGACAAATTAAAAATATTACAAAATAAATGTATATAACATAAGTTGAGTGTAAATATAGGAAGGTGGTGGCTGCTGCTTAAAATATTAGATTAGACATTTCCCCGCATCTGCACATGTTTAGAAAAAAACATTAACAAGAGAAGACGAACTACAAAGAAACCGATGTTGATCTTCTGATATTTAGTAGTAGCACATTCGTCTTTAGCTGTAGTGTGTAATGTTCATGTATAATTATAAATTTTGATAAGACTTTCCAAAAAAGGTTATTTATACATATTTTGAAAAAGTTAGTGTAAAAATACAGAGAGATCATAAGACTTGTTTGGTGTCATCATCATTGTCAACCAGGGTCGATCCACTGCTGGATGAAGGTCTCCCCAAGTTGACTCCAAATAGTTCGGTTTTGTGCTCGTTGGTGCTATGTGATACTGCCATGCTTCCTGATTTCATATATCTAGCGCACCTTCGGTCTTCTTCTGGGCATCTTTATGCCTCTTGGGTACCATTGGATTATTTTGGACGTTCATCGGGAATCTGACATTCTGGCTACGTGTCGTGCCCATCGCTCTTTCAGTTTTTTGCACACATTTATTACACCTTCTACCTTTGTTTTGTTGCGAATCCAGGTGTTTCGTTTACAGTCTCTTTTTGTATATCTCAACATTCATCTCTCCATGCTCTTTTGTGCGGTATGGAGTTGTTGTGTGTTCTTTACTGTAAGCGTTCATGTCTCATAGTTATACGTAAGTACTGGGATAATACACTGGTTGTAAACCTTTCGCTTCAAAGATATTGGGAGATTACTTTTGAAGATGTTGTTCAAACGTCCAAATGAGCTCCATGCTAGTTTTGATATTCGTGCTATTTCCTCCGATATGCTACCTACAAAGGAAATAAGTTGGCCCAAATACACATATTCCTGGAAAAGTTCCAGCGGATATCCATCTACAATTACTGTTTTTTTTTTGTTTGATGTAAATCCACCGATATGTGATATTAACACAGTGGGCTTTAGGTGTAGTGTGCTGTATATATGTAGTGTTCATATATAATCATGAATTTTGATAAGACCTCCAAAAAAAGAATATTTTCAAGTGCTTTCTAAAGCTACACACCCCATCCACATCTCTAACATTTCACGTCACAGGATCAGCAAAGAAAAAAGTCCTGTTATAATATCCCACTCTATTGGGTAGATTCGGAACAATGTATTTATTCGATGAATATAAAATGGTCCTCAAAGTGATGATTTTCCAGCAAAAAAACCTTACAAGAAAATTAGACTGGAATCCTTTTAAATAAAATTGTGTCTTGTCCCCGGGCGCAGAAGACCCCAGCTTGGCCTCTGAACCATGAAATATAAATTTCACTTGTTAACTTTTTTAGCACGTAACATATATAGTAGGATTTCAGAATACTTATTTGATATTTTAAATATACTCGTATATCATAGAAAAACATATTTTGTTGAAGTGATTCTTTTTTGCATGTATTCTTCGAATTAAATAAGAAATGACGTACCTTGTCTCTTTTTTCGGTTTTTTGTTCAGTTTCTCTTTGGATTCTTCGTCAGTCATTATTATCCAGATATATGAGGTGAAAAACACTCGAAAAGTTTATTTATCCGAAAGCGATTGTATTGCGCGGTGTGCTAAAAAACACTGTAATCTCTTGTAATGATTTGCCTTTACGTTTTGAGATAATCCGAAAATATCAAGATAACAGCAACGGCCTAGTGTTTAAATATTTATCCAAGAATTGAGTCAACAAAGGGTTTATTTGACCCGGCTTCCAATGTTTGGTTTAAGCCTATATAAGATTAATATCTCAGAGATCATTATTAGGCGATTAATTGCACTAATCACGAGCACTTAAAAAATGTTAAATTTATCTACTAAAAGTAGACTTGTTATAATTACTTAGATCTATCCGCAATACTCTGAAATATGTCCGTAGTGAAAAATACGAGTATATGAAATATCTAAAAACAGATGTCGCACTATTTTATTTTCACATTTGTAAATAAAATGAGGAATGGGGATTATAAAATTGAAAGTATCGGTTTTTTATGGTATCTTGATGTCGTGCTGAATAAGAAACAGCCGAGAATGAAGATTTTATAGTGTTGACATTGAGCTGTCAAGTGATGTGTCTGGGAACAACGGGTGTTAACTCCGCCTCCGTACTAGATGAATGCCATTTATCGAACGACGGAGCCGGTCCCAAGTCCGGATAAAGGAGGATGGACTCCTTTCCTAATGTCCTTTCCCTCCCTGTAAATGTCTCCCAACCTTCAACCCTCTACTTGCTCATTTTAGTTTTGCCCCATCTCTATCCATAATGGCATCCAACATGCCGGTGTGTTCCGATCGTCTCATCTCGGTGTTTCATCGGATTCAGTGCAGCGGTGTGGCCGGTGAGTTAGCTGGTGTGCAGCGGCTCACTCACTTAAAACAAACTTCATGGCACGGTTTCGCTAAGAATTGGCGAGGGGACCGTCGACTACGAGGCCCGGCAACGACGATGTGTCGGGGAGGTATTGTTGTGTTTAATGAGGTAATTGTACTAATTTGCGTGCAAAGATGAGGTACAAAAGTAGCCCTGAGTATGATTATATGATAATATATAGGACTTACTACACATGCTACTTTGCCCGAATATTGGGATTACGTGCTTTGGGCAAGATCTGATTGTTGCGAATGATAGGGTGATCTTTGTTGCCTCCTACCGGAAATACGTGGCATATTTGATGGACCGGATACGGAAATTAATTATTATATTTGGGAAATCGATATAAAATATGTTATCAGCTATAATAAGTCGTAAAACAAGTGAATATTTTATTTACAAACACCGTATTATAACAGTTCTAACTGTATAAAAAAACCTTCTAATTCGTACACGGTACGCGTTAATCGTCTAGTTAATCGAAGATTTATGTTTATTTAAAGTTTTTTTCTATTTTAATTAAATTATTTCCAAATTTTAAAAGGTCAATATGTATAAATATTTGTTATGTGCATATATGATAGATTTTATACTATGAATTTTATCGTTTTATTATACTAAATTATTTGTTAACGTTTCCTCATGTTTTAATCCTTAATTATAACTTATTTTTCAAATTTATATATTAATAATATTAGGTCCTTACATATGAAATTGGCGTTTTGCCGTACTGGCAACTTTGATCTCAAATATCTTCTCTTTGGTTAGGAATTCCAAATTAAAATTTATACAGCTATTTACTCAAGTATTTGTGTTTCGAAAATTATAATTCATTTGTTTTTTCCTCAATTGTTTTTTTCTTTGCGTCACTCAGTTTACAAAATGGAAAACTTGAAATATCGCGTTATTTACGAGTACGAGTTCCACCGTGGCACCAGTGCTGCAGAAACGGCTCGAAGGATTAATGATGTGTATGGCGACGGTGCCGCAAAAGAAAACACAGTGCGTTTTTGGTTCCAACGTTTTCGTTCTGGAAATTTCGACCTGCAGAACAAGCCCCGTGGACGGCCGAAGACCAAAGTTGATAATGAAGAATTGAAGGCTATTGTGGAAGCGGATCCATCGCAAACCACGTCCGAGTTAGCTGCAGGCTGCGGTGTTAGTGATAAAACTGTTTTAATCCACTTGAAGCAAATTGGGAAAGTGAAAAAGCTTGAAAGGTGGGTACCTCACGAATTGAGTGAAGCAAATCAACAAACGCGCGTTGACTGCTGCGTTGCATTACTAAACCGGCACAATAATGAAGGGATTTTGAATCGAATCATTACCTGTGATGAAAAGTGGATCCTGTATGATAATCGGAAGCGCTCATCGCAATGGCTGAACCCTGCCGAACCAGCCAAACCATGCCCCAAGCGAAAATTGACTCAAAAAAAGTTACTTGTGAGCGTTTGGTGGACTAGTGCTGGTGTCGTTCACTACAGCTTTCTTAAATCTGGCCAGACGATTACGGCAGATGTCTATTGTCAGCAACTGCAAACCATGATGGAAAAGCTAGCTGCTAAACAACCGAGGCTGGTTAATCGCTCTAGGCCACTGCTGCTTCATGATAACGCTAGACCACACACTGCACAACAGACGGCTACCAAATTAGAAGAGCTTCAATTGGAATGTCTAAGACATCCACCGTACTCTCCGGACCTTGCCCCAACAGATTACTATTTTTTTCGAAATTTGGATAACTTCTTGCAAGGGAAAAAATTCAACTCCGATGGGGCAGTCCAAACCGACTTCAAAGATTTTATTGATTCCCGTCCGAATGGTTTTTTTAGTAAAGGGATCGATGAACTACCTATGAGATGGCAAAAGTGCATAGATAGCAATGGTGCATACTTTGATTAAATAAATATATTATATTTTAAAAAAATCAACTTTATGTTCCTCCCAAACAAAACGCCAATTTCATATGTAAGGACCTAATAAATATTTTGTTTAAAATTAGAATAGTTTAGAAAAAAAATGATATTATTTTGTCCCAGTATATTTTGCCTAGATATCAAATACCGGGCAAATGTTGCCCTGTTGTCAAATATCGGGCAATAGAGTAATATCATATCTGCATATTATTTAATGTCCCAATTTTTTATCATCATGTGATAAGAATGATAATTTATTATTTTTTATTGTGTTTAATTTATTTATTAATTGATTTAATTTTTGTGTTCACTGCACGTATTTTTTTAACGTATTTGAAGTGTTTGCGATTAAGTTATCTTAATTTTTTAAGATATTATATTTTTACTGTGTATTTGTGGGATTTTATGTTGTATATTTTAATAATCAAATGAATAATAAAAAAATAGTGCAGTTGCCTATAATTGTAAGTTAAGGACATGCAAGATGGGACATAAAAACAATTCAACATTAAGAAAACCTAAATGTGTGGTTATCTACTATTTATTTTTCTCCGAAACACATTTGAATTAATAAAATTTTCATTGTGAACAGCACTAGTGACGACCCTCGTGGCCTAGTTGGTAAAATGCCTATGTTCCAATCCAGTTTACGGGTTCGATTCCAGTTGGAACCCAATTTATTATAAAAAGGGTTCTTGTTTGGTTTTCACTTTTTAACTTACTTCTGGTTGGTCGAAAGATACTGCTATTTGGTAATTAGCCCGCCAGGTTGTACTGATCGCAAAAAAAAGTATTATGCAAAACAATACAATCAGGCAGACTTTTTGGCTCGAGTAATCTTCCCCAAACGACCATTTTTTTTAACAATTTACTAAAATCATTGCAAATGACTTCAATAAAAATGTCCACTCATCATCATCATCACATGTCCCTATTTGGGTAGACAGAGAAAACAGGTCTCCATTTCATTCGATCCTGGCACACATCTTTCGCTTCTGCCACTTCCATTCACACCATCATGCATGCTCTCCTATCATCGTAAAGGCTTTTCACCTGCCCTATTTCATTTAGTCATGCTACGTTTTTTTAAGTCTTACAAATTTCTAGTACCTTTATACTTCTGGCATATATTATTTTTATAAATATTTCATAATTTATTTTTTCTACGTGACTGAACCATAATATATCTATGTTCCTTCTTCATATTTAGTGAATAGCACAATTTGGCAGACACATTTTCACTCTATCAATCTCCTCTAAACGACCACTTTTTTATTTTTTATTTTTGACTGTTTAGTACACGTGTAAATGACCTTAATAAAAATATTTATTAATGATACATAATATTATAATTGCTCAACCATATGGGGGACATTTTCACATATTACCTATTATTACTCAATCATATGGCGACAATTCATATGGGGACAATTTTAAAATGAACCATGTATTTGATCATTTACATTAAGATAAGAACATCGATTGCTTACATACTTCCAGTTTTGTACATCGAAGATTACAAATGAATATCATGTGACATCTGGGTGAGAAAATGACAAACATAATGGTAAATAGTGTCTGTGCACACATCAAACTAACAAATATCACCAAGCCATATGGACCACCCAAGTTTCAAACCAAAAAGAACCTGTTTTATTTTCTAAAGTAGGCAGACAACCTCTGTGGCTTAGTTGGCAAGATGCCTGTCTCCCAGCCCAAAGGTTGCGGGTTCAAATCCCTCTGAAACCTAGATTTTTTTTAATGATTCTAATCTGATTTTCACTTTATACCTCTTTAACGTCATTCTGGTTGGTTGGAAGAGATTTCCATATGGCAATAAGCACGTCAGGTTGTGCTGTATACAACGAAAGTGTAATGCCATACAATACAATAGAATAGTTGTCTCTTCAAGATTTTTCGTGAGTTTCAAACTTTTCTGAGTTATAGCAAGAAAACATTGACTTCGCATACAAGAATATAGTTTTGAAAAACGGCCAACTTGCGTAGGCTAGTTGATAAGACGCCTGTGTTCCGTCCATGAAGTTACAGGTTCGATTGTCGCTGGAACTTAGATTTTTATAATCTTTTTAACAAATCTAGTCGTACATCGTAAAGAGAAATACAGTGATAATCCCTCTGAATAAAAAAAGTGGGAGTATGGAATATGGAAGTAACCATGGTGTTAGTTTATTAAGCAAATTATTATGGAAAACATTGAGAGAAAGCGTGAAGAGAAACACTAAAAATAAAGTGTGTGATGGTCGGGTTATCAAGCGGTCTGGGTTCTTCTCATAATTTCATCTCAATCGAGATACACCCCACCAATAGGAGGTCGAGCACAGCTGAAATTATCATCCTTTTAGCGTATTAAGTAAACTGTATGGAAAACATTGAGAGAAAGAGTGAAGCGAATAACTAAAAATAAAGTGTGTGATGGTCAGGTTATCAAACGGTCTTGTTTTTCTCATAATATCATCCCAATCGAGATACACCCCCACCAATAGGAGGTCGAGCCCAGCTGAAGTAATCATGCTTTTAGCTTATTAAGTAAACGGTATGGAAACCATTGAGAGAAAGAGTGAAGCGAATAACTAAAAAATAAAGTGTGTGATGGTCAGGCTATCAAATGGTCTGGGTTCTTCTCATAATTTCAACTCAATCGAGATACACCCCCGCCAATAGGAGGTCGAGCCCAGCTGAAGTTATCATCCTTTTAACTTATTAAGTAAACGGTATGGAAAACATTGAGATAAAGAGTGAAGCGAATAACTAAAAATAAAGTGTGTGATGGTCAGGTTACCAAACGGTCTGAGTTCTTCTCATAATATTATCATCCCAATCGAGATACACTCCTACCAATAGGAGGTCGAGCCCAACTGAAGATATTATGCTTTAACCTTATTAAGTAAACTGTATGGAAAACATTGAGGGAAAGAGTGGAGCGAATAACTAAAAATAAAGTGTGTGATAGTCAGGTTATCAAATGGTCTGGGTTCTTCTCATAAGATTATCCCAATCAAGATACACCCCCACCAATAGAAGGTCGAGCCCAGTTGCAAGGTCGTCAGATATTTTTCTGCCAACTGCAAATTTTTTATTTCATTTCCATATCTTATCAATGCGAAGCATTTGATATAAAATTCATAGTTATTAGAAATTTTAAAGAATCTTACTTGACACATCGTTCTTCTGCAAGAATTGCGTTAAGACCCTCGAGTGACCCATCGTGGTCGTCACTGTAGGTTGTGGAGTCGCTGCCTTGTCGATGTTCTGGGATCTATAAACAAAATATAAATTACAAGTTGTTTTTTTTACATACGTACATATCATCAACCCATCTTCCTGTCGGGATAGGCAAAGAAGACAAAGCACCATATTTCCTATCGCGACAGATACTCGTATCCTTAGCCTCCTCCCCATTCATACACCTTCTCATACAACTTCTACGATTTCTCTAATTTTCAACGTTTCCTTCGTTCAGAATATCATTTACTTGATCCAATCATACCTTCCTTGGTTTTCCTTCTATTTTGTTAGTTTTTCGTCCTTTATTCTCTCTACGTATTTATCCTTAATCACTTCAATTCGTATTGTATCATACATTATCACTCCACGTATTCTTCTCAATGCACGCATTTCTTCAGCGTTTTTGTGGCTCCTATGTCTTTTTCGATGTCCACATTTCCCTCCCATACATCAAAGTTGATACCAAGATACTATTGTGAACTATCATTTTGATACTGTCCGAGTCACGTATACATGTATATGTTTTAGTCTTCCGTTGACTTTGTTTCCTATTGCTACAAGCCACGTAATATTTTTTTTACTATATATAATATAGCATTTAAAATTTCAAAAATTATAATGTAAAGACGAAAAATAAAGTAAAAGCACACGAAAATAACCCTTTTGTGAACACAGAGAACCACGTAACTAGTCAAGACCTGTGGGAAAGTGATCTTATTATGTATTTGTCGGAAATCCCAAAACACCCAGTTGAAAAAGTCACACCCTGTATTCACATGCTTACACATGCTCGAATTTCAAACCAATTTTGAAACATACTCAAATTCGAAACCAATTTTGAAACATACACACATATCATCACGGCATTTTATTGTCTGGATAGGCAGAGAGGTAAGACGCCAGACTTTCCCGTCGCGACACAAATACATTTCACCTCTTCTACATTCACACACCTACGATTTATCTGACTTTTATATTTCCTTCTTTCAAAATATCACTCACTTGATCCTACCATACATTCCCTGGTCTTCCTGTACCGTACCTTCACTCACGTTAACACCATATATTAGATATTCTATAATAATTCTATACATTCAATTATAGATATTACGGCCGCTAACCATAGGTAGCGGTCTTTCTTAACTAGAACTATTTTAGTTATCTCTCGATGTCATTATTGTGTAGAAATAATTCATACACCTGTCCAAATATTAAAGGCTGCGTTGCCTATGACAATAGTCTGGTGAGCAGTAGATTAGTTATCCACCATTGCCTACCTAGTTTTAAACGTACTTTCAGACATCATTCTCCTTGAATTGATTAAGTGACGCTTATGCGCTGCCTTTTATATGTACATTCAAAAACACAGCGTGCTCTAGGGGGAGAAATTTTACTATAAAACAGCAATAATAATTATTCCGTTTCAATCTTATTGACAATACCAAATCTATATTATGTATATCAGCCCAGAAAGATGCAACTGTGATGACTTTGAGGCTTTCTTTAAGCCGGTCGTTTTCCAAACAGCTAACGGGGCACAGTGGATAAGTTATCAAGTGTTATATTGATTAACCACTTCTGTGATTTGCCCGAATATAATTCGGGTAGGTATTTTGCTGACACAGTGATTTGCCCGAACTGGATTCGGGCACATCGTACACGAAACTTTTTATAGTAATTTGATCTTTCGAGAACAATTAGTCACCGGCTACTCGTCGCCCAGTTAGTTTGTGTGCTGTATTATCGTGTCGTGTGTATTCAAACTTTCGTATTTACGTATATTTACGTATTTTTTTTTTCTATTTATTTTATTTTAGTTCTTGCCCAAAATGGCAGATTACGAAAGCGACGAGTAAGTATTGATAAGTGAATCGGAAGATGAGAAATTTTCGGAACCTGACGATGATAGTGATGTTGAATGCATTTTTTGGAATACATACCCCCAACGGCGGTATGAAAAAAGATAAACCTACCAGAGAGTGCAAAGTTTGTTGCTCGCGGAAGGACGCGAGTGGCAAAAGAATAAGAAGAGAAATCCGAACCTACTGCCCTGATTGTAATGTAGGGTTATGTCTGGAATGTTTCCAAATATTCCATACAAAAAAAGAATACAAATTTTTTATGTAAGTTTCAGTTTTTAGGTAATGTTTGATTCAAATAAAATATGTTTGATGAAAATGAAACATTTTTTTTCCTTTGTCCTTTGTTTTTTTTTTCTTTCCTAATATTGTTTATTTATGTTTTATACTGATTTGTTATATTTCAATATATGATAAAAAAAACATAATAGTGAAAAAAAAAGGGTGGCTTTTTTTGACCCACTTTTTTCCAAGAGGTTGACCACAGAAGTGGTTAAATGTCACCACATATGCATAATGATGAATCATCTGTACCAATCTTCTATTTGAAAACATTTTCTTTCGATCAAAAGGAAATAAAAGTAATGTATGTGCTGTTTACAGAAAAACAAATTTACCAATTTTTGCAATCTCCGTAATCTAATGAATATTTGATATATAATAGTTTTAATATTTGTGTTATTACGGTTGTAAAAAAAACGAAGACACTTTTAGGTCAATACCGCACACGACAAATATTATGATAACAATTCGCAACACTTAATATAAACACGTCTCTAGGTCATCTGAATCATTAATCGAAAACGGTTTCTTTCAAATGAATTTTGTAAATGAATGAAAACTGCACCTATTTCGAGATATGTCTAATGAAAACTCTCAAAATTGAGAATCCGAAAAGTCGTATTTGATATAGGTTATAAAAATGTTGTAGTGTCTTAGAAATGTTCGATGATGCCAATATACATTAGTTTCGAGCATTTATGATAAACTCTATATGAAGTATTTCAATTAATTATACATATATAAATACACATCACGCCATCTCCTGTGGGGGTAGGCAGAAAAGATTGACTTGACTATCGCGACACATATCCTTCGCCTCTTCTTCATCCATACACCTTTTCATATAACTCCTACGATTTCTCTGACGTTTTATGTTTTCTTTTTCAAAATATCGTTCACTCGATTCATCTATTCTTTCCTTGGTCTTCTTCTCTTACGCCTTCCACTCACATTTGCATTATATTTGCTTATATTATATAAAATGCAAACTATTAATTTAAAAAACTAAAATTTTAATTTTATCATGAAATCGGGAAGCCTAAACTCATAAAGGAAAATATTTACAATACACTTGTAATATTATAAACACGAATTTACCAGCATTTTTCTAGCACTTGGAAAGTCAAGCGTTTCCATATGGGTATAACTGGATTCTGACTTTATTCTGATTGCTTGTGCGAACTTCGTATCAATCAAACAATAGTAAAAAATATACAGGAAGACCACTTTCATCATCCTGTCGTGTAGCTCATGACTGAGTATCGTGACTCCCATGACAGCCTCCGATGATTTTTCTCCATCCATCCCTGTACTCCGCGGCTCGAAGGCTGTTGTTAAGGGTAGTCCAGTTGTGTCTCTCACTTGGTTAGTCCAACGCATTGGGATTCTTGATCTTGTGCGTCGTCTTTCCACGCTTCCAGTTACCACAAACCTCTCCAAACTGTATCTTTGGCCATGACCAATGTGCCCGGATGACTTGTCGAAGGCATTTTGTCGACAATCTGTCGGAGATTCTCAATTCTTCGAGAAGTCCGCCTTGCTGTCAATGGAATTGGTAACATCCTTCTCTAGCACTAAATTTCAAATGCATCTTTCTACGACTCTCGCTTGTTCTCAGAGTCCAACTCTCCGCGTCATAGACGAGATACTTTACTAGGCGCATTTTCATCGTGATAATGATAGTTCTGTTCTTTAAATCTAACTTTAATCTAAGCGTAAGCAGTTAAATTCTTTCCATATCTTTCCACCCTTTCCTCACTCTACCTTTACCGTGCTCTCAATTCATTTCCGAATAATATACAATAATGTTTTCATAGACAGATGTTATACGAAGTGTTAAGAAATAAATCTTGGAGATGGTTTGGTCACATGGAAAGAATGATACTCGTAAGACAACTTTTCTTACGAGTATCATTCTTTCCATGTGACCAAACCATCTCCAAGATTTATTTCTTAACATTTCTTATAACATATGTCTATAAAAACATTTATCCTTCATCTGGTAATTTTTTAATACATCATACATTGTAATACTGGATGTTCTACGCAAAGCAGGTATTTATTCTGCTCTACATTGTTTCAATGCTATAGTTACATATGTGTACACACTATTTCGCCATTTTCCTGCCGGGGTAGGCAAAGATGATAGAACTCTAGACTTTCAAATCAAGATACACATACTTCACCTCTTCCACAGCCATACACCTTCTCAAACAATTCCTACGATTTATTTGATTTTCTACGTTTCGTTTTTCCTAAATATTATTCGTTTGATCCAACCATACTTTAATTGGTTTTCCTCTACCACATTCGCACTATACATTTGTTTTGTTAGTATTTCTTCATTCATTCGTTCAAGATGTCCAAACTATCTCAGAGTGTTCTTTTTTCGTTTTTCTCAAAAAATCAGTTTACATTCGTTCCTGATTAATTAATTCCGTATTCTATTTTTTTTTGGTCAATCTTGAATTATATATAATATAAAGCCAAATCAAAATCAATATGAAAATTAAAATAAATCCAGGCAAACAAAATGGGGTGACTTATTATAGCACACCCTATATTTATAAAATAATTTAACTGAACAACATTGTAGTTAACATGTCCTTAACACATCGTATCTTTGCATGATTTCATCGTTTATGCAGAGGTTGTGAATAATCGAGATATGAGCCAATCTTTAAAAACACTTTTGATAAATTTAAATACAGTGGCGGACCAAGCACGTGTGTGAGTGTTGTTGTGTATTTATGTGCAGTAATGTTACCAACACGTGTAATGATGAACAGTGAGTTCCATGCCTACTTCAGTTGATCTAAATCCGATGGCTTTTTAGCGTGTGTCCTAGTAGGACGTGCTGATGATGATGTTGTTGACATCGTTGTATTCGCTTTAGTCGAATTCTGTGTTCCTTTTCGTTCGGGGTCATCAATTTAGCGGGATGCTTTACTGATACGTCGTGATGATTTTGATTTGTTTAGTATTTAAAATAAAATACGTCGATTCCGTAATGCGAAAAAGTGAGAGTGAATAATCAATAAATAGTAAACAGCGATGAATGGTCAAGTGAATAATAACAAGTGCCCTTTATTTGTCGATAAGTAGGTATATATACAATTTCAGAACGGGGCGCGTGAATGCGTCCGCGGTATATCTTGATCTCACTCCTGTGCGTTCCGAGGTGGTCGCAGACGTTGCCAATGATATAGTGGGTAGAGTATTTATTGCCGAAACGGTGAGACACGCGGTGCGCTCTCTTTCTACCGTGGAATGCGACGCAAATATTATTTTCGTGTAAACAGTATTGACGTTCTGGTATGTGATCTTTGTACATATTCAAAGGTTGATTCATCGGTCGTTGACCGTGCATGTTGACAATATTTAGGGAGGTCGGTATTCCCTACAGCTTGATTAGTGGGTTTGAAGAAAATACTTATTTATTAAAGAAATAACAAGAAAAAAATAATTATTATAAGTATAAATATATCATAATGGCAAAAACAATGTTACTCATGCTTCCCTGTAAATTTGCTCATTTTTATCTATAAAGTTTATTAGTTCAATACTAAATGTATTTATAGAGATACGAGTATCGATATCGAAAAATTCATTCAACAAGGTCATGGTGATGTTTTTAACCCTTCCTGTCCTGTGATGTGTGACTACTACAAATTGCTTCTAAAAACTTTAATATCTCTATAAATATAATAAATACTGGGTTCAGATTTTGGGTATTCCTCCATAATACATTTACGCATTGAATGAAAAAAAAATGTAATAATAATTAGCACTTATCGGCCACATCAGAGATATTTTGTGAAAATCGGGAATAAATTCACCAATACAATCAAACGTGTGCCAGTGTGTGACGTAGGTATATTCATTCTAAAAACCACTATGGGTGAGGAAGCGACGCTATTCACGTCTCGCGCTCACAAGAAACGGAATCAACGCAAGAAATAGAATCTCAGTTCGCTCGCTTCTCTCGCTCAGTAGCCAGCGGGTTTTCGTTCGAGGTGGTCGCTTCTCCCGTTTTGTGAATGTCGTCCGATGTTTTATTTCATGTTTCCAGGAATTAAATTTCAATTATTATCACTTTTGACTGTTAATATTCTTATTTTTCCGATTTTCAATCGCTCATTTTTATTTACGTATTGAATACACAGCACCGGAACGGGCGGATTTTTTTAGCACAGGAAGGGAAAGGCTAACAGTTCAGTTCGTGAATACGGCATCGAAAACAATCTTAATTCACGATGGCGTAAATAATTGTCGCTACATTTAACAAAAGTTTGTCAATCTACAAAGGGGTTGCTATTTTTCCTGTTATATTGTCTCCCGGACACCTTCTTAAATATGTCTGAACCATCGATTTGGATATATCGAAAAGGGCCATACGAAAAAAAAAGCGGTGGACTGACAGTTAAAACACGTCCGATGAATTGCTTGCGTCTGGTCCATTTTTGATGTAAAATGCTTCGAACTTTTTCTCAAAAAATATAAATGATTGATGCCATAGATATCCTTAAACCCCGAAAATATGCTTTTTGACTTGTAAAACAAAGAAAGCAAAATGTGACCTTTTTTAAAATAAGTCCTACGACTAAACCAACCAACCAACCATGAACATCATTAATTAAATAATCATTTTAGCTAAGCATCCTTTGAGGGACACAAAATACATTATTACACAACTGATCATTCAGGGACAAAATAAATGGCAAACAAGGCAGATAACGGCGATGCATGTTTATTGATTCATTTATATCATACATTGAGACACTTTTTTATATTTGCCTATATTATACTAAAGAAAATGTAGCATGGTCCCTGTGACGTTCACAAATTTGCTCCAATAAAACCTTGTAACGACGTTCAGTAATTTTAATTATTTTATCAACTTTAATATGAACCTCCATTCTAATAAATAGCAAGCTATTTAGGTAAATACATTACAAAAAACTAACAATAATGACAAATTAATACATCTTGTTACAAATAGCAAAAATATGTCAGTTTGTTAAAATCAAATAATATTTGGCGACGTTCGTCAAAAGTCACTACGTTAGTCTGCATTGGCTAGGGATGGGGTATACGATAATTAGATTTTCGATTTTTTTAATACATAAAATTAAATGTTCGTAATTAGTATTATTCATAGTGGATCTTGGTCTATTTAAAGATATATACAAATCATACAATACATTACAAAATCAGTATAGTGAAAATTAGGAATTAAAACGTCAGTTTAGAGAAAAACAATTTTTCAATTTATGAAAAAACGATTCGATTTGTAAAAATAAACGATTTTACCCCATCCCTTTGAGACACGACGTTTCAAACGTCACAGTCACAGCCATGCTAGATTTTCTTGAGTATAGTGATAATGCTGTTTATTGGCAGCTTTTTGAGTAGGTGTACCTTAAATTAAATTGAGACAAAAATAATTTGATCCATTGACTTTTAATACATTCCAGTATATCCTTTGTTTCTTCGGACACATTTCCGGGCGTGATTTAATTTAAAGTTGTATACTGAATATTTCGGCACATCGGTCGATCGGGAAATTCACGATAGCCCACCGGACCAGTCCCCTACTGTGTAAAAAGTTTATTTTTGGTTTTATGGTCAGACAGTAAAACCAATAGTTGGTCTCTTCTCATCATCATGTTACAGGTACGTGGCTTTTGTCCTACTCACTCCGTCATCTTAACGCCTACACAGCTTCCCTCCAAGCCAGCTGTCCTGAGCTCCATCGACTTACTTATGTATTCGTTTTACACTCGACTGAAGCTAACATAAGTAGTATTGTATTACCAGTTTTCTGAGAGAAGGTTTTAATTGGCATTTGATTGGTAAATTTGGGTGGTATTTGACGTATGACAATCTCATCCAACCAACCAGTAAAATGTTAAAGAGGCTTTGAAGTTAAAACGAAACTAAACCCCTTCTTAACCTCTTCAGATCTGAATTAATTCTAAGGTTTTAAAAAAATATTTACACTAAATGTAACATTATGTCGTATTCGTTTAGATAGGGGGCGCCCAAAACGTTCAAAGTATCGACTTTCAATTAGCATTTGATTGGTAAATTTGGGTGGTATTTGACGTGTGACAATTTCATCCAAGCAACCAGTAAAATGTTAAAGAGGTTTTGAAGTGAAACCAAACTAAACCCCTTCTTAATCTCTTCAGATCTGAATTAATTCTAAGGTTTAAAAAATATATTCTTGCTCGTGGAGTGTATTATTTACGCTAAATGCAACATTATGTCGTATTCGTTTAGATAGTGTTCAAAGTCGATAATACAGTATCATACACTCCATTTGTCATCATTGGGAATAAAAATATACCTCAAAGTTGTTTACAAAATACTTTGAAAGGGAAAGGCATCTGAAAGTATCAGAAAACTTGAACTGTTCGGTAGCGTACCTGATCAGAGAAGTAGAAGACCGTGCATGAAACGATGTAACCAGATGAAAAAGTTGCTTCTTAGGATTGAGAAGTAATGAACTTGAAAATTAATAGGAAAATTAGGTCGCTACGTTTGGTATGGATGGGACATGTAAGCATATTTCAGTGGACACGGTCGTCAAAGATTATTATGCAAGCCCCACAAAACGAAAAAAGGCTACTTGACAGATCAAAACGGAGGCTTTTAAGTGATGTGTTGCAGGATTTTAGGAGGCTGGGAGTGGAGGGAGATTGTAGGTAATGGATCGGCTTGGAGAAAAATGGCCTTAGAGGCTGAAATAAAGTTATATGCCCATATGAAGTGATTGGTATTATTATTATTATTAGTTAATTAGACATATGGAGAGGATGATTTATGTCAATAACGATTTGAAGGAAATTAGTCAGTGTAATTTGTTTTATCATATAACCCTATCGTATAACCCTACCGGTTTCAAGGCTTTCACCTCATCATCAGGGGAGTACAAATAAGTCTTGTTTGTGCTCCCCTGATGATGAGGTGAAAGCCTTGAAACCGGTAGGGTTATACCGTTACAACAAGTGGAATAAACAATGTTTGATAAAAACAAATTACAATGTGTTTAAACCTCCACAATATTAATGTCTTAACTGAAATTAGGCAGTATGAGAATATATAAAAACTACTGTAATTCTAAATACTCAAAGAGTTTAGGGCAATAAATTCTGATATGTGACTATGAATTAATGGAGAATTGAGTGCGAGTGGAACATGTTGAACTGACGGGAGTCTTTTACAATTGAGTAAGGGTTGTATAGGGATGCTCAGAGGACATTCAAAGAAAATATCGCCAAGGGCCTCTTCACCCATTCCGTTGTCGTTGCTAGGCCTCGTAGTCGAGGATCCCTTCGTCATTCCAACATAAATTCTGTTGAAAAGCAAAGATGTACCGTGTAGTTTAGTTTGTTCTTTTAAGTTAGTGACCCATTGCACACCAGCAGCACCGGCCACACCGTTGTACTGAATCAGATGGCACACCGTGGAGTTTTGTTTCTTCTTTTAAGTTAGTGAGCCATTGCACACCAGCAGCACCGGCCACACCGTTGTACTGGATCAGATGGCACACCGAGGAGTTTTATTTCTTCTTTTAAGTTAGTGATCCATTGCACAGCAGCAGCACCGGCCCCACCATTGTACTGGATCAGATGAAATACCGTGGAGTTTTGTTTCTTCTTTTAAGTTAGTGATCCATTGCACACCAGCAGCACCAGCCCCACCATTGTGCTGGATCAGATGGCACACCTAAGTGAGACGATCGGAGTTCATCGGCATGTTATCTTTTATCTTTTTGAAATAATAGATATGCCCGAAATCATATGCCTGTGTCATTTCCATTCCACAGGTGCATGTAGGGATTTTCTTTGATATGGATTTTATAAAGGTGGCTTCCTGTCAGATAGTGGAATTACGAATTAGATCCTGATGATAAATCGTAAATGCGGTCATCAGCAATGCTATGAGTAGAAACAAAAAACATCTAATACGTCGCAACAGAAGTCAAGCGATTGATTTAACATTTTTTTTTATACTTCTGCTAGAGCGGGACGACGCAATCACCACAAACAGGTAATATAACCCGCCACTAAATTTATTCAACAAGTTTTTTTGCACTGGTGATGAAATGAACAAGTTGCAAAAATTAATGCCAAGCATTTTTTGTATATTCTCGCCACGTGGTCAGATCTTATCTGAGTGAAAAATTAAAATAATTATATGTAATGACCTCCGTGGTCTATTTTGTAAGACGCTTGTCTTCCGATTTAAGGGTTGCGGTTTTGAATTCCATTGGAACACAGATTATTTTCAAATAGTCTGAATTTACCTTAATTTTTTTTTTTACATAATTTTGGTTGGTTGGAGGAGATTTCCACAAGGCAATAATATGGAAATACAAAATGATACATTGTGTTTGAGTTTTGAGTATCTATAATACATATCTAGGAACTCGTAAAGAACTGTTTTGTGAAACATGTAATTAAAAAAAAACAGTAAATTTATATGAAAAAGGTTTGAAAGTAAAAACCAGTCTGCAAGATGTTAAAACCCAAATTCTAGTCAAAGTATTTTGAAATATAAATATTTTCTTCGTTTTCTAAGCGAATTATTTCATTTAATTTACTTGAAACATTTCACAGAAATGTAATTTAAATAAAAGTGTTGTAAAAGTGATTATAGTTCGGAAATTCTAGGATGAGTCCTGTGACATCTCACAAATTTGCCCCAATACAACCTTATGTAATGTATTTACCTAAATAACTTGCTATTTATTAGAATTGAGGCTTATATTAAAGTTGATAAAATAATTAAAGTTACTGAACATCGTTACAAGGTTGTATTGGGGCAAATTTGTGAACTGTCACAGGACTCATCCTAGAATTTCTGAACTATAATACATATATAGGTACATTTCTATAAATTGTTATCGGGTCTTTGTTTTTTATTTATTTACCAAGCGTGTCAAGTATTGAGCGTGTAATATAATAGTAATACTTCTTAGAAACTCGCGTCAGCGAAATAAATTGAAAACAAAAAAAAAGTGTTTGTTATTGAGGAAATAATAAACAAAAAGTAAAATTTATTGATCCGTGGTAGGTGTGATGACTCAAATCAACAAAATGTGTAAAGGACGGTTTTTCTAATCAGTGTTTTAACAAATCGTAAATGTTTTCATGGATATTGAATATTAATTGTTTTATTATGATATATTTACATATAGTTAGGATTATTTTCCTGCATGTTATTGAAAGTCTTACGGTAATCTCTAATTCGTGAATGACCTGCCCTGCTTTTAGAATTTTAGTATTTTAGAATTCTAACTTTTTCGCCACACCAGTTATACTATTCCGCTGCCTTTTCCACCCGTTCGTTGATTTTTGGGTATGTTATCTTCACCGTTAACAAGAAGTACTATATTGAAAATGAATAGCAGATTGTTTACCACGTAATTTTTTCCCAAGTTTTCATAATAAAGTTTTAGGATAACGTCTACCAAAAATAAAGTAAATCGTTATGGGCATATTATGAATCCCTGTTTTATACATTTAGTTAACTGTTTATAAAAAAACATACAAGGAAAATAATGATTTTCTAGTTAATTTAAAAAAAATGTACTTCATTCCTCAAATTTTTTTTCTAGTGAACTTTAGGTATCGCTATTATATAAATATTAATTTTGACAATCAAAGATTGTTCATAAATACAGTATCTAATATCAAATTCAAATGTAAAAATGCTGTTTCTTATGCCAATAATTTACAATACATTCTTAAGGGAAAGAAATGTACAATATACACATTACGGTTATTTTTATAAAGTCACGCATTAAAATGTGCTACTCTCCTCAAATGAAACAGGCATCTTTTCTGCCTAGTATTTGGGGGTATAAAAATACATACGACTTCGTTCATATCTATTATTTCAAAAAGAGAAAAGAAATATACGCGTGTGTACCTCTTATCGTCTCACTTCGGTGTGGCGGGTGAGTTTGCTGGTGTGCAACAGCTCATTTAAAAAACTCCATGCCACAGTTTCGATTTCTAGCTGAATTGACGTTGGAATGACGAGGGGACCCTCGAATATGACACTTAGCAACGATAGATCGAAATAAAATATGTAACGCGGTGTTCTTTGACAGGAGTGGGTCAGGAGTTTTCACATAGTATTCACATAGTCGCATGAGTGAATAACGGATGCGAATGTAGAACGTGTAATGAGGAGTTGTTGGAGATGGTTAAGATGGGGTTGTTGAGTTTATGATACGGTTGAAATTATAATATAATTATTATATGTGATATTGTAATTTATTTTTATCAAACACTGTTTATTCCACTTTTTTGTGACGGTATAACCCTACCGGTTTCAAGGCTTTCACCTCATCTTCAGGGGAGCGCAAACAAGACTTGTTTGCGCTCCCCTGAAGTTGAGGTGGAAAAAGTGGAATAAACAGTGTTTGATAAAAATAAATTACAATGTCTTTAAACCTCCACAACGTTAATACCTTAACTATAAACAACACATTATATGTGATAGTTTGAGATATAAATATTATATGTAGAACAATATATAGAATAGTATAAATATATAGTTTGAGATGTAAATACACAAATATTATATGTGATAGCATGAGATATAAATATGTGTATGTATCAGAATGCAGAATTAATATTTCAGTTGAGTGTGAAGCATGTTGGATAAATATATGAACTTTATGATTAAGAAATGATACTCCTACCACTTCACTGCCGATCTTGCCTTATAAAGTGGTTCTCTATAACCAAAATATGGTGTTCTTTTTTGCATTACTATATACTTGTACTCTATGGTTCACGTTTAAATTAAAACCATTTAAATTATAAATATTGAATGCAAGACAGACAGTAAATAAAATAATATCCTTTATTTGGAAAGTTATGCAAAAAATAAATATCATAAATTATTTCAAAATGAAAGTAAACACATATCGCAATTAATTTCTTTTAAGTTGTCAAAGTGTCAAAATCTCCGACCCAGATATACAAAAAATGTGATACAATCTAGTTCAAGGCAATGTCAAATGATAATATTAACATTCGCGATGAATGTTCATTTAAAAACCGGTCCGGACCTCGCGGCGCGCTCGAGTCACCAACCGGACAGCTGATGTTTTGGCGGGAGAATCGTCTTGTTTTGGCGGGAATTCCCAGCGGACATGCTGCAGACTTGGTGGAACATTTTTTGTATCATCGAGCAAAGTACAAAAAAATAATGAAGTCATTTTAATCGATTATATATTTGTTAAGTTCGAATATTTTTTTAAAAATGATACACATATAGTATATTATTGAAATCATATGTATTTTACGTCTTAAATTATTAGGTGGAAAAATACCCTTCATCGTATATACGAGTATATATCCAAACGTATTGTATTAATGCTCCTGTAATCTGTGTAAACCAGGTCTACCTAGAAAAAAACATGTGCTTTTCTTGAATAAAACATAATTTATTTATTTATAATGTACGGTATTTTATCGGCCATTAAAATAGTAATATTCAAATAAGATTTTATAGTGCGCATGGATATAAAATCAACTCCATAAAAATTTGCAAGAATCAAACATACATACCATCACGTAATTTTCCTGTTGAGATAGTCAGAGAGAATAGAGCTTCAGATTTTTCTATCTTGACACACATCCTTAGACTCCTCCATATTCATACACCTTCTTATACAACTTCTACGACTTTCTACGTTTCTTTCTTTCAAAATATCATTCACTCGATACAACTATACTTTTTGTCTAATTACTTCATTCCGTATTCTGTTAAACATTGTCATCCCGTGTATTCTTCTCAATGCACGCATTTCTACAATATTTATTTAGCTTCTACCACGTTTCACTCCCGTACATCAAAGTTAGCACCAAAATAGTATGAACTTATAAATCTTAGAAATTAATTTATTTATGGACATAAATCATACACAAGGGAAAGTTTCACTTGGTTCTGCCACGTTTTTCTCAGTCTACCTCTTCCACGCACACGTTGCATTTCTGACTTGTATATTCACTTAGTCATTCTTTCATCATTCATTCTCTCCACATGTCCAAACCATCTTAAAGCTCCTTTCTTAATCTTACTCAAAACATTCATTTTATCCATGCATTCATTTCTGATGTCTTCATTCCGATATTGAAAGAAGGTTAAGTTAGAAGTATGAATAATAAAATATTGTGCATGACGAGATGTATGAATATTGAGGAAGCGTTAGTTGTGTGCTTGGATACAAAAGTTTTGAGATATGTTATCTCAGCCTACCCCGCAAGGGACACGGCTTGATGATATGAATTGCAGATTCATATAGCGAGACGCTTTTTTATTGTATTATATTACAATTTCGTTTTATATTCTAGTAGTACAGCCTGGCGGGCGTATTGTTATGTGACAATCTCTTCTAATCAATTAAAAATAAGTAAAAGGGGTCTTAAGTAAAAACGACCGGAATCCTTTTAAAAAAAATCTAAGTTCCTGCGAGATTTGAACCCGCAGTGTCCGGGCTAGGAGACAGGCGTCTTACCAACTAGGTTACCTCCACAATTCATAATTCTGAATCGATCTTTATCTTAAAAACAAAAACAGATTTTCGCAAAGATGTCTACCTTCAAATATGGCCAACTGAATAGTCTGCTATATTAGAAGATCAGCAATAACGTTCATTGGCTAATTCGCCATGAACAGTCAAAGCGAGTCATTTTATTTATGCCGATATGTTAGCAGGCGTGGTTTACGAATAAATGCATAAAACTCATCCGAACCAACGAAAAGCTCAGTAACAACGCCCACATAAATTCAACAAAATTAGTATTTGACACATTTATAGCACCACGTCAAAATTCGTATTTAACACATTTATAGCACCACATCAAAATTAGTATTTGACACATTTATAGCACCACATCAAAATTAGTATTTGACACATTTATAGCACCACATCAAAATTAGTATTTGACACATTTATAGCACCACATCAAAATTAGTATTTGACACATTTATAGCACCACATAAAAATTAATATTTGACACATTTATAGCACCACATAAAAATTAATATTTGACACATTTATAGCACCACATAAAAAATAGTATTTGACACATTTATAGCACCACATCAAAATTAGTATTTGACACATTTATGGCATCACATCAAAGTTAATATTTGACACATTTGTAGCACCACATCAAAATTAGTATTTGACACATTTATGGCATCACATCAAAGTTAATATTTGACACATTTGTAGCACCACATCAAAATTAGTATTTTACACATTTATAGCACCACATCAAAGTTAGTATTTGACACATTTATAGCACCACATCAAAATTTGTATTTGACACATTTATAGCACCACATCAAAGTTAGTACTTGACACATTTATAGCACCACATCAAAATTAGTATTTGACACATTTAGAGCACCACATCAAAGTTAGTACTTGACACATTTATAGCACCACATCAAAATTAGTATTTGACACATTTATAGCACCACATCAAAATTGCTGTTCAAGTTTTCTTTATCTGTACAGTTTAACTGAATTGAGAAACATCAACATCATAAGGATACGCTTTGTAATTTAGATGTGTGAACAGTAAATTATTCTATAATTTTAAATTTCTTATACCTGATTTTGTAATTTGACAAATACAAAACATTAATTTCTAACCTTAAAATAAGGTTATATAATTACATGATATTTAACAAAAGCTACGACAAACTCGTATTTTTTTAACTTAAAATAATAATCTCTTCAGTGAAAAACAAAGTTCACATTTAATATTTAGTATTAAGGTCGGAATATGAATATAATATTAGTCTATATTTTTAAGTTACAAAATAATTCATATCAAAGTACACTAATAGAATATCTGTACTCGTATAATAAGCATACTATATAAGATGGTCTTAAATGAATTAACGACTTCCAAAAACCAAAATGTCAAAAAGCCAATATAACATTTTTCACATTTTTTGACGACATGCTAAAAAATATTAAAGAAACCGTCGGTATCCAGACTTTTTGTTGTCTATATGTGTCTAGGCGTGTGGGCTGAAAAACATCTGGTATCCTCGCGGCTGGGTTCGCTCTATACTGGTGAGGTGTATCTCGGCCGAGGAGATGTTATGAGATGAGTCCAGACCTTTTGATACCTTCTCTTTTGTTCTATTTTCTGCTATTTATCTTGAGATATACCATATATGTGATGTATTTAAATACATACATACTGTGTCGCTGTCAATAAACATATATTTATTTTATTATTTATTTATTGTCAGTTTTTTTATATTAAGGATAGATTGGCGTATTGCTGAAGTGGAAAAATAAATGTACTTGTAAGTTACCGGCTCTAAAATTAAATAATAAAAAATAATTTAAACTTCAATTAGTTTAAATTATTTTTTGACTAAATAAATTTAAAAAAAAGGCCATAATAAATATCTGATATCATAGTCTAAATAAAAACGAATACAATTTGACAAGTAACTTTT
This sequence comes from Odontocerum albicorne, assembly GCA_949825065.1. Classification (NCBI taxonomy): domain Eukaryota; kingdom Metazoa; phylum Arthropoda; class Insecta; order Trichoptera; family Odontoceridae; genus Odontocerum; species Odontocerum albicorne. The sequence goes on along the minus strand of OX463853.1, from coordinate 36,217,049 downwards.
GGATTATTTCTAACACTCTTATGTGTTTTTGTGTAGATTTTCCTCAATACTTCTCCCTCTAGCTCAGCCGTTAACTTAGTTTCCAGTCCTAACGCAAGATGCAAGGCACCTAATCCAACCTTGATGGAGTTTTTGACCCTAGTTTTTGTGATCTTTTTTATGACTTATTTGTTTTTTTTAAGATGTTGATCGTTACAATAGGCAGGTAGTTTTTTTTATATGGAAACCAATCAGATTTTTAATTATTGATAGTGTCTTGTGTGAAAGGAACATTGGTAATACGAGTATAGCTGAATTGTTTGATAATAGCGATTTTTTTTATTTTACTTATTTATTTATTTAAAAACGTAATTGTTCAGTGTACGGTTTATTGCCGAGTGGCAATATCTTCTAAATAACAATACAATTGTTTTACAAAGTTTTGAGGGAAAGTTGGATAATTTACATAATTGGTGAGGAGAAAAAAAAACTATGCAACATAAAAAAAAAACAACATCAGTAAATAAAATAAATTCTTATTTAACAAGGTCATCGATGACCAGAAGAAGGAAAGGTAAATTAAAAAAAAGGACGAGGAAAAACTAGTAAAAACACGTTATGTTACTTAAAGGAGATTTAATGTTTTTTAATTAACTTTTTGAAGCACATCAACGATGAAGTTAGTCTTATTAGCTTGTAGCTGGTTCCAGAGTCAATCAACGTGGACAGTAATAGACGACGTGTAAAATTTAAGAGTGCTGAAATGGAAAAATCAAAAGCAAATCTCTTCTGCAGCATAATGCACGTCCGTAATCGGAAAGTCATTGAAGATTTTCTTTGAGATATTAGGGGGTGGCTGGACAGTCAAGACGATTGTACAGAGTAACAGTTTGACGGTTTCTCACATTCAACCAGGTGAAAGATATAAATAAATACATAAATAAGTTCATATAAAATAAATAAATATAGGTTCATTGATAGCATGTACATACGAGTACATTATATAATTGGATATATACGAGTATTTCAAGATAATGGCGAAGAAAATACATTTAAGATAGAAACAATAAAAAAGTATAATCCTATTGTATTATATTAATATGATAAGGTATGAGACCTATTTTCTTTGTTTGTTTGTTCAAATATATTAATCATGCAACAAACAAAATACTATTCATTAAAGCTTACCATACATAACCGACTGGAAACATTCGAAATATGGATGCACCGGAGAATGCTACGGATACTCTGGACGGATATGGTCAGCAACACGAGGGTTCTTCAAAGGGCCAAAATTGATAGAGAGTTGCTGACTAATATTAAAATCCAAAAGGTGCCCTACTTGGGTCATGTACTTAGAGGAGCAAAGTACAAATTACTGCACCTGAACATACAAGGCAAAATAGAAGGCCGAAGAGGTGATGGCAGGAGGCAAGTCTCCTGGCTCCGCAATATACGTGATTGGACTGGCATAAGGGGCGTTGGAGATCTTTTTTGGGCTCCCGGGGACAAAGATGTCTACTCTCAGGTGATATTCAACGTTGGGGGGACCTGACATGACACTGGGAAGAAGAAGAAGATACATTGAAAGAGTTTTGCAGCGATGCAAAAAACTGGTAGAATACTTTTAATTTAAACTTAGATGGACATAGCTAGAGAAATTTTAAGTGAGGGAAGGGTGAGAAGTATGAGAAACTAAAGATATGTTTGACGAGATTTAGGAATATGGAGAATGTGAAGATATTTTATAAAATTGCTTCTTTACGTTGATTTTATATGAATGGAAAATTAAAAAATAAACATTGTTTTGAACAAAAAAGAAATAAACCGGAATATGTTTATTTAATTAAGTCTAGCTAAAAAAATAGCCTTGACTTAAGTCGGGCTGCTTTGAGAAATGACAAACATATCGTTTATCTTTTCAATTTGCGGGTAATGGGTCAATTATGTTAAAAAATACTTAAGATTATAAATTTACAAGGCACATATGTAAACCGGCTATAGTGTTTCTTGTCTGCCAATCAAGTTCTAGGATTTGTGATAAGAATGTTTACGGCATTGAGTAGTGGTACAGTTATAAAATCTCTTTATAATTTACTTGTTTGCAGTCGATCGGAGTGCGACTTAATCATATGGAAACGAAGAGTGGAATCCAAAACTCCGTAATAGTTGTGCTAGTCCAAAAGAGATTACAGCGACACCAGGTAATATGAATTTGACACATTATGTAGAGTTCTAGCAAAATATAGAGACCTTTGGGTATAGGATGGTTCAAAAGTAGATTTAGTAAAAATATATATTTTTTAATGCACCTAATTAAAAAAATAAATTATCTCTGTTATTAAAAAAATATTTGTTTAACAATTCACCGCGTCATAAAATAACTATGTAGGTAAGTAATGTATAATTATAGTGATTTATGTTGAAATTTTTTATGTCATATTAATGTAATTTAATTATTTGTAACTGCCTATCTTTCGTAATTGCTTTATTTTTTGTATATACCATAATTTTAATTACACGATTAACTCTAATAGTTTATGTATTAATTACAGGAATTCAGTTTATTCTTAATTTTTCGTTATCTATGCGTTTAATTGAACTAATACACTCCGGTTATTTTTGAAACTTCACAATGCAATTTTTTTTCAGTGTGAAATGGCCTAAAATGTTCTAAGACATTCGCTATTACATCTTTCGGTTGTTTTTTTTCAAATGAAAACCACGTCCAACTTTTGAACACATTTTTTTTAAATTTGAAAATAAAACTATTAAATGCTTTCGGGTGATACTGTGGCTGAAAGTAAAGACGGACCATTGACCAATGACAGACTAGAATGAGCTCAATACTGATTCATTGTACGTACTATAGAAAAAAAATTGAATGTATGTGTAAAGGTGTTTATATTTTGCTAGAACTCTACGACAGAAGGCTACCAAGAAAGTTTAAGAGGAACATCTACAAGACAGTGATCAGGTCCGCTATACTACACGGAGCCGAGTGTTAGCCTCTTAAAAAAAAAGAGGAACAATGCTTCATGTCGCGAAGATGCGTATGCTATGGTAATCACTGGGCGTCACTAGATAGGATAATATTCGAAATGAACGATTACGCGGAACTATTAAAGTGCCTCCAATAATAAACAAATGGAATGAAGGGTCTACGCTAAAGCCAGTCACGAATTGGAAACTCCCAAATGGACGCAGAGGGTGACCCAAGAACAGCCTATATTATAAAGTGGAGAAGGACATGATGAGACTCGGATTATCCCTGAGTGATCGGCGAGATCAAGATAGATGGAGGGAAAATGTTCAAGCAGCCTACCCCAAATGGATGGGATAAGGTAAGAGAAAAGAAGAAGATGGATTTAACACATGAATCTATTCCACGTTTTAATGGGTATGTTAGGCTATTACTTCTTAAATTCTTGGTGACTGACAAACTTTTGGTTTACATACATGACAATTATTTGCACCATTGTGAATATTTACTGTTTTTGGTGTCGTATAATGCCGCCCCATAATGGCATACAGCATTGAGTCCAGAGCCGACACTGTCAGAACCAAAAATCTCCTTCGAACCAGCGAAATTAAGGTATTCAGGAGTATCGCTGGCAAAACCCTTCGTGATAGAGTACGAAACACATAAATCCGAAGGACGTGCAAAGTTGAAGATATTGTCAGATGGGAACGACAGAGAAGAAGGTTCTGGAACGAACACGTATCTAGAATGGCGGAACCAAGAGCCGTAAGAATGGCCAGGGACAGTATCCCCTAAGCAAGCAGACCTCCAGGACGACCTCCCAAAAGATGGAAAGACAGCTGACAGTCGACGTCACAAGAGGCAAACAATGATGCAGGACTATAACAGGCCAACAGGCCTAAAATAAGATGAAAAAGAAGGTGTCGTATACATGAACTGGGCTATTAAGAGTGTCCCTACTCGTACACTTATTGAAGGAACTCTTATTGAAGGAATTTTCCGTCACTGATAGTTATCATATTGTAGGGTACCCACGTCCCTAAAATATTGTCAACATGCAGGGTCAACGACCGATGAATCATCCTCTGGATATGGACAATTGTCACATACCAGAACGTCAACACTGTTTACACGCAAATAATATTTACATCGCATTCCAAGGTAGAAAGAGAACATATCACGCCGTCTCGCCGTTTCGACAATAAATATCCTACCCACTGTATTATCCGCAGCGCTTGCGACCACCTCAGCACGCGCAGGAGTGAGATCGAGATATACCGCGGACGCAGTCACGCGCCCCGTTCTGAAATTCTATATATACCTACTTATCGTTGAATAAAGGGCACTTGTTATTATTCACTTGACCATTCATCGCTGTTTACTATTTATCGATTATTCACTCTCACTTCCCGCATTCCTGAATCGACGTATTTTATTTTAAATACAAAACAAATCAAAATCATCACGACGTCTCAAATTAAGCATCCCGCTATAATATCTTGAGGATCTTAACCCAAAGTGTCCATTAATGGGGCCGAAAATAATACTGTTTCCCTACGATGATCTTTAACAAGTCTGTATATCCCATTCGGTAATGTTGAAATGCACCATGAGTGACTAAATGAACTTTTGTGGGCCATTTATGTTCTGATCATAGAAATCACATATTTTAAAGTTGAGGCAGCATATATATAGTCGACTAAGCGAATCAACGCCTAATGGATTAAAGTTAATTAAATTTTGTAATTAAATGGCAACTCTTCGTTCCGCCTGAGAATAACATTACAATCAACCATACAATGGTTCATTCAAAATTCGTCAAGCGTCAAATACAATAATATGTCTGAAGACTGAATACCTGTTCTCTTCAAAATGATCTCATTAATTGACATACATATGTACCATCGCACTATTTTTCTGTCGAAGTAGGCAGAGAGGACAGAGTGCCATAGTCTCCTATCTCGACACACATCCTTCGCCTCTTTTATATTTGCGCTCTATAGTTATTTTGTTGCTCTTTTTCTATTCATTTGTTATATATGTCCAAACCATCTTAGAGTGCTCTTCTCTATCTTTCTTAATACATCAATCTTAAGTTCACATTCATTTCTATTACTTCATTCAAAGGACAATTGTATATAGCGCTGTTTAGAGAGTAAGCGCTAGAGCGAATCATATATTTCTTTGTATACAGTACATGTAGAAAGATGTTTATAAGGTCTTAAGTTAAAACCAGTCAGAAAACCTTTTTTTTAAACTGAGTTCAAGCGGGAATTGAAACCGCAATCTCCGGGTCGGAAGACAACCACCTTACCAACTAGGTCACGGAGGTCGTCAAAATCTCTAATCACTTTATTCTGTATTCTGTCGCACGCATGGCTGAATAATGCTGAAGAAGGGCCTTGAACTTGAACCGTGAACGAAAAAATAAACAATTTATATTGCTGCAATTTTTATATCGTAGTTAGCGGTCATTAATAGGCGGAAATCATAAAAAGAATGTGTTGTCAAGATGTGCGAAATGGGTTAAATATGTAAATCAATCACTGCTAATGTGTTTTTTAAACTAAGGTATTTTTTTAATGTAATTTTATAATCCACAGCAATTTAAAATTGGAAATCGAAAAAAGGAATTCTAAACTGAACCGATGTGTCAAATTTGACAGAAGTGTAGTTCATTTTTTATTTCAATTTCTTTTTAAGTTCATCGGCGAAATGTAAATTTTTAGTAATACAAAATTAAATGTGCGTAAATCAAATTGTTATTAAAAATACTGTTTCGTTTGATTATTTTTAATATGTACAATTTTTCCTTCTCGATTCAATTGACTGTTTTGTTGTTATTATGTCTCATACTAATAAATGTTAAAGAAACAAATGGAGTGTATCGATATTTTGTCAAAACTGACACCTCATTGAAAGGGGATGAATTGGTGACATATGCATACAAAAAAAGTTACAATGTAAAAATGTTTCAAAATATTCCCGATTATATTTCAAGTTATTTCCAAAAGGCTAGCAAAAGTTTCTCTACAAGAATATGGCCACGGATGGAAGATTACTACGGAAATATTCTTGAAGACCTGCACATCTACAAGAGTTATGCGTACAAATTAATGACTGGAGAGGAATGTATTTGCACATTTGTTACCAAGTGTTTGAAAAGGTTTTTCTAAAATAAACTGTTATTTTTTATCATTGTGTATTTTTTAAACCTTCACACTAAAAACTGTAATCATGAGTTTTTCCATATGAAATAAACACAGGACCTTTTCTTAACATGAGTTTGTATCATTTTTGGTGATTTAATAAATCAGTGAAATGGTGCAGTTTCTTCCTGTACCATTCCTAGTCCAATGATTGCTTACTGTATCATATACTCGTATTATAACACCAAGTATTCTTCACAAACCACGCAATTCTACCACATTCATTCTGCTCGAATCACTCTTCCTTAATATCCCGGATTCACTCAACATACCAATGTGTTCTAAGTGTGTCGTTGAGACTAGTCCCTGCTATAAAATGTATTTAAATATATTTTTCTATGACATCATCTCCTGAAAAATACGTTCCTAGATAACAAAATTCTTCATCTTCAACTTGTTCAATTCTTTCATCGTTCACTCATACATATGTATACACTCGTACGTTCACTCATACATATGTATACACTCGTATGTTCACTTCATACTTATGTATATCATACACTCGTATGATATGTTCACTCATACATATGTATACACTCATATGTTCACTCATACATATGTATACACTCGTATGTTCACTCATACATATGTAAACACTCGTATGTTCCCTTCATACATATGTACATCATACACTCGTATGATATGTTCACTCATACATATGTATACACTCGTATGTTCACTCATACATATGTATACACTCGCATGTTTACTCATACATATGTATACACTCGTATTTTCACTCATACATATGTATACACTCGTATTTTTTACTCATACATATGTATACACTCCTATGTTCACTTCATACTTATGTATATCATACACTCGTAGGATATGTTCACTCATACATATGTATACACTTATGTGTTCATGCATACATATGTATACACTCGTATGTTCACTCATGCATATGTATACACTCGTATGTTCACTCATACATATGTATACACTCGTATTTTCACTCATACATATGTATACACTCGTATTTTTACTCATACATATGTATCGTATGTTCACTTCATACATATGTATATCATACACTCGTGTGATATGTTCACTCATACATATGTATACACTCGTATGTTCACTCATACATATGTATACACTCGTATGTTCACTCATACATATGTATACACTCGTATGTTCACTCACACATATGTATACACTCGTATTTTTTACTCATACATATGTATACACTCCTATGTTCACTTCATACTTATGTATATCATACACTCGTAGGATATGTTCACTCATACATATGTATACACTTATGTGTTCATGCATACATATGTATACACTCGTATGTTCACTCATGCATATGTATACACTCGTATGTTCACTCATACATATGTATACACTCGTATTTTCACTCATACATATGTATACACTCGTATTTTTACTCATACATATGTATCGTATGTTCACTTCATACATATGTATATCATACACTCGTGTGATATGTTCACTCATACATATGTATACACTCGTATGTTCACTCATACATATGTATACACTCGTATGTTCACTCATACATATGTATACACTCGTATGTTCACTCACACATATGTACACTCGCATGATGACTATTTCCGATAAATAACCATTACTTCTGACTTATTTACATTCATTCTTAAATCTTATTCCAAACATTTTTCACATATAATTTTAAACAAAACTGCTAAATCACTTACGTCATCTGCTATAAACATAAAAAAATAGGTATTAACGTTTTAAATGAACATTGGTCGATTGACACGAAAATATGAAAAAAATATTTATATTTATAAAGACAGGTTTTTCTCTAAACAAATGTGAATAAACAAGTGGTTGGTTTTGTTTATTTCTTGTACAATAAAACTTGAAGAATTAATTCGAGGGGTTCCAACTCTGTGAGGGTTCGAGCCAACTACATATTACATATCGCACATTTGATGCGATACTGTCACTAATGTAAAATTATAAATTTAAAAGTTAAAAAATATGCTAAAATTTTGAAACGTTGCAACCATATACTATATATATGTTATATATTTCACGTATATTTATTCATTTACATTTTATTTTGACGATTAGCCATTTTTACAAAACTATAAAATTGCGAGTGAATACAGAAATACAATATGCAACGATAGTGATATGCATAAATATCAAAACACATAAAATGCTTCATACAATTTTCAAAAATAAACTCATATTATACACACCGTAGGTCAGAGCCCAGAAGGCCCGAGGCCGTATGCAGAAAGAAAATAACACAATAAACTCTAAGCGAATGAGATTTTGTAAGTAAAATAAAAAAAATCTTATGTAAGTAATATAAAAAACGTAACTGCGGCCGCCATATACAAAATAATTGAATAGATAAAAACATTTGAACCATGTCTATTTTATGGTATTATGTATTCGGGAATAAAAACATCGGACGTACCGTGTACGTCCATACTCTCTTGAGGTAAAAATTCGCTCACCGTACGCCGTACGGCTATACTCGTTAAGATGTTAACACGTAAAATGAACAATTTCGAAATAATATGAACAAAAACCTTAATTATTAAAAAGTATTAAGGAATTATTTAGTTAAATGAAACGAAACAACTCTAATATGCATATCGACAAATAGATAACACCTTCTATTTTGAAATCTTAAAATATTACAATTATTACAAGAATCTAAAACTTTAAATTAAAAATGTATCCATCATTCATTTTTAAATCATGTCTAAAGTATAATAAGAATATAAAAATATCATGGAGATTCAGATTTACTCCAAAGATACATTCTCTAGACATTCCTCATGTCTAAGAATTATGATATCTCACACGATTGCTTTCTGCGTCAAGTTTTACCTGCTTCCAATATACAACTGTTGTTATAAATTGTTGAATTATGACACTTTCCTTCCGTGGTTGCAGTCCTAAGACTGGTTTGCAGCAATTTGAACTCTTCTCCTCCATTCCCCCCTGTCCTGTGCGGCTCTTTTTAAGTCTGTATATGTTGAGCAGCGCACGTCCACCAACAGGTCCTCCAGGTACTCTCGGCGTGGGCGTCCTCTAGAGTTTGTCCCCTCGGTCATACCCTCCATTATGGCATGCAAGAGGCCCTCTTGTCGTATTATATGACCGATCCATCTTGCACGCCTTTCGGACAGGATCCTGAGCAGGTGCCTTCCTCCTTCGATTCGTTGGAGAACCTCTTCATTTGTGATGCGGTCTCTCCAGGAAATTCCTAATAGTCTTCTATAGGACCACATCTCAAAAGCCTCTAGTCTTCGTCTATCTCTTTCGGATAGGCACCATGTCTCGCACTATGACACTATAGATTAAAAATATCTTTTCGTTGATCTTATTGCTTTACTTAACAGCTTAGTTATGAAATTTAAACGATTGTAGGGTGTCCCAATAAGAGCGCCGGATTAAAATTTCTTGGGTCAGTTGGATCTTGTAAGCATGCAGACCCAGATCTTTCGCAAGAGTTTGTTGTAAGGTGCTTCTTGAAATGACTTTCTTGTGAACGATGACAAATTGACGTCCCTGGGGTTTCAGTAACACTTTCTCTCACTGCGGCTATATTTTTGAGTGAACGCTCGCTGCTGAATGACTTATTGTCCAGAATTGAACCAGTTTTTTTTTAATTATTCTTCGAATTTATGACTCATTTGGACCATTATTTCGACCGAAAATTCCACTCTGAACTGTTTCAGAAAATTTTTCCCCATTTTTATCAGTTTTTACAATAATAACGCGTTGTTTTTTCGTGTAGCGTTCCATATTTACTAATCGCAAGATTGCCAGCTGGTATATATGAAATTTTTAGAGCTGCCAATTTTATAAAAAAAATGGCATGAAATTTAAATCTGGCGCTCTTATTGCGAAATCCAATACATTACATTTATCGATTTTCAATGTTAAGCCCCAGAAAAGAATGAAAGTCATATTTTCTCAGAAAGGCCTTCAAATATATTATTGGTTGGTTGGAAGAAATAGCCATATGACCATAACTCCACTAGCTTGTAGTATAAACCAAAGTTTCCCAACCGGTGTGTCGAGAGCGATTGAGAAGTGTGCCGAGAGCGATTGAGAAGTGTGCCGCATTATATTGTTGCGTACATTCAAAGTCTAGCATCTAATCAACCAATCTCGCGTGATACGTTACATTTGCAATGAACTTATCCTACTTAGTGTAGCGACCGTACGTGCGGTCACTGAACCCACTGAGGCGACCCTTGGCCGCTCGGTCATTGAACTCGCACTGTAAGGAATGCGAGACAGCACTGGGCGAAGGTCGCCCGCGCGGTCATTGAAATCACTAGTAGCGAACAGTGAGAGCGAGGCACCGACATATATCTTGCCTCTCCTGCAGATCATAGTATGAAATGTATATGAACGCGCAACAATACCCATGTGTCCGGCGAAGCGAGACCGCGACATGTTCTGCGCCGTTCTATGCATTATAAATACAGACGCCTTCAATAAACTTTCTCTCTTTACTTATCTCGATCTCGACGACTTTTATTCAAACAACCTCATCCTTCTATGCGAAACACAAGTTACTAAATTAGTATTACTTTGAAAATAACGTTAAGAGTTTAATAATAATTAAAACGATATTAACGTTTGGCGCTAAAATTATTTAATGCTATATTATATTATGCCATAACGAAAAGCCTTTATTACAAATAATTCATCTGGTTATTGTTTTCAGGTGAAATGTGCAAAATATAATATGAAAGCTTGGAAAAAAGTAGGCAAGCATTCTTCAATGTGTCGGTAAAAAATTGTAATGTGTTGTGACACGAAAAAGGTTGGGAAGCAGTGATAGATGATAAACAAATATAAAATACTTCTTACGATCTTTTTTCAGTCAATGGCTTAATTCAGATATGCGTTCAATCCATAGTAACTTTCTTATTCAAAAATATTCATAAGTCATTTAATAGAAACCGAAATTGTGACACTACTGCATCGCAGGTGCAATATCATTCAATATCCATATAAACACGAATGCATTATTGTTCATTGCCGTTGTATAAAGCAATCCCCGAAAACCTGAATCTGCAGGTATCATATTAAGTTACCCATTATATTTGCACCCATTGTATTTTTACATAACATACTCCCATAAGATTATTTTGCTAAGATGAAAGAAAGTCCACAACAGTATTTTAGTGGTCTGTATGATTCGAAATGTGCTCAGTGAAAATATTCTTTTTTTTTATTAAACAAAGTAAATTATTGTACAAACATTTGTCAAGGCTATACCTATATACAAATTTATTACTTAACTAATCTTACATTATAAGTTATAATTTATGAACTTACTTAATCTTATTTTCCTACATATCATTTTTTTTTTTCAATCTTAATATATGAGATCTTAGAAATAATTAACACCTACATACTACTTATAACTAGATAACAATTCTTACACTAATTATTTAGCGAAAACAAGTTCGCTCGTTCAGGCTACTTGTATTCCATCACATTCACTTAGACCTTGGTCGTCCCAGCTAATACTGTAGGTGGACTAGTCAGAAAAGTATATACTTCGCCTTATGTCAGTCGGCGCTTTCTTACGGTATATCAGTTTGGGGGGATGCACCTTAACACAAAAACACATACTGCAGGTTTCCTAAAAATTGATTATAAACATAATTAATAAATTTCCTGCCCGGTATCCCACAGCGAAGCTATACAGGGAGTATCGGGTCCTGAACATAGCCAATTTGCATTTCAAATCCATCCTCTTGCACTATCATCGTGCACTGTTTGTCAGGTTGATGGTTTCATATTTTAGATTTATTTTTTTATGCTATATGTCCTCAGTGAGATACAGGCAAACTCCTAGTTTACTGGGGACACGACAAATGAAAGACAACAAACCCAGATCCATTAAAATTGTGTGTCCAAATTAAATTACCTGATGTTTTTTCGCAAATTATGTATATTTCTTGTCACGTGTAAAATAAATAATTATATCTTTTATATATGGGAGTGAAACGTGTACATTGAAAAAATATTCAAATAATCCAAATAAATTAATATGTGAGATGACAATGTATGACAGATATGAAATGAAGTTATGTGAACTTATGGCTCATGTGTTCAGTAAGATGAATAAGGGCACTCTGATATGGATTGGTCACGTGGAACGAATGAATGAAGAAAGAATAACAAAATAAATAGAAATTGCAAATGTGAGTGGAAGGCATGGTAGAGGAAGACCAAGGATAGTATACCGATATAGGACAGTCTGGCGCTCTGTCCTCTCTGCCTAGTACAACAAGGAAATTGCGAGATGGTGCTATATGTATGGAAGATAATTTTTTATTTCTAATAGTTCACAATTATTTTTTTCTTGCTGCATTTGAAATTTCTTTGCGAAAGTATTTGCAACATGCTGAGCAGTTTCAACTTCGTTTTATTTACTGCACTGCGAGTCATTTTAGTTTTCCTGTGATGTCATACCTTCACACGTAGATGTGTTATTGTTGAAGGTGGTAGTTCTTTCTTCGTCACTAAAAGTCTTTGCACTTATAATAAATAAAGAAGATTTCGACCTTCTAGTGTATATCACGCTGGATAGGAACTTATAGCCCACACAACAGCGAAGGTTGTAGTGAGATCGAACTGAACTTAACATAGTCGAATTGGTTATTCAAACTTGTTGAATAGCGTGACAGGAAGACAACATTGTCTTCATCCTAACTGATCGAGCATTCAGATTCAAAGTCTCTGAAGTAGGCACATAACTCGTAGTTCATCAACATTGACGGACAAACGTCATCCTAAGAAATCAACAATATTCGTCCATCGCCGCTATCCTTTTCACTCTCAGATATGTCGTCGCTGAAAGAGGAATCCCTTTGGGCATTTCCATCTTAATAAATAAATAAGAATTCTATCATTTTATATAAATTACGCTGGAAGGGTACATATTTTGCCCCTTATATCAGCGTACTGCTGCTGACAGATATTAATGTCCGTAAGATATCCTATCAGGGCCACGTTTTACGTGGAGAGAAGTGCGAAATCCTCCAGTTGATACTGATGGGCAAGATCGAGGGGCAGCGTGATCCTGATAGAAAGCAAATATCTTGGCTGCGCAATATAAAAGACTGGACGGGGATGAGGCGTGTGGAAGACCTGTTCCGGGTTGAGCAAGATAGAGAAGCCTTTGCCAGAGTGATTGCCAACGTCGAGGGGACCTGATAGGGCACGACAAGAAGAAGATATCAGCGTGAGGGGTGATGGAACCGAACTGATCTAAACTCTTCTATTTTATAACTTTTAATTCTTCCTCTTTCAGAATTGGATTCAGTTAATTTTCTCACGTGCATATATTTGTAATTAAATCAACTCAGATGTTAAGAATCGATAACAAGGACCACCCTTTATCCATTGGAATGCATTGTATCAATAACTTTTTCGTGTGGTGTATAATGTAATACTTTGTATCATACATTTTATGGTTATTTGTTAACTTAACCGGTTTTGCACACGATTTCGATGCGTCTTTTGCACGAAATCGAGCGAAAATTGCAAAAAAAACTTCAAGTTTTATTTAACCATCGATCGAATTTAATTGGTGTATTTTGATTGTTGGCTAATTTGCGAGAAATTCAGAAATTAAACCATTTTACGTTAATGTTTCGCTTGAAAAACTTACTAAGATTAAAATAAAACCTTAACAACGACTGCCTCCATGGTCTAGTTATTAACACACCTGCTGTGGGTTAAATCCTCGTTGGTACTCAGGTTTATTTTAAAAGGTATGGTTTTCACTTAACCTTTCCTCTTCTCTTTAATCTTTCCCTTCATGTACTAAAAAAATCCACGCGTTCCGGTGCTGTGTATTCAATACACATCAATACCCATGTAAAAATGAGCGATTTAAAATCGAAAAAATAAGAATATTCATAGCCAATCGCTTAAATTAATAAAATTTGAAAAGTGATAATATTTCAAATTGAATTGTTGAAAACATGAAAAAAACATCGGCCGACGTTCACAAAACGGACTAACCGACCACCTCAAATGGACGCCCGAAAGCTACTGAAGCAAGAGAAGCGAGCGAACTGAGATTATATTTCTTGCGTTCCCATATACCGAAGTAGAGTGAGACGCGAATGGAGTCGCTTCCTCATCTATAGCGTTTTTTAGAATGAATATACCTACGTCACACACTGGCACACGTTTGATTGTATTGGTGAATTTATTCCCGATTTTCACAAAATATATCTGATGTGTCCGATAAGTGCTAATCATTATTAATATTATTTTTTTATTTAATGCGTAAATGTATTACGGAGGAATACCTAAAATCTGAACCCAGTATTTATTATATTTATAGAGATATTAAAGTTTTTAGAAGCAATGTGTACTAGTTACACATCACAGAACAGAAAGGGTTAACATATTTTTAGTTGGTTGAAAAATATAACGTCATGGCAATAATCCCACCATATTGTACAGTACACAACGAAAGCTCAGTAAAATAAAATAATAAATTGACAATTTATATAACGCCGTTTTAATAAAACTCCCCTGAAGGGCGCTCTAAAGAAACTATTTGTTGAAATATCTCATTTATCTTGTTATATTTTACTTGATGACCTCATTTTGCCTGTCTTCTGACCTGAGGGTTACGCATTGAATTACCGTTGGTATACAAATTTTATAAAAAAGGGTTACAGTTTGGTTTTCATTTAAGGCTGCTTTCTAATTGACTAGTATTGCAAAATAACATTGCAAAATAAATCTACCAGGTTGTATGGTATACAACGAAAGCGTAATACAATATATTGGTATAAACTTAAAAAAATAACCGGAGGCGGCGGCTGCTAAAAACTGCACAGTGGTTTTCTTCGTGAGCCTCATACGTCTTATGGATGTGCCTCACATAGTGTGTAGCAGTCCTTTATTCAGGCGGTAGACATCCGATACTTGGTGACAAAGTGAAAAGAAGTGAGGGGTTGCTTCTAATCTGCATCCAAAAAAACGTTTTATCTAAACCTTAAAATTATTAAGAACTTATTTTCAGTTCTTTAACACCTTATTTTAGTTTGAATGACGTATAAATTTGCAACTGTGGAACGAACTTTTAAGAACTATCAGATGTAAACTATTCTTAATCACGTTCAAGAGAGAATTGAAAAAAAAATACTCAGAATAGAATCCTTCTTTCATTCAATTTTTCTTTGTATCCCTTGCTTATTGTTGAACGACATCCTTTCTTATACTTCGACATCCATTCTTTCATTATTGTTAAGAGATTAGTATTTTTTTTTTACTTGAATTTAGATAAATAATTGTTTTGCAAAATCTGTCATGGATTCAAAAAACTTGACGTATTCAATATATACCGGTTAGTTGCAAGAAATGCTCTATATCAACAATTTCGCCAGATGTACCATGTGTAACCATGTACACAAAATAATAAAAAGTCATACAACCTAAACCAAGAGGAAGAAGAAGAAGTATAACATCATGTCTAGCGGTCATACCATAAGTGTAGTGCACCGCTTTAATCCTTCCACAGTTCACTCTGACTACAAAAATGACCGAACCAATTATGTAATCATTTTGAAGAATTACTTCAGCAGTTAAGTATGCTTTAATTATAGGTAGAGCCTTATTTACGACAAAAGAGAGCAACAAATAATTAAAAACCACTTTTTACTGCAAGTGAAATATACCATACAGGTTGTCTCAACTAATGAAACTATTTTATCTTTAAAATTACTTTCTGAAAATGATACCCTCCTCCTTGTTTCAATAACACCTCAAAAATAATTTATCATAAGATTATCTTTTCATTTTTAGGTACTGTACCACCAGGCAATCTGATGATTGTATACATGTCCTGAAGCTTTCAATTATAGCTCTCAGGAATCAATACATTCGCATTCCGCAGAACCTTCCAAGGGATTGTGATTGGTCATAAAACTCCCGTGTGACCTCGGTTTTGACCTGTTGGTGGCCAAATACCGACATAACTAAGAATGAAGTCACTCAGAAGCTATGTGACCACATACAACCTCCTTGAAGGCTCTCAGGAATGTGAGTGTTTCGATTCCTGTAGAGCTAGAACGCAAAAAAATGAGAATATAGCCAAAGTCGTTGGAGTGCCTGCCGGTGGGACACCACCTTCCACGGGCCATATAGAGGTCTCTCGATCGCGTACGCATCCGCGTGGGTAAATCAAAAGAGAATTAAGCTTTCGTTGTGTACAGTAGTTGTTTACCTAGTGGGTTTATTACCATGTGGCAATATCTTGCAACCAGTCCGAAACATGTTAAAAAAGACCTGAAATGAAAACTAGACTAACACCCTTTAGAAAATATGGATACAATCGGAAATCGAACATGCAACCCCCAAGTGTAGATGTCTTTCCAATTATGCCACGAAAGTCATTAATATTTAGGGATGATTATTGGTAAAATCTATTAAGATGCATTTAGATATCTACTACATATAGTTACGGATGTCATCGTTAGACGATGACGAAGAAATGAGAGATCAATATCGAATGTATAGGAAAAAAGTCAAAAATACTCGTATATATCGAAACTATTATTTGCTTTATTTTTTTACCAGATCAACAACCTCGCGAACGAAGTATCTGGCAAAGCCAGTATAATATAAATTTAAAAAAAAAACGAAAACATACCACATAAAAGGTTCCTGCAGACCGGACCAATAAGAGATCAGAAGAAATTGGCACTATCAAATCAGCTTTTTCGAGCATATCAGGAACAGTTATTCCACATAAATTCAGTTTTTTTTTCAACACATATTTAAAGCCATCAAAATACAATTACTAGCACTAAAAATGTTTATTTTTATACAAATAATGTTTTTCGGCAATACATTATACAAACAGCCATAAATAAATAATGCAAAATTGAAATTTTAACACTTATAAATAAATATTAATTAATTATTTTTATGTACCTATTACATAAATTGTTCTTACAAATTTCATCCGATAATCAACAATATTGCTATTATATTGAATTATTTTCTATTTCACAGCTCATTTCCGATTATTTTAATTAATTAAAAGTTTATTGAAATTGACAGTGTTTCTTTTTGTTATCAACAAATATCTCTGAAATCATAATAAAAGTTTCTCATTTCAAACCAAACAAGGAAATTCTTTCTGTTTGTTTTAATTTTTATTGTTGTTAACAATTAAACATTAAAAATTTCCTGGATTTTTTTATTCAAAACAAAAACTTCCTCAACGGTCGAAGATAATTTCACAACAACGAAAAATCAACATTTTTCCACGGATTTTAATTATTTCACAACATGAAGAGAAACACATTTAATTTTTCTGAAAATGTGTAGTTGTTTATTTTCACACATTAACAACAAATATTTGAATGCGATTAGTGACTTGATAAATGGTTATTGTCACGCAAAATAAATATTATAAACACAATATTTATTTTATTTTTAACAGTTTATTTTTAATTTACTCTATCCACTGCATTTTTTATTAATTTTGATCACATACAATATTTACGTTTTCTTTGATATTTCTTATGCACACGCGTGCTGATTTACTAAAATAAATTATTAATTATGATTATTTCAATAAATTATTTTATTTTAACACATTATTTTGAGAATTTATATATTTTAGTAAAAAAAAACCTTATTTTATTACTAAATTATTCAATTAGTATCGCAAAATAATAATTAAAATCAAATATTCAATAAGAAATCACGAAAAAATCACTACCGTCAATATTTTTTTCTTTTCGGAACAATGAAAATTTGGAACTCGACTGTAATCAAAATAAAACAACAACTTTTCGGAACTACATAAAAACACATTCACGGTATTATCAGGATTCAAAACTTTCCATTCGAAATTCATAAATTATTACAGTTATTCAAAATCAAACGTTTATTTACTAAATATCGCGACAAAAATAAACGTTTTCCATTCGGAATCACAGGGGATTGCATGTTAATCCATATTATGCGAATGCCGAATGAATACTGAACTATGTGGTGTTATAAAAATAAATATAAATAAAAACTAACCAACAGTGTTCAGTTCAAAATGTGCACAGGGAATGACTTTGTCTTGTTTCAAATAACATCGAAGAAAAAAATACTTTTTTCTGATAAACCTGTTTTGCTGCAGAGTGGATGTTTGTGTTTTGTTACTCGGACACAATCATGCCATGTTCCTATTCGAGGAATGGGGTCAATTATGAATCACTTGAGTTTTTTTTTTTTTCAAATTGTATAAATTTGATTTATATTAAAATGCTGATGATTTTTTTTAATATTCTTCACAAAAAAAGATTATTTAGATTCCCAGTTCCTAGGTTTAAATTCAGGCACAGAATCATCAAGATCACTATGCCTCTCGGACAACAACTTGATGTAGCTAAGATTAACGAGTGGAGCGGAACATCAGGCCCCAGATTATGGATTTTGCCTGTAGAGGCCTTTTACCACCCTGCTTTGAACTGCCTTGAAGGACCTGGAAACCCCTTTACAAGCTCCAAACAGGAATTAAAAAAAAAAACAAAGAACAACTAGGCAAAACGGGATTATCTGTACCTGCAGCGAGGAGTGATCCATGCAACACTTGCTCAGTGCCCGATGTCTTGGGCTAAAGAGGACTCGATTCTTGCAACGTCCAGTGCTATGCAGTTGGCAGAATTTTAAGCGGAAGAATTTAATTCATTTGACAGACTAAGAAAAAGAATATTAGGAGACAATCCTACAAGAACAGGTAGCATTTGAATAGTCCAGAGGGGAACTGGTTGATAACATAGTTTGCTACTTGAAGCTGCTGTTTTTAATGAGCGAGGGAATATGTACACGTCACCAGAAATACTATTGTAGGTTAGCCTTAGATTATAGTTATATAACAGCAAACGACATATGAATCAAAGGCTGTAGATAAGCAGATACATGGGATTGATCAAACGATGCTGTATCGGACGTATGCGTCACCTTAAATATGATTGATGTGTATTTTCTTATTTGTTTGATATTTTAAAGATGTTTTAACAACGGGTGTATTGTCATGGCAATCTCTTTCAACCAATAAAAAAGTTATGTGTAAGGATAGGAAGGTGGTGACTGCCACCATTAGATAAAAAAAACTTCACCGCATTTGTATATCTTGAAAAAATTATGTTTGCCAAGAAATCACAGAAAACTTACCAAGGGAAGTCGAAATACATAAAAAAATGTTTGCAAATCTTCCGATATGTAGTGGTAACATGTGATGGATTTACGTGATGTGAAGTATTCATATGTAATCGTACATTTTGAGGAAACTTCCCAAAATGAATTGTCTTCAAATGTTCTTTAAGCTGCAGACAAACTGAAATATTACTCGGGATAAAGCAAGTTGACCAAAAATAAAGATCATTGATTCATTATAAATATAACGCAACTATAATATGAATGTTACAATACAAAATAAACATGTTAAAATGATGAAAAATAGACTGTTATCGACTAAAACAAATTAAGAAAGAGACTTTAAATATGAAGGAATATTATGCACAGTTTCAGGAATGCCCAATCCTTCACTGATCAGTGACAGTATATGCTACGTGTCTTCGGACTTCTATAATAGCTTTCTCCAACAGAATAGCCATAACAATTCATTAGAAAATATTCAAAGCCAGCCTGTTTCAAGTAAGTGCAAGCCTTTTAAGTAACCTTGCGATACAGAAGACCAGAAATGAATACACTCCGGAGTGTTTCTACAACGACCGATGGGCAATATATTCATTATGTGCATCTCTAGTATCACACAATTGTTTCTTGGTTGCTGGTAGAGTTTACTGTCTGCTAATTTATTTACAACAATTATACAAAAAACGAGTTCAGGTTCTCAAAACTATGGAAATACCACAGGAAAACCACATCATCTGTTATGTATAAGGTAATTCTTTTATCTTGTAATTTACATAAATTTAATCGGTGTAAATCAAACTTTGTAAAATCCATTACATACCAAACAGAACAAATCGTAGTTTGGTTTTTCATGGAAACTTATTGACGCAATACTTTGCAGATGTTGTTTATTTCAAAAGGGGTTCATAATTTTTGTTGGCATTTATTTTAAATGTTCATGGTCTCATTTTAAATGTTTTTTTATTGATTATTAACGATTGAAACATCATTATCATGAATCTCTCAACATTACCATACTTGCAATGTCTCTGCTGGTTTTTGGAGTAGCTATCCCAGCGAGGATGTGCACTTTATTTGATGTAGCATGTGAACCTGGAAATCTCTTGACAGCATGTCAAAATGTTTAGTCATGGATTGACTCTATCTGTCGTGAAGTGCAGTCCATACCACAGTCGCCGCAGTGCCCGAATAGCCCGAAGAGCCCGGTGTCTTGCATCAAGGAGGACTTGATCCGTGGAACGCCGAATACTATCCAACTGGCAGAATTCTGGACGGAAAACATTTAATGTATTCTGTAATTATATTATTACAAACATTTATTGTTATCATCACCATCACGTCATGTCCCTATTGGGATTGGCAGATAAAACAGATCTCTACTTCATTCTATCTTAGCATACAATTTCATTATCTTTGTCGAGTCTCATTTTTCTAGGCTTTCTCAGATTTCTCTTACTTCATACAGATCTTCAAATTACTCTATACTATTCGTATAGCGCAGGACTAGCCAACCCACCGCAGGACTAGCCACAGGACATAGCGCAAGACTAACCAAGCCCGCAATTTGGATTGGATAGATCTGGTATAGAGTATTTTTGTAAATGTTTCATCTTTAATTTTTTCCTACATAGCCGAACAATCTTAATGCTCAGTTCTTCATTGTACGCACTGTATCTTATTTCGAACCGCATATTTTCCTGCATAGCCGAACAGTCTTAATGCTCAGTTCTTCATTGTAAGCACTGCATCTTATTTCGAACCGCATATTTTCCTACATAGCCGAACAATCTTAATGCTCAGTTCTTCATTGTAAGCACTGTATCTTATTTCAAGCTGTATATTTTCCTACATAGCCGAACAATCTTAATGCTCAGTTCTTCATTGTAAGCACTGTATCTTATTTCAAACCGCATATTTCCCTACATAGCCGAACACTCTTAATGCTCAGTTCTTCATTGTAAGCACTGTATCTTATTTCGAACCGCATATTTTCCTACATAGCCGAACAATCTTAATGCTCAGTTCTTCATTGTAAGCACTGCATCTTATTTCGAACCGCATATTTCCCTACATAGCCGAACAATCTTAATGCTCAGTTCTTCATTGTAAGCACTGCATCTTATTTCGAACCGCATATTTTCCTACATAGCCGAACAATCTTAATGCTCAGTTCTTCATTGTAAGCACTGTATCTTATTTCGAACCGCATATTTTCCTACATAGCCGATCAATCTTAATGCTCAGTTCTTTATTGTAAGCACTGTATCTTATTTCGAACCGCATATTTTCCTACATAGCCGAACAATCTTAACACGTTCGCTGCTAAAGACGCCCCTGGGGCGTCAACACATTCTTTGTAGAGACGCTGATGACGCCCGTTGCGCGTCATTTGATTCTCTTTGTTTGTATGGTACCGAATATTTTAAGATTTTAAGGTTTCCGTAAGATTTTAAGGTTTCGAAAATACCGTAAGATTTTAAGGTTTCGAAAATATGATTTTTTTCAGTACCTCTACAATATTCTATAAATACATATCGCAGTGAATGTGTTAATGCTCAGTTCTTCATTGTAAGCACTGTATCTTATTTCAAGCTGTATATTTTCCTACATAGCCGAACAATCTTAATGCTCAGTTCTTCATTGTAAGCACTGTATCTTATTTCGAACCGCATATTTTCTATATGTCGTTATAAATCGTATATAAATCTTATGCAATGTTTTAATTCTTTCTCTATGGTACTTATTAATATTCACAAATGAATAAAGATCTATGGATTTTATAATTATTGATGATTTACACGAATAAACAAAGAACTATTGATTTATTTTTGAACATTTACTGGTTTCGCTTTTCATCCCATCATTCTCAGAATGGTTAATCTATTTTGCGGTTACTGATGTGAAGAGCGATATCCGTAACACTTAAAAAGTCAGTGGAAGGAAATCAAGAGATTAATATTGATTCGTGTATAGCTATTTTTTATTCTAAAGTAACAAACGTAAATATACTCTCGATAACATAATTCACTCGTTATGTTATCGAGAATATACGTAATTATGCAAAAATGAATATATTAACATTTTACCTGTTCTGAGATATTTGAAGTAAAACCTTTAAGATGTAATTTAATTACGAACCACGCATTTAACCTGTTCACCGCGTTAAAAATCAAATTCCACGAATCCTGTGCGCGGCACAATTTCAGCGTTTTTTTAATTTCTAAGTTTAAACACATATTTTGTTTAGAATCACTGATATTTGATTACAACACCAAGTAAACATGACACTTAAGTAATTTTCTGATAATAAATAATAGTCATTACTCTTAAGGAGACTCATTAAATAAAGGAGATAAACTTAACATTACGTAAAATAAACAAAGGAATGCTACGATCAAATCAATGCTTCATGACACTCACCCAATCAAATGCATATAGCACTAGTAATGTTTATTTACGTAAGAGAGACTTAGTAATGTTTATTTACGTAAGAGAGACTCATCGCAGGACTCGATCCGCGCGACAGGTCGTTAATGCTGGAAATATTGAGAAACCAAAAAAAATCGGCGCTCTGTTTATTCAACAATATCTCATAAACTAATATATTATTTGACAAGGTTTTCAGAGATGTCGCTAGAATAAAGATTATTTTAAATTTTAGTTCAATTTTTATTCCGGTTTTGTGTCATTTTTTTTAAGTATTTGTGATTTGAAACTTGGATTGTCGTCAGATCACAGGCGTTTGTGCTCCCCGCAGGGAATTACGAACCACGCATTTAATGGGATTGATATGTTTGCATATACTCGTGTATATGATTTTTTGATGTTTTAAATAAACCAAAAAAATATGTTTTTGGGAGTTGGGTCTTTTAACAATGATTACGTCGTATTCTTACTTCTTGAATGTTATATGTCATATGAAGAAAGAAGTAATTCGACATGTCAACATAAAGATTTAATTTCAACATACATTTTTATATTTTGTACAAGAGAAGAGAAAATTTTGAAATAACGTTATTTTTAAGTCTGATGGGCAGATAATTAAAAAACTATACCAATAGTCGTCTAATGAAGCTATTGTGGTTGGTCCACATTTAGGGATTTTAATAATAATAAACTGTTAAGGCAAGTATACAATAATATAGAATACAGCTTAAGCCATACAAAAATACTGAGTCAATTTAAAATACAAAGATATAAACACAAACCAAAAAGCAAATAAAATACTCAGTTTTTACTAAATTTGATTTTCAAACCACTTCGCATGTGACATACAATACTAACATACTGTAGGGAATACCGACATCCCTAAATATTGTCAACATGCACGGTCAACGACCGATGAATCAACCTTTGAATATGTACAAAGATCACATACCAGAACGTCAATACTGTTTACACGCAAATAATATTTACGTCGCATTCCACGGTAGAAAGAGAACGCACCGCGTGTCTCACCGTTTCGGCAATAAATACTCTACCCACTATATCATTGGCAACGTCTGCGACCACCTCGGAACGCACAGGAGTGAGATCAAGATATACCGCGGACGCATTCACGCGCCCCGTTCTGAAATTGTATATATACCTACTTATCGACAAATAAAGGGCACTTTTTATTATTCACTTGACCATTCATCGCTGTTTACTATTTATCGATTATTCACTCTCACTTTTTCGCATTCCTGAATCGACGTATTTTATTTTAAATACAAAACAAATCAAAATCATCACGACGTATCAAATTAAGCATCCCGCTAAAATACCATCACTTCATTTCCTTATCGGGGTGGGTAGAGAGAACAGTATTTATATTATGACGTACTTACTTTGCCTCCTCCACATCTACACATCTTTATCTGTTTCTCTTATTCCTTATCTTCACTTATTTCAAAATTGTATTCAATTTGTCCAACCATATTTTTTTCGATCGTCTACCACGACTCCCACTTATGATTACAAAATAAATTTATTTAGTCAGTCTTTCGTCACTCACCCGTTTAACATGTCCAAACCACATAAACGTGCTCTTTTTCACCCAACTTAACATTTCAGATTTTAAATTGTATTCCTTCTTAGTAATTACATTTTATATTCTATCATACATCTTAGTTCGTTAGCCATGTTATTATTCTATCATACATCTCAGTTCGTTAGCCATGTTAGTATTCTATCATACATCTTAGTTCGTTAGCCATGTTAGTATTCTATCATACATCTCAGTTCGTTAGCCATGTTAGTATTCTATCATACATCTTAGTTCGTTAGCCATGTTAGTATTCTATCATACATCTTAGTTCGTTAGCCATGTTAGTATTCTATCATACATCTTAGTTCGTTAGCCATGTTAGTATTCTATCATACATCTTAGTTCGTTAGCCATGTTAGTATTCTATCATACATCTTAGTTCCTTAGACATGTTAGTATTCTATCATACATCTTAGTTCGTTAGCCATGTTAGTATTTTGATTTATATATATTTTTTATCGCTTCAGAAGCGAAGGATCTACAACCAGTGTATTCTCCCAGTACTTATGTATGGCTACGAGACCTGGACGCTTACAGTAAAGAACACACAAAAGCTCCAGACCGCACAAAGGTGCATGGAGAGATGCATGTTGGGATATACTAAAAGAGACCGTAAACGAACCAGTTGGTTTCGCAATAGGTCTAACAAAGGTAGAAGACATTACAAAGTTGTGCAAAAGAATGAAGTGGCAATGGACAGGACACGTAGCCAGAATGCCAGACTCCCGATAGACATCCGAATAATCCAATGGTACCCAAAAGGCATAAAGAGGCCCAGAAGAATACCGAAGGTACGCTGGATAGATGAAATCAGGAAGCATGGCAGCATCAACGAGCAAAAAACCGAACTATTTGGAGTCAACTTGGGGAGACCTTCATCCAGCAGTGGATCGACCCTGGTTGACAATGATGATGATATATTTTATAGTGACATCTTATATTTCTGTATTCACTGTCACAGTAAATGTAAATGGTCAATATCGACCGTAAATAAATATATAAATACAGTGATATACCACATATTCCTCTCAGTGTACGCATTCCCACTGCATATACTATGTTCCTTATATTAATTTTGTGTTGTATTGTATAACACTTTCGTTGCACACAGTACAACCTGTCGAGTTTATTAGAGCCTTAAGTGAAAACTAGACTTGAAACCTTTTTAAATAGTCAAGGTGCGAACGGGAATTTAACTTGCATCCCCGGTCTGGAAGTTAGACGTCTTACTTACTAAATACAGAGGTCGTACCATTTCGTCAATTAATTGATAACGGATATAACTATATACGATTTACATCAACTCAATTATTCACATATTTATATGAAAAAAAAACTTCAATTCACTGTATTTATGCAAAATATATCCTACGCATTTAGTGTTTCGTTGAATCAACAACTTTTTTGTTTCCAACAGTGTCCTTCAATCGCTTAAACACCAAAAACCGATAGTAATAAAACAATATTATGATGACATCATTCTGTTTACATTTTTTACTGTACATAACCTCATTTCCAAGAAAGTTCTGGAATTTGTTCAGCACCAGTTCAAAGCGGACTCTCTTGGAGAAACCCAGGCTGCGTCGAGAACCGGTTAACGGGTCGGCTCTACTAATGGTGCAAGTATCTGTTACCTCCTCGCAACGCAAGAGGTTTGCAGAAAGCTGAAACCGTTGTCACCTGTTCCGAGACAAGTGCTTCTTTCTTTTTATTATATGCATTTAATCAGCAGCCGTGGTGTAACGGATAGCATTCACACCAAGCAAGTGGGCGCCTCAGGTTCAATTCTTAGTTGAATCACTTCCAGGCTTTTTTATTCTTAGGTAATAAATAATAATGAATTTAAATGTATATAGCGCCATTTAGATAGCCAACTCTCATCAAGAGCACTCTAACCCAGGATTCGAACTCACTGATAAATCATAAATGTTGATAAGACCTCACTGATAAATCATAAATGTTGATAAGACCTCACTGATAAATCATAAATGTTGAGAAGACTCACTGATAAATCATAAATGTTGATAAGTATGGGTGTAGAGATCACACAGAGAGGGATCGAACCCACTATTATTGACAGATTAAAAATATTACAAAAAAAAGTATAAGTATAGGAAGGTAGTGGCTGCGGCCAATATATTTATTACTTTTGCGCGTCTGTACATGTTTAAAAAAACATATTTGGTATTCTTCTGCCAAAATATAACACCTATGAATCATTAATAATTACTTGAGAATCGTTTTAATAGTTAATAATAAAAGGACAATTTATACAGCGCTGTTAACAGCAAATTCTCAAGGGCGCTCTTATTCGGGGATCGAACCCACTATAATGGACAGGTTAAAAATAATACTAATTAAATATTAAAGTTGGTGGCTGGGGCCATCCGATTAGGCATCTGCACACACGTATGTTTTGAAAAACATACAATATTTTGCAAGGAAACCGCAGAAAACTAACCAAGGGAAGACGAACTACAAAGAAACTCTTGTAGATCTTCCTATATATGGTATTCGGGTTTAGGTGAAGTGTCTGCTTGCAGATAGTATGGTTATTCTTGCTGAAATTGAAGGCGACTCAAAGGATATGGTATGTAAGCTGTATGAGAGATGTCTAGTAAAATAATTGAAAATGAACGTGGCGAAAAGAATAAAGTTCAGTTTAGTTCGATCCCACCTCCACTCATGAATGAAGTTCAGTTCAGTTCGATCCCTCCTCCACTCATGAATGAAGTCCAGTTCAGTTCGATTCCTCCTCCACTCATGAATGAAGTTCAGTTCAGTTCGATCCCTCCTCCACTCATGAATGAAGTTCAGTTCAGTTCGATCCCTCCTCCACTCATGAATGAAGTCCAGTTCAGTTCGATTCCTCCTCCACTCATGAATGAAGTTCAGTTCAGTTCGATCCCTCCTCCACTCACGAATGAAGTTCAGTTCAGAAATGAAGTTTAGTTCAGTTCGATCCCACCTCCACTCACGCTGTTATGGGGGACAAAATAAGTCCCCACCCAGAGCGATCTTCAATAGAAGATCGAAATCTTCTTAATTTTTTTATGAGCACGACGTCACGTAGTGACGAAGAAGGAACTGCACAAAGAGACTCCTTCTTCGGTGGTGACACAACTGAGTGTGAAAATAATAGTACTGACGACGGAATTTAAGTCAGACATCACGGTAGAAGTTATGGTTACAGAAAGAAGTGCGGTGAAAAGTATGTGCAATGTATGGGTTAACTCGGAGAAACTGGAGCAGGTTGATGAGTTCTGTTATATGGATAATATGTTTACATGTGATGGGATAGTTGACATTGAAAGAAGGGTAGCAACAGCGAACAAGGTAAATGGAGCACTTAATGTGATACACAACTGCGCTATGTAAGTAGCAAAAGTAACAAGGCATAATAATGTGTTTGTGCCCACCTTTATGTATTACAGAGAAGCTTTGACTTGTCAGAAGAAGGATAAAAGTAAAATTAAGACGGTAAAGATGTTTGCACGATGAAATATAGCCGTGCAAGGAATCACCCTCTGTTCTGCATACCAACTTACAGGACGAATATCATGGCTAAACACTCAGTCACGCGTGGTATAGACATATTGAACCAACTGAATGACACTGTTGGTATATTATCGGTACCGCCTGGCAGTATGAGAAGAACCCTGGCTGATATTCTTCCTAACGAATAAGCTAACGCTAGAAGCAGACCCTCTTTGTGTAACAGGAGAAATCCGTGCAAAGTGGAAAAAAAACCTTTGAGGAGTATAAAAGAAGACGGAATGAAGACAGCAGAAATGAATGCATGGATAAAATAGATTTTCTAAGTAAGATGACGACAGGAGCTTTAAGATGGTTTGGACAGATGGAGAGCATGAATTATGAAATAATAACTGTGGAAGAGATAGACCAACGAAAACGTGACTGGATCAAGAGGACCAGATTTTGAAAGACGATAGATTAACAAGTGTGAATAATAGAATACTATGCATAACGTTGAGAAGGTTAAAGTTGTATGATTAGAAAATTTTAATAATTTTGTAGGGAATACCGTCGTCCCTAAATATTGTCAACACGCACGGTCAACGACCGACGAACCAACCTTCGGACATGTACAAAGGTCGCATACCAGAACACTAATATTGTTTACACGCAAATAATATTTACGTTACATTCCACGGTGGAAAGAGAACGCATCGCGTTGTCTCACCGTTTTCGCCAATAAATATTCTACCCACTATATTATCCGCAACGTCTGCAAACACCTCTGCACGCGCAGGAGTGAGATAAAGTATATATTGCGGGCGCATTCACGCACATCTATAAATACCTACTTATCGACAAATAAAGATTATTATTCACTTGACCATTCATTGCTGTTTACTATCCATTGATTGTTCACTCTCACTTTCCGCATTCCTGAATCGACGTATTTTATTTTAAATACAAAACAATCATAATCATCACGACGTATCAATAAAGCATTCCGCAAAAATTTGTTCTTTGCCTACTTTGTAAAGAACAAAGTATGGTGATATGTTTGTAAAAGTTTCTTTAGTATATTTGTCATTAGTTTGAATTTGTTCTTTAGTAGGTATATTTGTCATTAATTTGAATCATGCGGTCGATTCCCAAGCCTGTGTTGAATCAAAAAACCAATTTATAGATTCGACTTATTAAATGGTAATATATAAATAGCATTTTAATAATAAATATTACGTATCATTGAAGATCTGCCATGTCCCGTGTTTACACAATTCAACATCATTCAAAGATTCTGATGAGGTGAATCTTGGCACTCGCTCTATTGGATCGTGATTGAATGCGGCTATAGAATGTCGATTTTGAGTTCATACATGATGTCACTGCATCTTGATGTCATATTGGGTTATTTCTATAGGTAACTGAGCTTTGAAAAAGGCTGCGCCCCTGGCCGCTCTGCGAACTCACTTTGTATTGGCGCTGCACGCCCCTTTGTTGATAGTAATGCTTGTAGTATCTTATAATGGAGAAACTGGAACAGGTTGATGAGTTCTGTTATCTTAGCATGTATGTTTACGTATGATGTTCCCGTGTTTTCACATGTTAAACTAGATTTGCGTTGGTTCAGTGTCCCGTGTTTTTACGTGATAAACTAGATTTGCGTTGGTTCCCGGTCACATGTTTTCACGTGATAAATTAGATTTGCGTGGAGTCTCGGTCCCGTGTTTTCACGTGATAAATTAGATTTGCGTTGGTTCCCGGTCACGTGTTTACACGTGTTACATTAGATTTGCGTTGAGTATCGGCCCGTTTTTACACGTGATAAACTAGATTGGCATTGAGTCCCGGTCCCGTGTTTTCAAGTCATCGTTAACTCTTCCGAAAAAGGACATGTTACTAGAACCTAGCAAATATTTTTGTAAATAATTCAACCTTTAAAAGATAGTCTCCTTATTTATAATTTCTAACATGGCCAATATCCTAGACAATTAAAAAAATATATGAATTTTGATATTGCGTGATCAGTGTGCAGTGAAGCGCCAGATCTTGAAGATTAGACATATGAATCTGTTGGCCAGCCACAGCCTCCTGGTCCACATAGAATAAGTAATTCGCAGCATCCTCCAAACAGGTTTAACAAAAAATAGTCTTAATATGTGTGGATATGTATTCCATCAACTGAAAAAAAAAAACCCCTCCAGAACTTGCAAGATATGTGCTAAGCACAAGAAGATAAATGATTCCTGGTACATGTATAAGGAGTGTGATGTAGCTCTCTACAAGATATGTGCTAAGCACAAGAAGATAAATGATTCCTGGTACATGTATAAGGAGTGTGATGTAGCTCTCTACAAGAGATGTGCTAAGCACAAGAAGATAAATGATTCCCGGTACATGTATAAGGAGTATGATATAGCTCTCTACAAGATATGTGCTTAGCACAAGAAGATAAATGATTCCCGGTACATGTATAAGGAGTGTGATGTAGCTCTCTACAAGATATGTGCTAAGCACAAGAAGATAAATGATTCCCGGTACATGTATAAGGAGTGTGATAAAGCTCTCTACAAGATATGTGCTAAGCACAAGAAGATAAATGATTCCCGGTACATGTATAAGGAGTGTGATGTAGCTCTCTACAAGATATGTGCTAAGCACAAGAAGATAAATGATTCCCGGTACATGTATAAGGAGTGTGATGTAGCTCTCTACAAGATATGTGCTAAGCACAAGAAGATAAATGATTCCTGGTACATGTATAAGGAGTGTGATGTAGCTCTCTACAAGATATGTGCTAAGCACAAGAAGATAAATGATTCCCGGTACATGTATAAGGAGTGTGATGTAGCTCTCTACAAGATATGTGCTAAGCACAAGAAGATAAATGATTCCCGGTACATGTATAAGGAGTGTGATGTAGCTCTCTACAAGATATGTGCTAAGCACAAGAAGATAAATGATTCCCGGTACATGTATAAGGAGTGTGATGTAGCTCTCTACAAGATATGTGCTAAGCACAAGAAGATAAATGATTCCTGGTACATGTATAAGGAGTGTGATGTAGCTCTCTACAAGATATGTGCTAAGCACAAGAAGATAAATGATTCCCGGTACATGTATAAGGAGTGTGATGTAGCTCTCTACAAGATATGTGCTAAGCACAAGAAGATAAATGATTCCCGGTACATGTATAAGGAGTGTGATGTAGCTCTCTACAAGATATGTGCTAAGCACAAGAAGATAAATGATTCCCGGTACATGTATAAGGAGTGTGATGTAGCTCTCTACAAGATATGTGCTAAGCACACGAAGATAAATGATTCCTGGTACATGTATAAGGAGTGTGATGTAGCTCTCTACAAGATATGTGCTAAGCACAAGAAGATAAATGATTCCCGGTACATGTATAAGGAGTGTGATGTAGCTCTCTACAAGATATGTGCTAAGCACAAGAAGATAAATGATTCCTGGTACATGTATAAGGAGTGTGATGTAGCTCTCTACAAGATATGTGCTAAGCACAAGAAGATAAATGATTCCCGGTACATGTATAAGGAGTGTGATGTAGCTCTCTACAAGATATGTGCTAAGCACAAGAAGATAAATTATTCCCGGTACATGTATAAGGAGTGTGATGTAGCTCTCTACAAGATATGTGCTAAGCACAAGAAGATAAATGATTCCTGGTACATGTATAAGGAGTGTGATGTAGCTCTCTACAAGATATGTGCTAAGCACAAGAAGATAAATGATTCCCGGTACATGTATAAGGAGTGTGATGTAGCTCTCTACAAGATATGTGCTAAGCACAAGAAGATAAATGATTCCCGGTACATGTATAAGGAGTGTGATGTAGCTCTCTAAAAAGGATAATCTCAAAGGAATAATTATACTTGACTAAATTAATAAAGTATTTTAAATAAATATTAAATAGTTTCATTTCAATATTTCTAATTTTCACTTAGATATGACATTTTTAGTAAACTGGAAAAAAGTTGTTATAATTTCGATTGGGTCTTAAGGTGAACATTTCAAAAGCTCTAGTCTAGAGTCCTTCTAGCGCTGAGTTGCGCCTATTCCAAAGCTCAAATTACACATTCACAATTAATCTTTACTTTAGTATATTGGTTACTTATTCAACCCCTGGTGCTAACAGACTTTCGCGAGAAAGTTCTGAAAATAACCGCACTTTTATTAATGGAGCCACACGCGGATAACCGGTTTATGAATTGGAGACATCAATTATGCAATTCCGTCTCTGCAGACACCGAGTGTTAAGTCGTTAGCATGCAAAGGTGCTGATGTGAGAGCGTTTTCTCCCGGGCAAAAAATAATAATAATGGGCTAAAAGAAAGAAAGAATTTCTATTAAGAAGGGGACCGTTGTAAACTTGTTTCATCCTTTCGAAAAGGGTTGTTAAATAAATTATTTCAAGTATTCTAAAGCCTGTATGACAAGATCAAAAATACCTAATTTCAACATTTCCTAAATATTCAAATCGTTTTTTTAGAGCACATTAACAAAATAAATTAAAATTGTCAGAAAATGCTGAAACTCAGTTGGTTCTAAACTCAACTGTTCAGATACGAATAGTTAAATATTACATTACATTAACTTAATGACGACCTCCGTGGCCTAGTAAGTAAGATGCTTGTCTTCCAGCCCGGAAGTTGCGGGTTCAATTCCCGTTGGAACGTTGATTTTTTTAAAAAGGATTCCAGTCTAGTTTTCACTTAAGATATCTTTTTGGTTGGTTGGAAGATATTGCCACATGGCAAGAAACTCGCCAGTTTGTACTGTATACAACGAAAGTGCAATAAAATACAAGTAGTTTCAACAATTTTTTTGTACATTCTTTCATAGCGAAATTCCACAAATTGAGCAATCAACATGGGAATTGTATGGATTTTCATGATTTCGATAACTTACAGGAGTCAAGTGAAGAAGTTGTTCTTACCGGAATGAATTGATTCAATTGTATGGGTTTGCTTTGATGTGTTGGACTAATTTTGTACTAATTTTTTTTTCTATTGTAAAACACTGCTAACATTGTCACCGCGAGAATCATACTTTTTCTATCGATGATGCCAAATTCTTACATATCAGTGGTAACGGAAATAAATTGGACAGATTAGAAGCCCTAGAAATTTCTAAATCAGTACACCGATCGGAACATCTGTTGAACAGTTATTTACCCAAAATCTCTCCGCTCTTGGCCGCAATTGTCCCATGCCTTTCTCCCCTCTCCCCCCCCCCCCCCCCCCAGCCCTCAACCGTTGAAGCGTGTATATCAGTGCCAGTTCGAACAGCATTTAGTCTTGTTTGCGCTCCCTTGAAGATGAGGTGAAAGCCTTGAAACCGGTAGGGTTATACCGTCATAAAAAAGTGGAATAAACAGTGTTTGATAAAAATAAATTACAATGTCTTTAAACCTCAACAATGATAATGCCTTAACTATAAACAACATGATAATTATCATTTGTAGTTGTTTTTCAATTTTTTATTTCAAAAATGTTTTATGACCGTTGAAAAAAAATTAAAAAGGCAAAAGTGAAAAGATTTTTTAAGTCCTTTCACAAGCGATCTGTCTTTTCTCGTACTCACCATTGTGAAACTCTACATTTATGTTAAACTTGACCTATTCGAAAAAGCAATGGTCTAAAACAATAAAAAGTTAACTGATTCAAAATAAAAAAGTGGCAATCATACTAGTACCCCTTTTTTAACTAACAAAATCCACCCACTCTTTCATGCAACATTAAATTGAAAGATTTTTTGGAGTTTAAATTCATCAAGGAACAAGTAAAGGGTCTTTCAAACTGAGCGGTTTTTTTTAAATCAATTTTTTTAAATTCTTGAATAAAACACACAATTTGCTTTGATTTAAAAAAACTTTTTATTGGTCATTGAAGTATAATATAATATAACATTTAAATACAAAAAACAATATCCGCCAAATGTCCACCTCTTGCAGCTCCACAGATGTCCAGTCTTTTGTAAACAATTTTTTATGACATTTTGGCATAATTGCGGTTCTAACTCACCAATAACGCGAATAATTTCGTCCTTCAGATCAGGAATTGATCGGGGGTCATTCTTATAGAACTCGCTTTTGACGTAACCCCAGAGAAAATAGTCCAACGGTGTCAGATCATATGATCTTGGTGGCCAATTATTAACATCAACGTTAGCGGAGATTACAATGCATAAAATAATTCAACAATTTGACCGCGTTGTTGTATTGCATACGACTCCATTTTTATAGATTTCATACATTACACTTCTCAAATGTCACAAGACCCAGGCAAGTTCGCGACGCCATCTGTTTTTTATCCAAGAATATAAAAAAAAACGCAAAATTTGAAAGACCCTTTATTTTAGATTAAAATATCATAGATCATATGACTAAGATATGTTTCTGAAAGTGAGTTGGCAGAATGCCAGAAGTTAAAGAATCCAAAAGACTAATCGTGTGAATACGGAGCTAGAAAAAATCTAAAAAAAAAAACATTAACAGATTGATAGTTATAATAGAAAAATATTCAGACTGGAAAGAGAAACCAAATATATAGTTCAGAATATAGACAATGTTATTTCTAGATTTTATGGTTAAGAATTATTTAAGTAAATATACAGTGTTTTATTAATTTTTGCCATCAAATGTAATTGTATCTGCTAAGATGAACAAGTCATTTCAATTGATGTCAAAGAATATAGATGTTTCTCTAGTTTAAATTCCTTCGCATACTCGCATTGGTGTCACTGGTTATGAATGTGTTGATTCCTTGGCAAATGACGCAATATTCTATCGGTTGTCCTCTATCTGATTTTTCACTGCCAGGAACTGATCTTTTGAATAAAATTAAGCATGATACTTGGCATCGATGGGCGATGAATATAATTGGTATAAATAAGGGCTCTAGATATAAATCAATCCAACAATCTATCCCTTCGAAACCATGGTTTAATATTATAGGAATGAATAAGTTGGAAATGTCTATAATTTGTCGTTTGCAGACGGGCCACTACGTGGTGGCTAGTCACCTTTACAGAATGGGTATTGTGGAGAATCTCGTCTGCGAGTGTGGCTGGATGATTAAACTATAGACCATGTATTTTTCTGTTGTCCTTTGCGAGATAGATTTGATTTACTAAACGCCATATCTTTGCTGTGTCCAATTGATGTTTCGTTTCTTCCTTCTTCGAGGAACTTTTCCACTGTTAAATTTTTTAAGTTTAATTTGTTGAATCTTTGAATTATCCAGAATTGTAATTTTTTAAATTGGTATTATATTGACTCGTATAATTTCATAATGTCTTTAATTTGGTGACACAAATCATCCTAGTTTGGGTGGATTGTCTATTTAAAAAAAAGTAAGAGTATACTACACGTTTTTTTTAAAACAGCAATCTAAATTGTACAAAATTTCTACAGATTTAACAAAACCTGTAGAAATTCTGTACAATTTGGAGGTAAAAATTCAATTTTGACTTATTCTTTTATGTTAAATAGTGCGCTGAGTAATTATCAATTAAAATAAATCTTATTTTTTATCTTTTCGTTTAAAAGAGTTCATTTGACAATATAGCATTTTAATGACCGTGCAATTATATTTTTCAATCAACCATGCAATCTATAAAAGTATGACCATATCACGCCTTTACAGAAAAAAACCTGACGGATTTAATATAAAAAATCGGCGTCAAGTGCATGTGATGTCTCTGTATGTCGGAGGTCGTGGTCTAAGGGTTAACATTTACGTTACGAAGTGGATGTCCCAGTTTCAATTCTTAGCGGATTCAATTCCAGACTGTTTTTACATTTAGTCCGTTTTAAATCTTAATTTGTCTTTTTATAGCTCGTATGCTTATTATCATAATTTCTTAGAGCGTTACATAAAAGAGCTCTGCCTAACGAAAGGTTCAAGAATATTTATCCTGCCGATCGTCATGGAATTTTGATATCCTTGCCATCGAAACTTTGGGTTTGATATGTTAAAACTGTGTGCTTGGATCGATTCCTAGCGGTTTCACTTTCGTAACATTTCGTATTTCTGTAGCTTATATGCAACACAAAAATAACAAAGAATAAATATATGAATGTAATAAGTCAGACAATGTGATGAAACTGCACGATATGCTCGTAAACTATGTAAAAGGTGTTTGTTAAAAGGGGCGACTCTGGTATAAACATAAAGTATAACCTGTAAATCCAGAAAGTTGTTGAGGCTGACGCTTCCATCGCTGTTGGAGTCTTCAGAGTCTGTTTCGATCCAGAGTGGTGAGGAGTATTTGAAGTAATGGGCATACAAAGTCACCCTATCTTCTGTGGGGATGGCAGAACCTTCAGAGGAACGCTTCTTCATGGCACTGGCGATGGGTAATTTGTTCATTACTATCTCAAATATCGATCTAATATAACAACGATGAAACTAACACTTAGATAAGTTACACGTTACTTGATGAATTAAGTATATTTAAAAAAATATAGAACCGATATTTGTTAGTACGAAATTCTGTTCTATAATACTACTATATTTTTTTTTAAATCTATTGGTAGAAAAATACTGAAATAAGAAGAATACTTTGCTGTAGCAATGCGTGTACTTAGACAAAATACATAAAATAGATGGGATGACACTATGTGACAAAATACGGAATAAAGTGATCAGAGATTAATGTAGACTCAACACTTAGCACTCAGTTGTCGGCACACAGGCGACATGTATACTTTAGCTCAGTTGTCGGTTGGCCGATGACGTGTTTATTCTTGATTTATACAATATATAAATCAAGAATAAACACGTCATCGCAACACATTAGCTTATTTTGAGTTTATATATTCATTTAATTTTAAGGATATTAAAAAACATTATTATTATATTCTGAAATTAAATAATTCCTCCTGCAAACATTCCTTGAAGTGATGAATTCTCCACGGTAATTTCGGAATATTTAAAAAAAAAAAAAGATCTTTTGTGGAATACTTCCTTTTATATGTATGCGTTCAAATGAAGTTCAAACAGTGAATTAAAACAAGAAAATGATTTATATGTAAATTATAATATAACGCCAGACCACAAATCTTCAACTGAATTTATCCAGAGATATTATTTTACTAACAGTCATGGCCACTGCCAGAAATAGCATGCTATATAAGAATCTAAACCACTTACAAAAATTCTTTTAAACACTCGAAAAAAACAAGTCTGGATATTTAAAAGAAAGCGGAGATTCAACATCGTTAACGAAAACGAGAAATCATTGCTATCATTTCCAATAAAATTATTGATTTAACTCTATAACATGATAGACAATCCCTTGTGATCGAATATGTTGACGACCCCCGTGACTCAGTTGCTAAGATACATATCTTCCAGCCCAGTGGTGGTAGATTCTATTCCCATTGGAAACCAGATTTCTTTAAGAAAGGATTCCTGTTTGGATTTCACTTGAGACTTGTTTAAAAAAAATCGGGTTAGTTGGAAGATAATAACTACACTGCACGCTTTGCGCCACGCTACATGACGATTAGTCACCTAGTGAGTCTTCTAGCGAATATACGTATTGGTTAATTTTATTGTGTCACCCAGTGATTTTACAAGATGGTGGAAGTTTTAATAACAGCTGTGTATAAAAGGGAGTCTTTGTGGATCCCATCGAGGAAATTATATAATACAAAAATGTACCTGTAATAAAATCACTTTGGAGTGAAGTTGCACAGGAAGTACATAAAGATAAGGTAAGTTGTAATGATTTTTTTTTAGTTTTGAGAGTGGCATCGTTTGTTGACTCAACCTCTCCCAAATGTCAGATGAATTTGTGCGAAGCACTTCGGTATGGCAAGGCATGAAGTCACCTAGTCTATTATTCACGTATCACCTAGCAAAGCACTTCGGTGTGGCCTTAGCCTTACACAATAATACAATATGTAATACGAAAGACAGTAATTCGTAATCGAGTATGCTTGTCAGCCATCTTGTGGATGAAAGACGCCTGTGCTTTGCAGATAGTACCCAAAGTTCTAAGAGGTTCAAATGTACAAGACATTTCGTAGGTTTTAGTTACTGCAGCTTTTAAAAATTTTCAAGCGCTATATTTAAGCAGCATTGAAGCTATCGAAAACATATATTCAGATGAAAAAGCCACTAAACCAGTCAGATAAACGAGTAAAACTAGGCATGAAATGAATCCACCACGAATCAAATCTGGGGCACTTGAATCAGGGAAGGAAATCAAATGAATTCTTATTAACACTTCAGCAAGCACACATACTTGACAGATCAAACCCCAAGTTCCAATTCCAAGGACATCCAAGTTCCAAGACAATCGGCATGTTTAAACTGCTTCAAGAAGAAGGAAGGAGGGTACAAAGCTGGTGAAACGGGACAAAGAATATAAATGGATACTTCCTACAAATAAAACCGTATATCACAAAAGTTTATTATACAGTAGAGCTTTTAGAAGTTTTTATTCCAATTAAATTTTCAATGCATTATTATATTTGTGGTTGATGAAATATAATATATGGTAAAAAAGGGGTAGTAGTCTGGAACAGTTTGGGAAACACTGGTCTAGAGTAAAATCAGTCCAGAAGTGAATCGGACAGAAATCGATTTCACCTCACCATCAGGGGAGCACAAACAAGGTAATTAGTACTAGAACTACAGTAGTTTTTATATATTTTCATACTGCCTAATTTCAGTTAAGGCATTAATATTGTGGAGGTTCAAAGACATTGTAATTTGTTTTTATCAAACACTGTTTATTCCACTTTTTGTAGCGGTATAATCCTACCGATTTCAAGGCTTTCACCTCACCATCAGAGGAGCACAAACAAGACTTGCTTGTGCTCCCTTGATGATGAGATGAAAGGCTTGAAACCATTAGGGTTATACCGTTACAAAAAGTGGAATAAACAGTGTTTAATAAAACAAATAAAACAAAGTCCATATTAGCTCTAAAATAAATAAAACATAGGAATCTGAACTTAAGGCTGATGTGTTGAGTAAGATGAAGAAGAGCACTTTGATATGATTTGGGCATGTTGAACGAATGAATGAAGAAATACTAAGAAATCAAATATGTCGTGCAAATGATAGTGGAAAGCGTGGTAGAGGAAGACCAAGGAAAAAGTGTAGTTGTATCAAGTGAATGATATTTCTTAAAAAGGAAACGTAGAGTCAGAGTAATCGTAGTAATTGTATGTATGTATGTAGTAGAGGAGGAAGGATGTGTGTCGAGATATGAAAGTCTAGCATTATTTCCTCTCTGGCTACCCTGACAGGTAAATAGCGTGATGTTATATATTTATGTTATAAATAAATAGTTTTATTGACTTTTGTTTTAAGAATAAGAAAATAAATACGACTAACAAATTTAATTACAGATCTAGAGGTTATTAAATTTGAATTTGTAATAATAATCTAGTTTATTAATAAGGGATTTGATCACCCAACTTTAATTAACCGCTCACATTTCCGTTATTTATTATCCATCCTAATTGGCATTCCTTGACGCCACGCCTTGTTATTATTGGTCAATATAATTATCAACACTGAGTTCACCACTGCACTCTACAAACGGTCAGCAACTATGTAATCAACAAGCTGACGTCAAACACGTTAGTTATTTATTTACGCTATCTTAGATATGCATTTATTCGTATGATACCCTTCAACACATCCGAATTGGCGATGCGGACATATTGAAGAGTGTGAAACAACATCAGGTTTAGAACCACTGGGGTATGCACAAACTCCAGTCCATCATGGCACGTGTTGGCAAGGGTATCGCACGTGAAGATGCAAAAATACTCGTTGCTATCTTTACACGTGCGATACCAGAGTGTAATTAACAGACGAACACTATCAGTCTGGATAATTTTTTTCAAGTACTCGTACCACTGAGAATCTAACCCAAAACCTTCGAGTTGAATTCAAGCGTCTTAGCGTCTAGACTACGGATGTCAACAGTTATAATACCTCGTAAGCGAGCGCATCCATCTAAACTATTATAGCCCCTATACAAGTGCACCTATCTAAGCTATAATACCTGCTATACGAGTGCATTTATCTAATATATTATATAATACATCCTATGCGAGTGTATCTATCGTATATACGCTATAATACCTCCTATATGACTGCATCTATCTAAGCTATAATACCTCATATACGAGTGCATACACGTATATCTAAGCTATAATAGGTACCTCCTGTGCAAGAGCAAATATCTAAGATATAACACCTCCTACGCGAATGTATATATCTAAGCTATAATGCCTCCTATATGAGTACATTTATCTAAACTACGAGTATAATACCTCTTATGTGACTGTATCATTCTTAACTATAATACCTAATATGCGTGTGCACTTATCTATACTCAAGAAAATGTAGCATGGTCCCTGTGACGTTTGAAATGCCATGTCTCAAAGGGATTGTATAAAAAAATTTACAAATCGAATCGTTTTTTTATAAATCGAAAAATAGTTTTTCTCTAAACTGACGTTTTAATTCCTAATTTTCATTATACTGACTTGCTAATGTATTGTATGATTTGTATATATCTTTAAATAGGCCAAGATCTACTATGAATTAATACTAATTACGAACATTTAATTTTATGTATAAAAAATATCGAAAATCCAATTATCGTATACCCCATCCCTAAGTCAATGCAGACTAACGTAGTGACTTTTGACGAACCTCGCCAAATATTATTTGATTTTAAGAAACGGGCATATTTTGGCTAATTTGTAACAAGATGTATTAATTTGTCATTATTGTTAGTTTTATGTAATGTATTTACCTAAATAACTTGCTATTTATTAGAATCGAGGCTCATATTAAAGTTGATAAAATAATTAAAATTACTGAAAGTCGTTACAAGGTTATATTGGGGCAAATTTGTGAGCTGTCATACGGTTCATCCTAGATTTTCCAAATTTGTGAAACGTCATAGGGACCATGCTACACTTTCTTTAGTATAATATATTACACATCCTATGCGAGTGAATCCTTTGCGCCATAATACCTCCTATGCGAGTACAATAAAAATCTAATGAACTTCAACTATTAAGTCTAATCAGAGGCTAGTCTTTTTCTCCTTATCCTAATACAATTTTGCAGCTTGGTGGTATATCATATACCAGTCTTTTTCTCCTTATCCTAATACAATTTTGCAGCTTGGTGGTATATCATATACCAGCCGTTTTCTCCTTATCCTAATACAATTTTGCAGCTTGGTGGTATATCATATACCAGCCTTTTTCTCCTTATCCTAATACAATTTTGCAACTTGGTTGTATATCATATACCAGCCTTTTTCTCCTTATCCTAATACAATTTTGCAGCTTGGTGGTATATCATATACCAGCCTATAAATTATAAATACATTCTACAATAATCGTACATTGATTTTTTACTTTGTTATTTACAAAATAATGCATAACAACTGCCAATTCTTTGCGGATCTATTGAAGACGAAAAAAAAAACTTGTTTTTTCGCCGAATATCAAACAAAAAAAGTAATTATATTTAGTTTGTTTTTTTAACAGGCTTAATGACTCTAATTTGTACAATTGCATAAAATGGTTACTTAATGTTTCCGTTTTACTACGTTTAAACATTCGTACGTAATTTGTACAATACGATTTTAATGAGGTTCTAAGTGGAAGTTGAAATAACCAACAAGAGCTAGTTTTTTTAAGGAGGCTAATGTGTCGAGTAAGATGAGGAAGTGCACTCTGAGATGGTTTGGGCACGTGGAATGAATTAATGAAAAAATACTAACAAAACAAATAAACAATGCTAATGTGTGAAAGACGTGGTAGAAAAATATCAAGGAAGGTATAGTTGGATCAATTTAATATTTTGAAAGAAGGTAAAGAAATATGTATGAGTAATCGAAGGAGCTGTATGAGGTGTATATAGTAGATGTGGTAGAGGTGAAATATGTCAGATAGGAAAGTCTGGCGATCTGTCCTCTCTTCCTATCCAAGCTGGGAAGCAGCATTATGGTATGTATTTTAATAACCTGCATCAGGTTACGAACTATTTTATACTGTTATAAAGGGTCTTAATGAAAATGAAGTAAAACATCCTTTCAAAGAGGTCTTCTAAAGTTATAGTTTAAATTATTGAGAGAATCTACTTTAAAATCTGATGGTCGATATTGACGTTGATAATGTAACAATACAATTTTATTCTTATTTTTTTTGTATTGAAATTTTCCTTTAACTCCGGCTTAGTTGATAAGACGCCTGTGCTGCAATTCGGGGGTGTGGATTCGATTTTCGCTGGAAGCCAAAGATATTTTCAATCTGGTTTTAAATCTCCAGCCTCTTTAACATATTTTTGATTGGTAGGTAGCGATTGCCATATGGTAATAAGCCCACAAGGTTGTACTGTATACAACGAAAGTGTTATATAATACAATCGTGCCTTTGGGTTTATGAATAATCGGAGTAGGCACGTAAATCACTGTCTGTGTTGGTAATTCGGCCACATTTACTGCGACAATACACGAACTCGTTTAGCGCATGCAAGATATTTTACCAGACACATTTATAATTGTTTTACATTTTCGTTGTATACAGACTATAACCTGACTAGCATATTGCCATGTGGTAATCGCTTCTAGCCAACCAGAAATATGTTAAACATGTATTAAGTGAAATCTAGACTTCAGTCAGTTCAACTTTGTTCGATCCCACCTCCACCCACGCTTTAACGTATGGGGGACAAAATAAGTACCCATCCAGCGCGATCTACACTAGAAGATTGAAATCTTCTTTATTTTTTTTAGCCTGACGTCACATAGTGACGAAGAAGGAACTGCGCAAAAGGACTCCTTCTCCGGTGGTGACACACCTGAGTGTCAAAAGAATTGTAGTGACGACGGACTTACAGTCCGACATCACGGGAAAAGGAAAATTACTTGAAGCACATTTTTTTTTGTTTTCTTATATAGTGGCTGAATGCCTGGAGTTCAAACAGCTCAGCAAGTTGCTAGAACTTTCACAGAAA
Organism: Odontocerum albicorne; assembly: GCA_949825065.1. Lineage (NCBI taxonomy): Eukaryota > Metazoa > Arthropoda > Insecta > Trichoptera > Odontoceridae > Odontocerum > Odontocerum albicorne. The sequence goes on along the minus strand of OX463853.1, from coordinate 36,174,158 downwards.
ATTTCAAATGCAACAAAATTATCATTTGACGCCACTAGACCGGAGTAGCCAATCGATCCGAAGATGAACCGATGTTAGGCTGAGTAGAGTTCCCTTTCAGTGAAATCCAGACTAGAATCTTTTGTAAAAAAACCCGGTTTCCGACGGGAATTGAAACCACAACCTCAAGGTTTGGAAGACATGCGTCTTTTCAACTAGGCCACGAAGATCGTCGAGTTCCATTTCGTCCATTATTATTATATATTTTTTTACCTGGCGAGTTTATTGCCATGTGGCAATCTCTTCCAACCAACCAGAAAGTCGTTTTTATAGGCCCTAAGTGTTAACCAGACTGGAATTCTATTTACAAAAATCTGGGTTCCAGCGGGGATCGAGCCCGCAACCTCCGGATCGGCACACAAGTGTCTTACCACCAGGCCACGGAGGGCGTCCACTTGGAGAGCGTACGTGGTCTAGGAAGATGAATATTATCCGATAATTTGTTTGATTTTAATCTCCGTTATGCAATTATTGTAGATAAACAAATTATTAACGTTGTATAATACTCGATACTTCAGTCAAGGTGACGGTAGGATAACATTGACATTGATAAATAAATATAAACAATGACATCAGAGCCAATCGAATGTGAATAACTAAAAAAAAACGCGAAAATACGTGAAATCAGCCATGTCACATTCGTTGTGGGTTAGGCAAAGATAACAGATCACCTCTTTTTTACGACCCGACCTAGAATAAAATGAAACTTCTGAAGTTCAGTCTGGTTAACTTGTTCGTACATAAATACATTACATCGCATAGTTTCCCTGTCGAGGTAGGCAGACAGTAGAAAGCACAAGACTTCGTTGTCGCGATACACATCTTTCGCCCCTTTTACATCCACACAAGTTCTAAAATTTCTTTGATTTTTTAAACAACCTTTTTTCAAAATCTCTTACACTCGATCAAATCATACTTTCCTTGGTCTTCCTCTACTGCGATTTCCACTAACATTTGCATTGTATTTTTTTTTTGTTATTTTTCTTCATTATTTTTTCCACGGGCTCAAACCATCACGGGCGAGAGTTGGTACCATATATCGTATGGCACTAACACTCGCCCGCGTTAAACGTGTGCGAGCATTGTTGCCTCTTCCCGTGCTGTACAATTTTCAATACATGCGATGTTGAACTGCGAATTTCGGGCCTACTCGAATGGTTATAAACCCGAAGACTCGATTAATAGGGTTCAAAATAATAATAATAATTAAAGGATAATTTATACAGCACTGTTTAGAGAGCAGACTCTATTTAAGGACACTCTAATTCTGGAATCTATATATGTAAGTTGAGTGTAAGGATAGGAAGATAGTGGTTGCGCCTATTAAATTGGATACTTATCTACATTTGCATATGTGTAGAAAAAAACGTATTTATTAAGAAAACCGCAGAAAGCTCAAAAAGTGAAGACGAATAACAAATAAACTTAGACATTCTGATATGTGTTAGTAACACATTCGGCTTTAGGTGTGGTGTATGTGTGTAGTTTTCATATATAATCATGGGTTGTCTTCAAGTACCTCATGAAGCTGCAACGCAACCCTTATTTATAAGACTTAGAGGCTTATCATTCCAAGCAACAGAACCAGCAACAGCAGAAACCCTGTCATGATAAGGAAATCTAGAAAATGTGTTTATAATATTTCACTTTATCCAGTATCTGCTATGTTATACATTGTCACTTCATGTATTCTTCTCAGTTCATTCATTTCTACAGCATTTGTTCGGCACCTTTCAGTATTTTTCAATGTTCAAATTTCACTTCCATACAATAAAGATTGTACTAGAAATGTAATTGAATGTAAGTTTTATCAATTCACTTCACCTGTACGATTGTGGACAAGATACTGAAAGGAATCGAATAAATGCTGAAGAAAAGAAAAGGAATCGAATAAATACTGAAGGAATCGAATAAATGCTGAAGAAAATAAAAGGAATCGAATAAATGCAGAAGAAAACAAAAATAATCGAATAAATGCTGAAGAAAAGAAAAGGAATAAAGGAAATGCTGAAGAAAAGAAAAGGAATTGAATAAATGCTGAAGAAAAAAACTGAAAAGTTATTAGAGTTGCATGCAAATTTAAGACTAATGTGTTGAGTAAGATGAAAAATAACACTCTAAAATGATTTGAGCATGTAGAACGAACGAATGAAGAAAGACAAACAAACCAAATAGAAATAAACAAATAAGAATAGAAGACGTGGTAGACCAATATCAAAAATAGCATGGTTGAATAAAGGGAATGATATTTTGGAAAAAGGAAACGTAGAAAGTCTGAGAAAACGTAGGAGTTTGTTTGTTTGTTTAACCCTTTTACAATTGCCGCCTGGCAATAAGCCCGCCAGATCGCAAATACAATCCGGCGGGCTTATTGCCAGGCGGCAATCTCTGCCAACTAACTAAAAGTAAATGAAGCAAGTTACATGGTCACATAAATCATTCAAATGACTATCCATCCCCATGAAATCCATAAACAGTTACGTGTGCATATACCCACGAACCCCACAAAGACAGATAATCACCTGAACATTTTTTTTCATAGAAAGTGAGATATCATCAATCAAAAGAAAAGGAAGGGATGGTGGAGAGGAAAGGAAAAGAAAAATCAGGAATGAAACACGTTATTTTACTGACTAGAAATTAAGAGTTTTTTCAGTCGCTTCTTAAAGCATGCCAAGGACGGAGCGAGTCTTATATTGGTGATTTCTACCTTTGAATATGTATGTTATGTATACCTACTATGTATGTAAACTTGAAACTCTTATCAAATTCACAACTATTGTACTGTATTTATCAGAACTTTACTAAATACCGAATATACTCGTATGTCAACGTTTAAGCTGAAACCTTGAATAAAATAACAATATAAAATATATATCACTGCATGGTATCACAAAGTTAACACGGTTCCCGTTTATATCCTTGTGTCAGGACAAGGCAGAAAACATCTCGTCCAGAGAGGGTCTGGAGATGATACTAATATAATTGTTCATTCGCAAAAGTCATTCATTCGCACATTCGGATGCTGAGTAAGTCGCCTTGTGGTGCAGAGGAGGTAAACTGCATACCGCTCGATTCATTGTGAACTAAACCAGCTGCAACATGAATAAATAAATTCATAATAAATAACACAAAAAAATAAATAGATACCGCACCTTGAAAACAAGACTGTCACAAATCGATTTTTTTAATTAAATTACAATATTATATATTTTTCCTGAAAAAATATAAATTTTTTTTCACTTTCGGATCTCGTACAACTCTTGCAGTTTTTCTGACTTTCTACGTTTCCTTCTTTCAAAATATCACATTCTTTATCCAGCCATACTTTCCTTTGTTTTCCTCTAAACACGCTTTCTACTCACATTTCCACTATGTATTTATTTTTTTGTTAATATTTCTTCGTTCGTTCGTTCTTCATGCCCAAACCATCTCAGAATGATTTTTCTTCATATTATTCAACACATTTGCTTTAAGTTCATGTTCATCCCTAATTTCTTCATTCCGTTTTCATCATAAACTATCACCAGATATATTCTTCTCAGACCACACATTTCTTTCATCCTTAATCACCGTCTTCTATCATACATTGATACACCATGTATTATTCTCCTTGTACGTATTTTTACAACATTTATCCGCCTTTTAGGCGCTATGTCCTTAAAGGGAGAGATGATGATGATTTGTTGATAAATAAAACACGTTTTCGATCGCAATGCGGAAAGAGAGTTTTTATTAGTAAACGTAGGTATTTATACTATTCCCGCGTGTGTGCGGGAATGCGAGCAAGATATCTCGTCGTCTCGTTTCTGCATCCGCAAAACGATTAATGTCGTATGTAGGTGATAATTTATTTACGGAACTGGCGCGACAGATGTGGTGCGTTCTCGCTCTAGCATGGAATGCGCTCCGCGCCCGGCTATGAGTTGAATGACCGGCGCGTGGACTTTGTACTTGTTTGTTTTGCATTGCTAAGGAATGCAAAGGTCATTTTATCGGTCATTGACCGCGTGTGCGACCGCCACAGCCTCATTACAGTTTTTTTTCACGCCTGTGTTTCACATCCATACGTCAACGTATTAAAATACTGCTGTGGACTATCACCACAGCAGGTTTTGATACTGTCAGGTTCGGTTATATATTTTTTAGTTACCCATTGACTGTGTTTTCAATCGCTATCTAAAATCTTGTTTATAATCAATAAATATTGCTATTTTTACCGATTGCAATTCATGGGGAATGTCCTCGTACGTTTTAGAAAAAATCTCTGCTGAATGGATCCACGTTTTGACTGATGTGAGATAATCGAGTCTAGATTATTCTCTTTTAGGCAGCTATGACAAGTATGATGAAGATATATAGATTAATCGGTCAGATTAACCATGTCTGCCTCAGACTGTTAGATATGGGTGGCGTGTGTAACTTTAGGAAGCACTTGAAGTTAACCCTATTTGGGAAGTTTTGTCAAAATGTATGTTTAACATATACGAGGGTAGTCTCCTTCGTCTCAGGTAAGAAGTAATGGACCCATGTTTCATCCATGGTTATGAATCGACGCAAAAACTCGGCTTTATTGCTGTGAAACATCGCCAAACACTCGATTGAAACATCCTCACGACGCTGTTTTTGTTCCATTGTGAGCGAACGCGGCACCCATCTTGCGCACAGCTTTCTCATGTCCAAATTTTCAGTCAATATGCCATGTATAGCACTTTTTGAAATGCTTACCATGTCTGCTAGCTCGCGCACTTTCAATCGATGGTCATCCAATACCATTTTGTGGATTTTCTTTACCATTTCTGGCGTGGTCACCTCATTTGATCGACCACTGCGATGTTCGTCTTGGCAGCTCGTACGGCCTCGTTTAAACTCTGCCACCCAATATTTTACTGTTGTAAACGAAGGAGCAGACTCCCCCAGAGTAGAATCTAGCTCGGCTTTGATATTGGTTGGACTTAGACCTTTCAAATAAAAGTATTTTATCACATAACGATGATCAATTTTTTCCATGTTTACAAATTCACCGAGAGCGTTCACTATTGATGGCTGCCAAACAAATACTAAACAACGTAGCGTCTTAAAACTTGAAACTTAAGCTTTATAAGTTTAGTACTTTCTACCATAGTATTTTTTTAAAGCAACAACCGCCATCTATACGTCAGGTCGGGCACTTCTGGGACCACCCTCGTATATGAGCACTACACTCTACCTAAAGCCGAATTTATTACACACATATCGGAAGATTTACAAAGGTTTCTTTGTAGTTCGTCTTCCCTTGCTAAGTTTTCTGCTGTTTTTTTTTCTGCAAATGCAGGGGAGTTGCAAAAGAAATAGATGCATCTACCACTTTTCTCTCTTTCCACTCAACTTGTTTTCATTTTAATATTTTTAATCTGTCAATAATGGTTTGTTCAAATCTCGAATTAGTGCGCCCTAAAGTAGAGTCTACTCTCTAAAAGGCGTTTCATAAATTGACCTGATATTTTTATTATTAAAATCTGTCTAGTAGAATATCTAGTATTCTACACAGCACTATATGAAGTAAAACCATGGACGCTTTGAAAGAGTAAATGAACTATGATACGTATATTCGAGATATTTCTTTGAGCAAATGCTCCGTGTCACATGGATCTAAAGGCTCACCAACGTCTCCAAAAATTAGGGATTACCGAAAGAATTTTGATAACACACAGAAAAGTGATTCTAGCGTACTTTTGGCACTATATCCAAAGTAGTAAGTACCACCTTCAAAATCACATCTCGAAGGCATATATTATATCATGTTTCTTTCCTTCTTTCTCATTATCCATCTCTCTGCTCTATACAGCACTATAAAGAACACAATAAATTTTAATATATAGATTTTGGTTCCTCTGAATAAAGACCAGTTAATCCATGTTTTCATCAGACTTGTTAAAGCTGATATTGCCATTCCACTCTGCTTCTCGTCCACCATGTATCGAAATAAGATCACCTAGGTTGTTGATGGTATGTTGCCAGAAAAAAAAAACAACAAAAGCGTTGAGAAGCTGGTGACCATGAGAACAGTTAAGACAAACCGAGCAAGACGAAAGTCTCTTACAAGATAAATGGACCAAATAAAGGACTTAACAGAATGTTCTTTGAACGTTGGATTCAATCGACCAAGGTCAAGAAAGCGGCACGATGGTGCACCAAGTTCCAAATATAATGAAGGACTACGATGCTCAGCATCGAGCACGCGATGAAGAAGAATGTGCAAAGATTTAGATCCGTGCAGAAAAATAATAAAATAGGATCAAAATGAGGCGCTGGAGGTGGTTAGGTTAGGTTAGGTAAAACAATAAAATAGGATCAAAAGGAGGCGCTGGAGGTGGTTAGATTAGGTTAGCTAAAATAATAAAATAGGATCAAAATGAGGCGCTGGAGGTGGTTAGGTTAGGTTAGCTAAAATAATAAAATAGGATCAAAATGAGGCGCTGGAGGTGGTTAGGTTAGGTTAGGTAAAATAATAAAATAGGATCAAAAGGAGGCGCTGGAGGTGGTTAGGTTAGGTTAGCTAAAATAATAAAATAGGATCAAAATGAGGCGCTGGAGGTGGTTAGGTTAGGTTAGCTAAAATAATAAAATAGGATCAAAAGGAGGCGCTGGAGGTGGTTAGGTTAGGTTAGCTAAAATAATAAAATAGGATCAAAATGAGGCGCTGGAGGTGGTTAGGTTAGGTTAGGTAAAATAATAAAATAGGATCAAAATGAGGCGCTGGAGGTGGTTAGGTCAGGCTAGGTAAAATAATAAAATAGGATCAAAATGAGGCGCTGGAGGTGGTTAGGTTAGGTTAGCTAAAATAATAAAATAGGATCAAAAGGAGGCGCTGGAGGTGGTTAGGTTAGGTTAGCTAAAATAATAAAATAGGATCAAAATGAGGCGCTGGAGGTGGTTAGGTTAGGTTAGCTAAAATAATAAAATAGGATCAAAATGAGGCGCTGGAGGTGGTTAGGTTAGGTTAGCTAAAATAATAAAATAGGATCAAAATGAGGCGCTGGAGGTGGTTAGGTTAGGTTAGCTAAAATAATAAAATAGGATCAAAAGGAGGCGCTGGAGGTGGTTAGGTTAGGTTAGGTAAATTAATAAAATATGATCAAAATGAGGCGCTGGAGGTGGTTAGGTTAGGTTAGGTAAAATAATAAAATAGGATCAAAATGAGGCGCTGGAAGTGGTAAGGCCGCATATTGATGACACCATGAGATGGAGCAGAAAATAAGGCCAATTTTAATATTTACCCTGTTTAACCAGATCAGGTTATCCTTGACACTAGATTTAACAAGGAAAATTTATACAATGTGTTGTTATACGCTAATTTTTGTCATCTTAAAACTGACGGCCATCTTAAACATTTGAATAAGATATTATATGAACTTAAGATAAATTAATTAATGTTTTTTTTAATTTAAAACTATATTTGATGACCAGTTGCTCAAATAAACTTTTCTCTGCCTTGTCACAATTTTCTTGATAGATTTTTTCTTTGGTAAATCTTTGATAAATAAAATAGTCAAGCCTTGATAAATTTTTCAAAGGTTTCTGAAGATGAGTTTTAAAAAGTATCATTTATAGAACTGAAATATGAAAAGTATGGAAAAACTTAATACTACATCCCTCGTAACTTTTCCATCACCTTAGAAAACACTACCTAAATAGCAGAATTTTTCACCTTGCTCTATTTTTGATAAAAACTACCAAATGGCCATTTATTGGTCCTTACAGAACAAAAAGATCTTTAGTGACTAGTGTGCCACTTTTTAGTCTTTAAAGCACAAACGTGTCAATTTTGACACAACTTGAATTAATATTTCCCTAAATGACCACTGTACCACTTCGTAGTCTTTAAGCAAAAACGTGTCAAATTTGACACTACTTATATCTAAATACCCTTAAATGATCAGCGCACCCCTTCTTGGCCATTAAAGCACAAACGTGCACTCGAATCTAAACACCCTTAAATTATCCGCTTACCACTTCTTAGTCCTTAAAACAAAAAAGCGGATCAGAATACCCAAAAAAAATGATCAGCGTGCCACTTCTTGGTTATTCCAGCACAATAATGTCAAAATGCCACATCTTGGTTCTTAGAGCGCCAAAATGCCACGTCTTAATCGTAACAAAAAAAAATGACAACATTGTTACTAGAAGGTTTTAAAAGCACAGTTATCGGTTCGGTCAATCAAATGTGTTACATAATTTGTATTCAAGAATAAACCATTATTTAAATATGCAATCCACCCACACGAGGAAGATTTACATACACACCATCACACTATTTTCTTGTGGAAGTAGGCAAAGAGGACAAGCGCCATACTTTCCTAACTCGACACACATCCTTAGCCCCTTCAATATCCATACAACTTCTACAGTTTCTGTGACTTTCTTCTTTCAGAATATGATTCTGAAAGAACCTGATATTTATTTATTTATTTATTATTATTATTTTTTTTTTCAAAACAGGCTTAGCCCAATTATTTTGAAAAATACAAGACATTAAAAAAAGAAGAAAAATTACGTAGAAAAAAAACAATTATAAAATAAAAAATAATGCATATGTATACATACGAGTATATACACACAAACATATGATACACATATATTCAGTCCCTTAAGTACGTTGATGAGTGCTTTCTAACGCGCTCAATGTAAGAAGAAAATTTACTTTTGCTTTTGGTAATGTGATATGAAATATGTCAATATCCGAAGCAGTCCCGTTCAGAAGAGTTAAGGCCCTTCCAACAGGCATTGCGGCTGGAAGACACGTTCTTGCGTATGTTATTGAGAACAGTTCTTGCCGGCGCAGTCTAATGTAATTGTTAGGAACATTTAACGCTAATCTTGGAAGTAATGCTGGACAGCTCACAACTCTTCGAACGAGTTTGACAACATATAACAGGAGACGCAGATCTCTTCTTACACTCAAGGAGTTATACCCGATCATGCCCAGCAGAAATTGAGTAGGATAAAGCCATGGATAGACACCGAACTCTCTCATATAGATATATCGTAGATATTTTTTTGTACTTTCTCCACCATGAGCGAGTTATGCGCCATAGAGCTGTTTAAAAAAAATACAGATATGCTGAACCCCTTTACAGGAAAGCATGAAAAATAATTGTCCCTGTTGTTATTTTTTTAGTTTTTGTATGTCTAAATTTTTGTTCAGATTCGAAGGCGCAACATAATGTTTAACATATTAGGTCCTTACATATGAAATTGGCGTTTTGCCGTACTGGCAACTTTGACTAAGAATTTCAAATTCAAATTTATACAGCTATTTACTCAAGTATTTGTGTTTCGAAAATTATAATTCATTTGTTTTTTCCTCAATTGTTTTTTTTCTTTGCGTCACTCAGTTTACAAAATGGAAAACTTGAAATATCGCGTTATTTACGAGTACGAGTTCCACCGTGGCACCAGTGCTGCAGAAACGGCTCGAAGGATTAATGATGTGTATGGCGACGGTGCCGCAAAAGAAAACACAGTGCGTTTTTGGTTCCAACGTTTTCGTTCTGGAAATTTCGACCTGCAGAAAAAGCCCCGTGGACGGCCGGAGACCAAAGTTGATAATGAAGAATTGAAGGCTATTGTGGAAGCGGATCCATCGCAAACCACGTCCGAGTTAGCTGCAGGCTGCGGTGTTAGTGATAAAACTGTTTTAATCCACTTGAAGCAAATTGGGAAGGTGAAAAAGCTTGAAAGGTGGGTACCTCACGAATTGAGTGAAGCAAATCAACAAACGCGCGTTGACTGCTGCGTTGCATTACTCAACCGGCACAATAATGAAGGGATTTTGAATCGAATCATTACCTGTGATGAAAAGTGGATCCTGTGTGATAATCGGAAGCGCTCATCGCAATGGCTGAACCCTGCCGAACCAGCCAAACCATGCCCCAAGCGAAAATTGACTCCAAAAAAGTTACTTGTGAGCGTTTGGTGGACTAGTGCTGGTGTCGTTCACTACAGCTTTCTTAAATCTGGCCAGACGATTACGGCAGATGTCTATTGTCAGCAACTGCAAACCATGATGGAAAAGCTAGCTGCTAAACAACCGAGGCTGGTTAATCGCTCTAGGCCACTGCTGCTTCATGATAACGCTAGACCACACACTGCACAACAGACGGCTACCAAATTAGAAGAGCTTCAATTGGAATGTCTAAGACATCCACCGTACTCTCCGGACCTTGCCCCAACAGATTACTATTTTTTTCGAAATTTGGATAACTTCTTGCAAGGGAAAAAATTCAACTCCGATGGGGCAGTCCAAACCGACTTCAAAGATTTTATTGATTCCCGTCCGAATGGTTTTTTTAGTAAAGGGATCGATGAACTACCTATGAGATGGCAAAAGTGCATAGATAGCAATGGTACATACTTTGATTAAATAAATATATTATATTAAAAAAAAATCAACTTTATGTTCCTCCCAAACAAAACGCCAATTTCATATGTAAGGACCTAATATCTGCCATGAGTAATACTTTTTGAAAAAATAATTGAAGATAAGGAAAACTTCCAAGAAGTGAACCCTCGCTGGCCACAAAGAGCAGAGGTCTGGCACGAGATTGACATGTGACCCATTAATATCAATTTGCTCATTGTCTAGGATTACCCCTGTCCTGATTGTCTCCATACATCCGTCATACTCGTACCAAGCTGCAAGACGTTGTTGGTACACAGAGACGCTTATTGATCTGCTGCGTACGATATATCATATTGTTCCGTGCATTACCTATTAAAATAAAGGTATTATACAATATAATGCAGATATGATTAACAGATGTTAGACATGATTATTTGATGACGTGGGGAAATAATTGGAGTAAAATTTACTTGCTGAGTTGCTGATGATGCTATTGAATTTATTTGTTTAATACTTCCATTGCAAATACAACCTGGCGGGCTTACGATTGTGGACAAGATACTGAAAGGAATCGAATAAATGCTGAAGAAAAGAAAAGGAATCGAATAAATACTGAAGGAATGAAAAGGAATCGAATAAATGCTGAAGAAAAGAAAAGGAATAAAAGAAATGCTGAAGAAAAGAAAAGGAATCGAATAAATGCTGAAGAAAAGAAAATGAATCGAATAAATACTGAAGAAATTAAAAGGAATCGAATAAATGCTGAAGAAAAGAAAAGGAATAAAGGAAATGCTGAAGAAAAGAAAAGGAATCGAATAAATGCTGAAGAAAAAAAACTGAAAAGTTATTAGAGTTGCATGCAAATTTAAGGATAATGTGTTGAGTTAGATGAAAAAGAACACTCTAAAATTATTTGAGCATGTAGAACGAACGAATGAAGAAAGACAAACAAAACAAATATAAGGAAACAAATAAGAATAGAAGACGTGGTAGACCAATATCAAGAATAGTATGGTTGAATAAAGTGAATGATATTTTGGAAAAAGGAAACGTAGAAAGTCTGAGAAAACGTAGGAGTTTGTTTGTTTGTTTAACACTTTTACAATTGCCGCCTGGCAATAAGCCCGCCAGATTGCAAATACAATCTGGCGGGCTTATTACCAGGCGGCAATCTCTGCCAACCAACCAGACAAAAGTAAATGAAGCAAGTTACATTGTCGCATAAATCATTCAAATGACTATCCATCCTCCAGGAAATCCATAAACACATACGTGAGCACATGCCCACGAGCCCCACAAAGACGGACAATCACCCGAACATTATTTTTCATATAAAGTGAGATATCATCAATCAAAAGAAAAGGAAGGAATAGTGAAGAGGAAAGCAAAAGAAAAATCAGGAATGAAACACGTTATATTACTGACTAGGAATGAAGAGGTTTTTCAGTCGCTTCTTAAAGCATGCCAAGGACGGAGCGAGTCGTATATTGGTGATTTCTACCTTTGAATATGTATGTTATGTATAATATGTATGTAAACTTCAAACTCTTATCAAATTCACAATTATTGTATTTATCAGAACTTAACTAAATACCGAATATATGTCAAAATTTAAGCTGACTTATATTGGTTCGTAACTGCGAGAATTGGTTTGTAACTGCGACGGAGCGAGTCTTATATTGGTTTGTAACTGATTTCAGAGTCTCACTGCATGGACAGTAAATGACGACGTACAAAAAGAGGAGAGGTGAACTGGAAAGGCTAACAAACAATCTCTGTTTGAGTGTAGCGCTAATCCATGATTGGAAAGACGCTGAAAAATTTCTTCGAGATAAGAGGGGGTGGCGGGACAGTTAAGGATATTATACAATAGCGACAGTATGTGAATTTGGCGTCTATTTCTAACATTCAACCAGTTAAACGCCTTCTGGTATGAAGTTATATGATCGTACTTTCGTAGGTTGAAAATAAATCTTAGACAAACACTTTGATTTGTCCAGCTGTTCCTCTGTAACATCCAAATAACAGACGTCCGCATAGTTCAGAATCGGAAAAAGCAGAGATTGTACGAATAAAGTTTTGGTTTTAGTAGGCAGGAATCTTTGCAGCACTTTAAGGTAATGAAGGCTGAAGAAGATCTTTTGGCTTACCTCATTTATTTTATCTCGCCATGAGAGTGTTATGTCTCTCCGAATTTACTTACTCATTTCTTGAAATTGCTATTTTGTGTCGATTGTTTTGTGAGACACGCTATGTCCAAGTCATGATGATAGAAAAGTGCGAAAGCCTAAGTAAATGCGACATATGGGTGAACATTGAAACATTAGAGCAAATTGAGGAATTCTTCTATTTGAGTAGTATTTTCTCACACGATGGAAGAGTTAAGAGGGATATTCAACGGCGTGTAGCGATAGGAAACAATGCCGATTGGACACAAATCATACATATTCGAACGGGGTAGTATCAAAATCAGATAAAATGATACTTCACAACATAAATGCTAATATTAATACAAGGGAGTAATAGTTGGTGTATGAATTTAACTAATGGAATCAAAACTCTCAATATTAGTAGCTCTCAATTGATTGTAAGCTTAACTTATCTTATTTCAAACAGCCAATCAAATATTTTATCGCATTCAGTCTCCAAATTTTATCCAATCAATAAAGCGTATAATAGTAATAAGCCCACCAGATCTACCATGTTTAACCATGTATTCTACCTGGCGGTAAGTAATACACATCGGGCTTAAGAAAGAGACTATCGGCCATAATCGGCTAACTTCGGCTTTGTAGAGCGTCGTCTCTGTCGCACGATGCGATTGACAAATCGCGACGGAGCACGTGTATGAATGACAGGGACGACGCTCTACAAAGCCGAAGTTTGCCGATTATAGCCGACAGTCTCTTTCTTAACCCCGGTGTGTATTACTTACCGCTGGGTACTGTACACACAAGAATGAAAATAAAACAAAAACTAAATAAAATCGCTCAATGTACGGTATTTTTTTAATGAAATACATGTGCTTTTTTAATTTTAATCAATAAAGAACATCAACTTTTTGCAATAAAATTCATACACCTTTTTTAATGAAATACGTACACTTTTTTAATTAAATACATACGCCATATACTTTTTAGTGTAAGTATAGAAAACGGATCTCCAAGTATTCCTATTCGTACAAATAGCATTTGTCTCATCCATTTCATCATATGGTATACACTATTATATTTCTGATGTTTTTTTAACTTTTATTCAGTCAATTTTTTCCCCTATTAAATCCTTCCATTCTTTACTCAACCGACGACTTCCTCACACGCCATTCGTTCGAGATATAAACATATTTTTTTGTAATTCTTTCAGAACTCATTCTTTCTTTATGTCCAAATCAACTTCAGATTCTTTTTATATTCATTCGTATGGACACCATTCAATATATACATATATTTGTAATCCGGACGTATTGAATAGATTGGCCGGGAGACAACACTGTCTTCGATCCTATTAATTAAACTTTCAAGTCTAGAATCCCTGGAGTAGGCGCGGAATTCACGGTTCGTTACGTGGAATCTTATCCCGTACGTGAAGAAGCAACAACACTTGCACACGTCTAGCGCGTGTGAGTATTGTTACCAAACGAACTATTTTATCAGGCTAGAGCCCATGTTTCGAGTATTATTGGAAATCGAACTCGAAACTTCCGTTAACCCACTTCCAAAATAGAGAGTCCAAGTTAACCCACTTCCAAAATAAAGAGTCCAATGAAAGCCCGCCTTATAGCAAGTTCATAAAATTACATTCGATTTTTACAAACTACGAGTGTGTTAGCTAAAAGCCGGACTTACGAGTAATTTCTATTAGCTATCTACAAAACAGGGATTTATAATTTACTGCTTGAAAAATGTGACAGTATGTTAAGTCAGCTGTTCAGTGTTGATAACACGAAATTAATATATCCATTGATTTGCAGAATATTGTATTATAAAAAAAAATCCTACCTTATACCTACCATATAGAATACATACCTTAAAATAGTAAATGCTATCAGCGAGCTAGTGACATCTTACTTTGAATTTCAGAAGTTATTTTATGAAACAATCTACAATATAATAGTTAGTATACAGATCTGATCATAGGTGATATCTTAGAAACAATATATATTCTAGATTCTACATTGTATATAATTTTGCAGCTTTTGTGCAATAATATTAACCCTTTTAATCCGAGCATATTTTGCATAAAATGTGCGAAAAATCCCAAGCATTTTTTGGCAAAAAAAACAGTTATTTATATTTTATTTTTTATCTCAGTTAATATTTAGTTTTAAAACCTAATTTCTTTGTGGAGACATCCCTGTAGAGTGTAAAATAATAAGTAATTTTCATATTACATAATTAAATATTCAACATAAAAACTAGCATGAAAACTTTGGGGTCGATGATCGGCCCCGTGGGATTTTTCACATACACCAGTTGGGGCTGATAATCTGCCCCGTGGGATTAAAAGGGTTAAGAGTAAAATGACGATTTATATAGCGCTGTTAAGAAAACAGACTACAGTGGAACCTCTCATAACGAGAATAATTCATTCCAGAATCTTACTCGTTATGTGAAACACTCGTTAAGCGAAACAATGTTTCCCATATAAATCAATGAAAAATACGATAATGGGTTCCATGCCGAAAAAAATATTCATTTTTTTTTATTTTTAACGTGTATTCAAATAAAATTACATACTTATAAATTGTTAAGGAGCGTAACAACCCGGAATTCGATTTCGATTTGCAAAAAACAATAAAAAATTTAAATAACTAGTTTTTTATTTATGACATTTAATTTTTTTTTAATAGAAGTAAAATCCGGTAACCCTCAGAATCTACAAGCTTCTTATAGTCGCTGATGAAGTTCTCTAGTGCCTTTGTGTCAGAGCTTGCTGCGTCACCGTGCCTCACAACGCTGTGGATGCCGGTTCTTCTCTTAAATTTCTCGAACCATCCATGACTTCCCTTAAATTGTACTTCTTTTTCGGCAGTTGATGATTCTGGCGTCTTCTTAACGAGGTTGGCGAAAATAACTTTCGCCTTCTTACAAATTATGTTTTCATTAATAGTATCGCCTTGCAATTACTTTTCGTTTATCCATATGACAAGCAACCTATCAACATCATCAAGAATAGGTAACCGTTTCGTAGACATTCTTGACACTCCCTTTGAATCATCTATCTTCTTAATTTTGTCCTTGTTCTTGAGGATAGAGCAAATCGTTGATGTAGACCGATTGTATGTGCGCGCTAGATCAGCCACGCTCACACCTCGTTCTCGCTTTTCAACGATTTTAAGTTTCATTTCTACAGTTACTTTTATTCTCTTATGGCTGTCTTCTTGTGGCTTTTTCTTCTGGGAAATTTTTGCAAGGGTTATTAAACTTTGTACAAAAAAAATTACAAATAATGTCTGAACACAAGTTTGGAAAAATGTGTGATCACATGTGACACTAACGTGCTAGCGGAACGAGTGCTAACCAGAGACTGACGCACTGGCGCGGAAGTCCCGGCTCACAAGTGAGTGACGTGAAGATGGGCCTTCCCCTTTCTGCGTCACTCGTTATGCGAAATGTCGCTCGTTAAGGGAGCATTTTTTTCACAATCTGTTTAGCTCGTTATGCGAATTACTCGTTATGAGAGGTGCTCGTTATGAGAGGTTCCACTGTATCTTCAAGGGGGCTCTAATACGGATTCGAGCCTTTTATTATTGATGCATTAAAAATATTAAAAAATTATATTTCATTGTAAGGATAGGAAGGTTTTGGCTGCGATCATTAGATTATGTACTTTCCCACGTCTGCATGTGTTTAGAAAAACATATTTGGTAAGAAAAACGGGGAAAACTTATCAAAGGAAAACAAACTACAACAAAACCTTTGTAGATCTTCCGACAGGTGATAGTTACACATTCAAAATTATATGTAGTGTAGTTTATATTTGTAATGTTAATATATAATCATAAATATTGATAAGACTTCCTAAAGAGGGTTGTCTGCAAGTGCTTTACACGCTAACCATATATTTAACATTCCACAACACAGGACCAGCAACGGTAAAAAACCCTTTCATAATACTTCGCCTTATTGGATGGATTTGGACTGTAAGACTGTGATAAATCTTTTTTTTTCGAGAAATGACTAATTTGTAAGCAGACATTTTTAATGTACAGTGATTCCTTCATTTATGCGGGTAATTGGTTCCAAGAAAACGGCGCAAATATAAAAAAAAAACACAAAAACATAATGTACGAGTAAAATAGTGTTACCATATTCCCTGATATTATTTTCTTACTTTGTTGAAAACATTTAAGTATTTTTTTTAATAAGTCTAAATAAATAAGTAGTTACTGGCAGATAATTAATGAAATATAATTTATTTAGACGAAGAAAGTAAAGAACTTACGATTCAAAATCACTATTGTTCGATGAATATTATTTCACGCACAAGAATACAGGGTGCGTTTTATGTTCCAGACCGATTTTGTTTAGCCGCCATTTTGATTTGGTTTTTATTTTATTTAACAGTCGTGGAGAGTGGTCGATAATAATTTATTATGGAGCATCTAACTCCGCAACAACTTGTTGAAGTTATTAAAACATTTCATTAAAAAAATGTTCAATTGTGAATACGCGAAGAAAATTGCGTGTTTCTTTTTTTTGGTTTAAATCATGTGCCAAGCAAGTCAACCATTCAGCGTGTAATGAATAATTTTGAAAATTTGCATACACTGCGAGATAAAGCAAATTCTGGGTGATAACGTAGCCAACGTACGCCAGAAAAGATCGATGCAGTGATAATAAATCAAATCATGTATAAATTATGTAAGAGAATAAATCAAATCAGGGAATCCCCGTGGTCATGTGACTTTAAGAGATAAAACCATAAAGAAACCGAGAAACAAAATATTATACAATATTGCCTGTAGCAAAAAATAAAAATATCTTTTTAGAAGCGAAATTATTACATAATAAATTTAATTATTATTATGAATATAATATTTCAAATATATTAGATATGGTCAAAGAAAGCTCATGTAAATGGAGGAATTACTGTATATGCAATCCATCGACATTTGGATAATTATTGCATTTATTGTCCAAGCAAAAAATGCAATTAGAGAGTCAATATATTAAATTTTTGTGAAAAAATGTATTTTTAGTCGATTTAAAACTTCAACTCATTTAACGTGAAGTATTTGCAATCAATCTATGAGTGGAGAAGTTCTTCGTTGAAAGAAGAAACACCGCATTCAGAGGGCGTCTCTTAGAAAATAGCATTACGACACATATTATATATCACAGAGCACATTAACAACTTGAAAAACAACGAATAAGCCAAATCAGCGAGACACTAACCACTTGATTGATTAGGTACGTTCCATCGTCCCAAAGAAGTATTACTACCCGCGAATTGTGAGAGAAGCCATCGAAATCGTCGAAAAATAAATATCCCAATTTTACTAAAGAAGTTTCAAGCTTCAAAACGTCCGCGGTTCAGAAATCGGTCTCTCTCTCTCTCTTATTGTAATGTACTCACCCTTCTTCTCATATGTAAAGTTAAGTGAATAACGTCATAATTGTTACATGGCGTTAGATTACTTCCGATTTTCTGACAGTATGTTGAAATTTTCCATTACATATTTTCTAACCGCTGGTAACAGGAATCGCGAATAACAGAAACCGCGGATAACAGAAACCGCTGATAACAAAAACCGCGGATAACAGACACCGCTGATAACAGAAACCACGGATAACAGAAACCGCGGATAACAGAAACCGCTGATAACAGAAACCACGGATAACAGAAACCACGGATAACAGAAACCACGGATAACAGAAACCACGGATAACAGAAACCGTGGATAACAGTATGTTTGTTTCAGTGAATAGATGAAATGTAATGATTTGAAATACGCTGTTTGAATAATGTCAACCAATGAAGACAAGATTCAGTAAGTATAGGATAAACGTTTTATGATATTACTGTTTACCATAAGTTAAGATACTCGTATGTGTCCAACTTTTTAATAAAGATTGCTGTGCAAGTTTAGAAGACTTCAAGGATGTACGAGTACTAGCAGGTTCACAACTATTCAAATGAAAAAATAATATAACATAAAATAATACTTACATTAGCTGGATGATCCACATTCTGCTGTCTCAGCATTTCCAATTCAATTGTATTGAGTCCAGCTGGCATCGATATGGAGTTTCTTCTAAGTCCATGGCTCTTTTTGGCAATGTCCGATTCTGGTAAATGCACTTGCCTTGCGTCCAAATCTTCTCCCATAAGAAGTCCTCCATCATCGTCCTCAATTTTAACATTTCCATTCGGCTTCTTGTAGGGAATCGGTTCAGGTATTTCAGTAGCATCTTCATCAAAGAATGGCAAGTGGTTTGACGAAGGAGACTGGACTATAATCTGTGGTGTGCTTATTTGAATTGTTGGGTTTTCATCCGGATGGTAAATCTTTAAATGAAGATCTGACTTTTTCCTTCGAATCATTTTGTTTTTTTTTTGTTTATTAGCTGTTGATATTTTTTGCTGTTATTGTATTTACTAGGCGAGGGGGTTTCCACAATGCTTGCAGGACATGTTCACCTGAAAAAAAAAGTAAATATATTTAAAAAAAGCGTCAGTGTTACCAATCCTCTTGAATAAGTGATAGTAGATAATACGAGTATGAGATAAAATAACATTTTTTAAGTGTTGATAATTGAGCGATAAAAGCACTTCAATTCACTCTATTTTCATGATCCCAAGTATTAACATTGAGTACTCGGCAAACTAACACCATAATAATCACTTATGTTGTATTATGCCTTATTTTTGCTTGACAACAGGAGTGGGTAACCATTTTCAGTAGCTGGCTAACTCAAGCACTACGTACATGATAGTTATTCCTGGATCGTAAGAAAAGAGGACACAAGGATACTTTTTAAAAGGCGATGCTGATTCGGGGAGCATAATTCCAACTAGTAATACTCAGCTAATTATTGGGAGTACAAATTAGTTTGGTCCGTTTCCAAAAGATGGCTCTGGCTGTTATGAATGGTTCATAGTGACAGCCGATTTTTTCAGAGAGGTTAGACATCTGCCAATAATATTCAGTTTATATCGCTTTGAGTTTCATGCAAAAACCTTGTTTTGTACAGTGTTGAAAATGTCGAATTTTGTGTTAACCAAGCAGCATTTGCGGGAGGTTTTAATTTTCTGCTTTAATTGGAAGAAAAGTGCAGCTGAAGCCCATCGAATGCTTGTCGAAGTTTAAAGTGACGCTGCTCCAACTGATAAATCATGTAGGGAATGGTTTCGACGTTTCAAGGATGGAGATTTCAACGTCGAAGACAAGCCTCGCTCTGGACAGCCAAAAAAATTCGAGGACTAAGAATTAGAGGCATTACTCGAAGAAGATCAGAGTCAAATGCAAGAGGAGCTTGCAGAATTATTGGGAGTGACTCAACAAGCCGTTTCCGTACGATTGAGAGCCATGGGAATGATTCAAAAACAAGGAAATTGGGTGCCTTATGAACTGAAAGACGAGTATTTTTTTCGAGAGGGAATTCGAAAATTGCCTGATAGATGGGAAAAAGTAGTAGCCAGCGATGGACAATACTTTAATTGATCTGTTCATTCATTTTGTTTAGAAATAAATGCATTTTTTGAACACAAAAAACGGACCGAACTAATTTGTACACCCAATAATATCAGAATAATGACTTTTCTTGTATCATACCATATTTTTGCTTGACAGCAGAAGTGGGCAACCTTTCTTATTGGCGGATTTTTTTTTATTGTGATCGCTTATATCATGTATACCAGACACAACCCATGACGAAGAAAATGCTATTTTAGCATCTCAAAAAAAACGTTTATTCATAATAGAGAACATATGATAATCCTAATGTCTGGTATAAGATGGAATTTAACAATGCAATACACGTTTTATGGGTTTGATATTTTAGATTATTTAGGAGTAGGATTCATATGTTGTCGACGAGTCCTCCAATTCTTTGGGCACATTGCTTATGACCATGAAGACAGTTTGAAGAGGTTTGTGGTTACTAGAGGCATATAAGGACGACGCACAAGAGGTAGACACCCAATTCGTTGGACTGACCTAGTGAGATACTCAACTGGATTACCTTTAACAACTACGCTTTGAGCCGCGGAGTGCCACAATTCTAGCTTTTTTTATTGAACTGTGACATTCCAACCATGTCACGAACTTCTCTGATTGTGCATCGTTAATTTTAACGAATAATTCTCTGAAATTTCAGCGACGGAAACTTTTGACTGGTGTGGTGATATAGGAGCATCCCAGCTTCTCATCGCCCTCAAGTGACATTCGACCATATTTAAAACGCGAATACCGCTCAAAACATTGAGTTCGACTCATGGTTTCATCACCGTAAACATGGCAAAGTATTGCAAGAGTCTCAGACGGTGTTTTTCCTAGTTTTCTAATAAAATGTGATGTTTTGAGCGCTGCTCAAATTTTGCATTCATCTTGGCAATCGCAGAGGGTTCAAAACACGTGCTAACAAAATTGCTTGCGAAACAGATATGGATGCACACTGTATCGGACGTATGCATCACCCAAAAACATAGTTATTTGTTTGTATGATATGTAAAAATGTACTTGCTGTGTACCTATCGTAATGAAACGTTCCTTATGCGTAGCTTTCGCAATAGTTACTATGAAAAGTCGGTCAGCCCATGCAAGCGAAAAACGCGCGAGATACATAGTATCTAGCAAGCCATAACGGCATACACGGGCGAATAAAGGGGCTTACGATGAGCGATTGGCTGCACATAAGGAACGGAAAACGTCAAAAATATATTCTCTGTTTCTGGAATGTCTACTATGTTTTTACTTACGACCAACTTATACCTTCTAAAGAGGAATCTCTTCACCCTGCTACTTTTCACAGGAAAAGTATAAACTACCGGCATCCATCCACCTATTTTAATCTTTGTACCGGTGCGGTACACACACAGTACAAAGAATTTCGACAGACTGAGTCGCAAGGCTTAACGCTACTTACAACTAAAGCATTATAGTATACTAGTTGCAACCCGTGAAATATTCACGGAAGTAAAACAAATTCTACATTTATGAACATATATATTCATAAATATAGAATTTGTTTATATATATATATCATTTATACATCGTCCCCTTTTACACCAGTTCAAAAATTATTAGCTAGGTATTAAACATTCGTTCAGTTATCACGGACCCACCGAGATTCAAATTTCGAATTACTTTCGGAGAGAATCCAAGTATTCCTCTCTCGCTCTCTTGTATTCAAAATTCAATTCTCGTATTCTTTCTTCGACGATAACCATCGTATAGGTTTTGGCCTATTTATACTACGATACCCCCCCCCCCCCAACCCCATAAGGTGGAATCAATTCTGTCCGGTTTTATATTGATCATAACTCATATATATTTATATATTGTAAGTCTATAAGAATTCATTATCTTAACATGTTTAAACCATCTCAAGATCAAATAACTATCTACTGTAATGCAATAAAATCAACCAATGATTTATTTTACTTTCGATCAAACTTCATTAAGATGTTTAATAAACTTTTCTTTGATAGATACTTATCTACCCCTCCAACAGTCTTCAGAATGATAAAACACGCCGAGGATGCATGTGTTATCGCTACAAATGCACGCATATATCGCTCCGTGTCAATGTTGTTTGCTATTAGTAAACCTAGATAAGAAATTATGTCAGAAGATACAACATGGCGCAATAGAAGATAACTGTGAAACTATAAGCACATGTTAAAAAAATAATAGATTTATGTATCACCACAGCCAATCTTAAGGTTTCCTTAATGCTACATACCCCTCTAAAAGAAAACAACTTAAACTAGATATAAATTAATTTAGCGTTTCTACAATTTCAGAAAACAGGATTTAAAATATGTGCTAGATTTTCAACAGAGGAGAACCATACTGACAACAGACAAGGTTCATTGTTTAAATATAATTATAAATTGAAACACTTTAATCCATTTGTAAATATATATATTTAACCTAACTAGTTTCAAGCGAATCATCTTCAGGGATTCTTCTTCTTCTTCTTCAGCCGTTTCTCCACTGCTGATGTGGGCCTCTTCTAAA
Organism: Odontocerum albicorne; assembly: GCA_949825065.1. Classification (NCBI taxonomy): domain Eukaryota; kingdom Metazoa; phylum Arthropoda; class Insecta; order Trichoptera; family Odontoceridae; genus Odontocerum; species Odontocerum albicorne. The sequence goes on along the minus strand of OX463853.1, from coordinate 36,151,548 downwards.
ACCTTCCACGTTTCCCTGTCTTGGACTTTTCTCGTCCATTTTCTACCGGTGACAGGGATAATGTCAGCCCACCTCTTCTGGGGCCGACCCATCGGTCTTTTCGTATTCCACGACCTCCATTTCAGGACTCTGGGTGTCCATCTTTCATTTTGTTGTCTTGCAACTTGATCCACCCACTGCCATTTCATGCCAGCAACACAGTCCATTATGTCGACAACCCTAGTCCGTCACCTGATTTCTTCATTTCATCTCAATATACTCGTATATCCATAAAATTCCCACAAAATTCTCAAAGATTATTAAATAATTTTAAAACGATGACTGTAATTTATTATTACTACTGCTTTTTGTATCTTCATGTTAGTTTAAGATAAAGTTTTGTATTATATGTCAATAATTTTAAGTACTTGTATAACCTTTCACATGTTCATTTGTATATAAAGACACTGTTGTGTCGTTAATTAAATAAATAAATAAATTTCTGACTTTGTCTATCAGACTTATGCCCAACATTCGTCGTTCCATGAACCGTTGTGCATATTTTAAACTGTGAATGGTATTGGCAGTTGATGTCGTCGTTTCCAAGCCATACGTTAGCACAGGGAGGACGCATGCATCGAGGACTTTTCTTTTTAGATTGGTGGGAACTTCCTTGTTCTTCAGAACATGGTCAAACTTTCCGAATGCTGCCCAGCCCAGTCCAATTCTTCCGGGTATTTCCGCTATTTGGTTATCTTTTCCCAATTTCATTTTATGTCCGAGGTATATGTAATCGTCAACAGCTTCGATTGTCTTATTATCTACTGTGAGATTTCTGTTGGATGGACTCAAAATCTTCAGGGGTATTCTAAAGTAACTTCAGTTAGCGTGAACAATGTTTAATTTTTTTATATTTTAATAAATATGAATTTCCACAGTGTAAACGCCAAAACTTTAGTAATATGGTCAAGGTTTATAAGGTTGTGTCATCTGTGAACTATAGTAGAGCTGTTTATGCTCTGATATAAATTTTCTATTATCACTCATACAAAATTTGTTAATTTTGAGATGTGTCATTTTTAAACTTCATGGCCTAATTAGTATGAATCCAGTCTTTCAATTCATATTCGATTAATGTTGGAACCAAGTTTTTTTTTAATTATTCCAGCGTAGTTTTTGCTTATGACTTCTTTAAAATCTTTTTGGTTCATTGGAAGAGATTGTCATATGACAATAAACTGCCAGATTATACCTGCCAGAGTGAACAAAGTGTAATAATTTTAAAATAACTTAATATTTCTTTAATTACAAAATACCTGCAAGCTTCATTGTACTCGTATTTGCAAATCATATGAAATATGACTTGCAAATACAATGAAGCTTGCAGGTAGTTTGTAATTAAAGAAATATTATTGTTATTCCTCAAAGAACCCTTCAAGTCACTTAAGAGTCGCATTCCCGATTTTCGATTTTAAAAGTATGATTCATAAAATAACCATGAAATGATCCATTCATACTTGAAAAAATTACATTAGCCATAAGCCTGCAAAACACGATAAAAATAAATGCATTCTAGGAATATATTGTAAAAATGACTAAATACGTCTATTTTGGAGAGGTAATTATCTACTCTTTAAGATAAAATATATTCAATAGGCACATCTCAAGGCATAATGTAAAATATATGGTTAAAATAATAATTGCAATAGGACAATTTATATAGTGCCGTTCAGAGAGCAAACTTTCCTCACGGGCGGTCCAGCTCGGGACTTGAACCCACTATTATTAGCAGATGATAATATTAACCCTTCCTTCCCTGTGATGTGTAACCAGTACACATTGCTCCTAAAAACTTTAATATCTCTATAAATACAATAAATACTGGGTTCAGATTTTAGGTATTCCTCCGTAATATATTTAGGCATTGAATGAAAAAATAATATTAATAATTATTAGTACTTGTCGGCCACATCAGAGATATTTTGTGAAAATCGGGAATAAATTCACCAATACAATCAAACGTGTGCCAGTGCGTGACGTAGGTATATTCATTCTAAAAAAACCGCTATGGGTGAGGAAGCGACGCTATTCACGTCTCACTCTACTTCGGTATATGGGAACGCAAGAAATAGAATCTCAGTTCGCTCGCTTCAGTAGCTCGCGGCCTTTGGTTTGAAATGGTCGCTTCGCCCGTTTTGTGAACGTCGGCCGATGGTTTTTTTTCATGATTTCAACAATTAAATTTCAATTATTATCACTTTTGACTTCAAATTTAATAAATTTAAGCGATTGGCTATGCATATATTTTTATTTTTCCAATTTTAAATCGCTCATTTTTACACGTGTATTGATGTGTATTGAATACACAGCATCGGAACGCGCGGATTTTTTTAGTACAGGAAGGGAAAGGTTAAATAATCCAATCCATATATGTTTAGTGTAAATATATGAATGCAGTGGCTGAGGCCATTAGGTTTTTCTTTTATGAATGCAGTGGCTGCGGCCATGAGATTTTTATTAGGTTTTTCCTCACATCTACTTATGTTATATTCAGAAAAACATTTTTGGTTAGAAAACTGCACAAATTTACTAAGGTAATATATATCACTGATTTTAACAACCAATGTTATTATTGTATGATATCCACATCAAATTTAATGTAAAAAATTGTTTCGTGTTTTATGGACATTCAGTCTAGGCAGCGTTAAGAAACCCGTGCCGTAAATTGATAATAACTAAAACAGTAATTTAAGACACAATAACCGCCATCAGAAATGTTTTTATTTTACAATCGAGTTAAGGAAATGTATTCATTGGAATAGTTTTATTAATAACTGGAAAACTTTAGTTAATTTTGTTCAAATAAAATAAAACGAACCCATGGTCAAATGTCAAATCATAAGTATATTTTATATATTATTTATAGTTAAGGCATTAATTTTGTGGAGGTTCAAAGACATTGCAATTTGTTTTTATCAAACACTGTTTTATCAAGTCTTGTTTGTGCTCCCCTGATGATAAGGTGACCACTTTGAAACCGGTAGGGGTATACCCTTACATAAAGTGACATAAACAGTGTTTGATAAAACAAATTATAATACTTTTTTAATACAATTTTATATTTTTAGGATTTAATTTAACGTTTGATGTTTTTTCATATTTAATAATAAGGTTTTATATTACTTATTGTAATAAATGAAAATAAATTGTTTTCTTGGTTAGAACTTTCCTTTATATTATACATATTCTTTTCTGATGTCTTCATTCCTCAACTTAGACTAATCTTTCATTTTCCACCCATGTATGGTATTAAGTTTTCCTTTCACAATTTTCTATCACCATGGCTTTCAATTTTGCAATGTTCTTTCTCCGATTTTTCACTTTACATATTTCATACGATTTAATTATTTTGAGAATACAAATGTTAAATATATAAGAATACTCAAAAAACTTCTAAAAAACAGTAGGTTATTAGAGAATTGGCGTATCACTCTAACAATGATCAAAATTGAATAATTATAGTGCTGAGAACGTTCATATACAAAATATTTTTTATTGTAAACAAAAATTACATAAGACATATTACGTACAACTTAGCTGTGTTTCAAATTGAAGAAACGTTTTGGAAAAAATAAACCTTATATCTAGAATTAACTGATCTAACTCTGTCACTTTCATGTTTCTAATTTATAGGACGAATGTATATGTTAAGCATTTGTAGAAATTTTAATTAGAGGGTATGACAACACGATTGATATAGGTAATAACTCCCTTCCCAATTTTAAAACTTTGCTAAGGGGCGCACGATATTATACATACATGTTTTTCTTCTTGAATGTTTCATTCATTCTTGTTTTTACAAATTTTTCGTTGAATATGTATAATTTTGTTTTTAATATTTTGATCTTCCTTTTTATTATACAAACAATAACTTTTCAATAATGACGGAAGTAAATAATGGTTTTTCAAAAGACGTTGGGCTTGTTTTCTCCTGCTTCATAATGTCGTGGTACTGCGTCTCTCGAGTCTAGCTTGCTTGACGCAATCGCTTCCTTTTTAGCACCTGCAGCATTTTTTTAACCATGCGACCATTTTGATCCATTATAATAAGCCTGTTATACTTTAAAATTAAAATGTTGTCTAGGAGCAACAATAAAAAACTTACATTTGAAGGTTATTTAAAAAAAAGCATTAAATCCGTTTCCTGAATGAAACAAAACTCAGAACAGTGTATATCTTGTTACCGAAAAACTTTTGAGAAACTATTAACAACCAACTACGTTTATTTACATACGAGTATCAAGTGAGTGAGAGTGATACGTGAATCTATTAATTCAGAGTTAATATTAAAAATGTTAGAAGTATTAAGCATTCTCACTCATTGTAAACTTTTTTACGTTTTACTCTTCAACATTAAAGTCATCTCTTCTTAATAAATATATTATTTGCCATTATTATTGTATGACAGTACTGCTGTATACACTACAACCTGACGTGCTCTTCCAAGCAACCAGAAAGATGTAAAAAAGGCCTTGAATGAAAACCAGACTGGAATCCTTTAAAAAAAAGTGGGTTACAACGACAATGAAACCCGTAACTCCCGGGTTGAGAAACAAGCGTCTTACCAACCAGCCATATCAAAAAGTTACAGCTGTCAAATAATACTTGAAAAAGAAAAGAATTCTAACTATGACATGAATTATGATGAAATAACTATGACAGCTTCTAATGTTACACACGAACGTAAGTACGGCCTATTTTATATTGTTTGATGATTTAATATTGTTTGATGATTTAATATTCAATAAAACAAAAAAATTACAGATGAACAATTTGAACACATAATGGGGGCAATATGTAAAATGATGCAATATAAAAATCTATTTTCACGTACTATTTCTAGACTTTTTGCGTTAACACTATGGAAATCCATGTTTATTTAAATATAATTATAAATTGAAACACTGTTTGATCCACTCGAAATGATATATTTAATCCAACTAGTTTCAAGTCATATGCGATCTATCTTCAGGGGTACTCGGTACAGTTCGGAGTACTCCTGAAGGCGAGTCGCATATGACTTGAAACTAATAGTTTGGGTGTACCCACGGGGAGCCGAGGCGCACCCTGATGCAAGGAAATAATTTAAATGTATGTCTACTCACGGACGAAGACGACCAACCATGTTGCCAAGTCGACAACTGAGCCTCTAGACAGGCTTTAAAAATCACGTGAGGGGTCATCCCTGGCAAAGGGTGAAGGCGGACGTCACCTATACTCTCAGGCTAACCCTTACCAATAAGAATAATCGCGGCGCGTCGCTGAACCTTCAGATCAAAGGGAGTGAGCACCGTTAAAGCTGAAAATGCTTCCTCTGAGTAATTAGTTGAGGCAGTTGATAATTCCATTTTTAGCGTTAACTGAGGCAGCAGAAAATTCCGTTTTTTATAACACATAATTCATCAGTGTTTTAAAAATATCGTTTTTTTAGCACTCTGGTTAATCCGCAACCCGTTTCTCGATTACAGATGCGACTCTGGATAATCGAAAGTCTACTGTACGTCTAATCACAAGCAAACTTATTTATGTAACATTCAAATTTGAGAAAAATCCGGGGAGCTGAGGCTGTGTGATGTTACATGAAAATAAAAAGGTAACTTAAGACATTTTTTTTATTATTTTCATCTTTCTCCGTGATAGTGGACTTTCTGGTCTATTTGGAACATCATTATTACCTCTTTTAATATTTCGCGACAAGTGCCAGTCTACAGTCATAACAATAGTCTTACGCAAACTGCCATCCAATACAGCTGAACAAATAAATTTATATTCAGCACTTTTGACTGTATGATCTGAATGCCGAAAACCAGATGAGGAAAAAGTATACTGACACGACAATTAAAGCGAAACATTCAGAAGCCTATTTAAGTAACATTACTGTATTTAGACCAGTGACGTAGAAATAATAATTAAAAATAACACTGTTTTGTTGCACATGTCACTAAAGAAGTAATTACTTAAATTATGTAAAATGACTAGTAAATTCCGAAATAAAAATGTTCCGAAAATGAGTATTGTTGACTTCTGTGGTCTATTTGGTAAGTCACGTGATGAACGCGTGTTCCCGAATCGGTCACTTCTCGACTGCCTGGAAAGGAGCCTGTGCTCTTCTAGTCCTGAAGGCTGGCATACAAGGATCGTATATCGCTCATTTTAGATCGATTAGTCTCATCTTTGTGTTTGGGATGCTTCTCGAAAAGCTGATTATTGGACGGGTCGCTTGGACAATGAGCACAGACTAAGCGATCGCCAATATGGATTCACGCATCCCATAAATGACTCCTGACATTTGTGGGTTTCAACCTATTTTTGGTTGGTTGGATGAGATTGCCACGTGGCAACAAGTTCACGAAGTTGTTACCTATACAACAAAAATGTAATACAACACTATGTTCTGAAGCCCACTAGTTCTAAGTAAGCATTTTAACAATGACGGGCTTTGAATTTCAGGCTTATTTTTGTTCCTTGATACAGGTTAATCTGAACCAAACATTTGATGTCCAAATCCATGCCAGGCAACGAACCATCTGTTTTTTGGACATGATGGAAATATGACATTTTACAACTTTTTCTTCTTATTTATTTATTCTTCTTAATTTACACAATTAAATATACAAAGAACTCCCTGCCTAACTACTCGTATACCTGTCCTAAATTTGATATATTTCATAAAACATAATTAATAAACATATATAGAGCATTCTCAGGATAAAAATGAAACTTAAACAGAAGACAAATTAAATCACATCACAACCATTACACCAAATTGCATCAAGAAAGAGCATTTAGTGGACATAAAGAGTCTTTCTAAAGGAGCGGTTTTTTAATTTTTTTAATAAAACACAGATGGTGTCGCGAACTTGCCTGGGTCTTGTGATATTTGAGAATTGTAATGCATGACATTTATAAAAATGGAGTCGTATACAATACAACAACGCGTTCAAATTGTTGAATTATTTTATATATTGTAATCCCTGGAAACAGGGACGTTAATTGATCACCAAGATCATGTGATCTGACACCGTTGGACTACGAGTATTTTCTCTGGGGTTACGTGAAAAACCAGGTCTGTAAGAATGAACCCCAATCAATTCCTGAGCTGAAGGACCGCAAATGAGTTAGAACCGCAATTATGCCATCAAGTGTCATCGAGAATTTTGACAAAAGAGTGGACATCTGTGGAGCTGCAAGATGTAGACTTTAGTGGATATTGTTTTTTTGTGTTTAAATGTCATATATTATACTTCAATGACCAATAAAGAGTTTTTTTTAATCAAATGAAATTGTGTGTTTTATTCAAGAATTTAAAAAATATACATTAAAAAAACACTCAATTTGAAAGACCCTTTAGTTAGTTGATACAAAAAATCTCATATATCCGGATAAATCAAACAGAAGAGAACTTAACGCACATGAAACAATTTCCCTTTACGTACATTATTTTGAGCTAATTTGAGTTTTCATCTTATGTTGACGTTATCTCGTACTAAATCCAGTCTGGTTTCTATCGTTATTTTTTTATTTCATCTTTATATTGCCGTATTATCTTTATTTACCGTATATTTTAATATATCTTTTGGTTTTACATAAATACATTGAATAACTTATGAGTTACGTATACAAAAAATACACTTGCTTTTATTTACACCTACTCGTTACTTAATGGAAAACATTTTTGCTAACTGTTTTTGTCCAAAACGTTGATTTCGTTGTAAATGCATCGAGAAAAAAACAGCATGGGATGTATTCACAAAGCAATTATTCACTTTTCATGGTATTTTGGGAACAATGGTGGACGGGTCGTAAATAAAAGGCGTGAAAATGAAAAAGAGACCGACAGTGCTATCAAACGAAGGACAAGAAAAATCAACATAATAAAGAAACTAGAAATCAGAGCAGTGACTTCATTTTAAAAATCAAATTCGGCTTAAGATAGAAATTGCTTGGTCGATATCGTAAAAGAAGTATTAGAATCTTTCAATTAAGTACATTACTTTAAAGTGCATTTTGTTAAGTAATAGCGCGTTACTTTAAGTTAAGTTACGTACAGTACTCGGCGGTAAGTAATACACATCGGGCTTAAGATAGAGACTGTCAGCCATAATCGGCTAACTTCGGCTTTGTAGAGCGTCGTCTCTATCGCACGATGAGCTACGCTTACGCTTGACAACCACTGACAAATCGCGACGGAACATGTGTATGAATGACAGAGACGACGCTCTACAAACAGAAGTTAGCCGATTATGGACGACAGCCTGTTTCTTAAGCCCGATGTATATTACTTACCGCCGAGTATTGTAACATTGAGTAAACTCCTAGTTTCCCCCCCCCCCCTTCTCTCTGCCTACCACAATAGGGGCATGGCGTGATGATGATTAAATTACTGAAGATCCTAACAATGCCTTCTCACATTACCTAAAATTGGATTAAAATAAGTCGCGTTTTGTTCTCTGATTTAATGTTACCATTAAGTAATTTGATATTTATGAACTAAATACTTATTTTCAATTATTAAATTATAAATTTTGCAATAAATCAAGATATATCTTGACATGTTTATCAATTTGTCAACATATTTTCAATAAATAACACATTGCACTCAATTATCTTATATTTCAACATGACCAGATTGTGTGATATAAACATACTTATGAATATAACGGATTAATATGATTGGACCCAGCAAGTAAAAAGGAGTGAAAGAAACAGAAGGAAGTGTATTAGAAAATATATGAGAGGAAAGAAGTATATCGTAACACAAACGTGTGGTGCTCTGTACTCTCTGTCTACCCCAAGAGGGGAATTGGGTTGTAGTTTGTATGTACGAAATATTGGAGTGTGAAATGTATAACATACTGCCAATTTCTTAAAAATAACATTTTTAAATTTGACACACCGAACTTCTTTATAAATTGAATGACTATATTCATATTACTAATATCATCGCCGATACGAGTACTGCAGGAACACGTATCTAGGATTGCCCAAATTTACAGACTGAATCTCTTTATAAATTGAATGACTGACTTATTCATATTACTAATATCATCGCCGATACGAGTACTGCAGGAACACGTATCTAGGATTGCCCAAATTTTACACACTGAACCTCTTTATAAATTGAATGACTGACTTATTCAAATTACTAATATCATCGCCGATACGAGTACTGCAGGAACACGTATCTAGAATTGCCCAAATTTTACAGGAGAGACAAAAAACGATATTTCTGCAAAAATATAATTAAATAAAAACGTCACTCGGTATTGCAGTTACGAATAAATGCGTTCCGCGTTGAAAATATATATATCTGTTAATGAAAAAAATGTGTCAATGATACAAGAGATGACAAAAATAAAAAAAGTTACTTAAACCAAACAATCGAGTTACGTGTTCCTGCAATATCGGCGACGATATGCTGTTGTAAATTGAGTTACGTGTTCCTGCAATATCGGCGACAATATGCTGTTGTAAATTGAGTTACGTGTTCCTGCAATATCGGCGACGATATGCTGTTGTAAATTGTAATTTTGGCAGATTTCGACATTGCTTGGATTGATTAAATATTTTTGTGACCCATTTACTTTATTTGCTATTAAAAATCCCTGTTCAATATCTATTTCTACCTAATATCATCATCATCGTACTTCGCAATTAGCAGAATGTTTTAATTCGTTCTAATTATAGTATAAATAGGTCAAAGCCCGTACGACGGTTGTCGCCAAAGAAAGAATATGAGAATTGAATTTTGAATACAAGACAGTGAGTGAGGAATACTTGGATTCTCTCCGAAAGTAATTCGAAATTTGAATCTCGGTGGGTCCGTGATACTGAACGAATTTTAAATACCTAGCTAACAATTTTTGAACAGATGTAAAAGGGGACGATGTATAAATGATATATGTATATACTCGTATATAAACAAATTTTACATTTATGAATATATATTTTCATGAATGTAGAATTTGTTTTACTTCCGTGAATATTTCACGGGTTGCAACTAGTTAACGAGTTAAACAAAGTGGTAAAGGTTATACGTCATTCGAAAGAAAAGTTTCTGCTCTATAATATATTGTGCTTGCTTTTACGTTACATACGAGTATATTATTTTATTTGATTACAAGCCTTCAAAATGGAATGTCAAGTAGACGAAAGTGAGCATTTTCGACACCTCCAATTGTCAAACGTTGATTTTTGTTGTTTTCACTCAAAACATGTGGAACCCAAGAGCCGAACTTCTGGACTTTTCCCATTGATTTTAGATGGCGATATACAGTCATGTGACTACAATTCATCTCCTAAGCCAATTCTACGGTGGTTTGAAGGGGATCTTCATGAATAATATAGTTTAAGCGGTCCTCATCGAAGTCCACTGGTCGTCATGTCTTTCAGGTCAAAATTACCGTCTTTGAAACGCAAAAACCATCGACGAGCTGTCCTTTAATTCATAACATCTTCACCGTACACTTCGCAAATATCGCGATCAGCTTTGGCAGCTTTATTCCCTCGATTGAACGCGAACAGAAGGAGGTGTCGAAAATGCTTACTTTCGTCTACTTGACATTCCATTTTGAAGGCTTGTAATCAAATAAAATAATATATGTAACGTAAAAGCAAACACAATACTATATCTTGTAGAGTAGAAAATTTTCTTTCGAATGACGTATAACCTTTACCAGTTTGTTTTATTTTTGGTGCTCATTTCTAAATTTGAAAAAAAAAACGGACAGAACTTATGTTAGCACTCAATATAATACTCGTATATATTTCTAAAATACGTATTTTTTGCAAGTTTGGGGTTTTTCAAAAAATGTATAAATATTAATTATTTTCTCAAAAAATATTTTTTGGTGTACTCTATAGGCATATACCTATTCTTCTTCTTTAACTTTCTGTAGACTCAAGAGTCTGTTATTATAGGATTATCCTCTTGTAATGCTGAGCTCCAGCTTTCTCCCCATCGTTTCGAGGGTCCACCTGGTGGACGCCGTCCATCCGATACCCCATGCAGAGCTATGTCTGGGATTTTTGTGGAATACATTCTCTGTACATGTTGGTACCAGTATCGTCGACGCTGTCGTCCCCATCTGATCACATCTTGAACCTCACAGACCTCTCGGATTGTGGTGTTCCTTATACGATCACGCAAAGTCTTCCCAGCAATAACGCGCAGAGTTCTCATTTCTGTTGTCATTAGCATACTTTTGGTCTTGACAGTGTCTGCCCTCGCTTCGATGCCATATGTGAGGATAGGTCGCACACAGGTCTTATAAATGCGTACCTTGCTATCTGTTCTAGGTATAGACTGTAAACGAAAAATCTGAAAAATCACAAGGGATGCTTTTTTTTTTTAAATTCTGATAATTGCACATCTAATGATCCATAAACTGTAATTCAAATTGATATTTCTTTCATTAAAATATTCCGATATTTCAACAACTCTTTAGCAATTCGGTATTCGATAATTTAGTGTATTATTTCAAAGATAAATTTACGTTATTTTCTCAGGGAGCTTTGCCAGTTGAACTTTTCAATACGAGACAAATATTTTCTCAGACAGATGAAATCGGTAGTGGCTGAGAGCCAACATGTTGGTCATACAGAGTCAACAAACCAAATAAAAATACCATCCCAAATATTCTAAAACTTCGTACCACAATAAAAAGGAGCAACTGTTTGATTGTTCATTTGTTTTGTTGCCAACTTAGTCATTGAAATATTTCTTCGTATATTTAATATGACAGTAAAATAATTTACTTCAGCGGTGATATGAAGATTAGGTTTTGTATTTTTTAAATTTTATTTTATTGACGGGGATAAAAATACTTGTATTTTAAAATTAATATTAAATAAATAAATAAATATATTGTTTATAGTTAAGGCATTAACATTGTGGAGGTTTAAAGACATTGTAATTTATTTTTATTAAACACTGTTAATTCCACTTTTTTATGACGGTATAACCCTACCGGTTTCAAGGCTTTCACCTCATCTTCAGTCTTGTTTGCGCTCCCCTGAAGATGAGGTGAAAGCCTTGAAACCGGTAGGGTTATACCGTCATAAAAAGTGGAATAAACAGTGTTTGATAAAAATAAATTACAATAAATAAATATAGGTTTATCGATAGCAATATAGTACAGTACCCGGCGGTAAGTAATACACATCGTTCGTAGAGCGTCGTCTCGGTCGCACGATGCACTAACATTCCGGTATCATAGTCACGATGCGGTTAGCGCATCGTGCGACAGAGACGACGCTCTACAAACGATGTGTATTACTTACTGCCGGGTACTGATATTTTTTATTACAATCGACGATCTTTTATCTACCGTTATAAAAGGTTACAAAAGTAATACTTAAATTAGAATTTTGAGTGCACATGAATATAAATACAACTTGTCACAAAAATATTTACATGAATCATGTATTAAAACATTAAAAAAAAAGTACGCACATGCATACCACTCAATTTTAAGGTAATGAAAAAGAAAATGCATTAGAGAGAGAAGCTATCAAAAGGTCAGAGCTCATCTCATAACATCCTCCAATCGATATACATCCACACCAATGTATGACGAACTCGGACGCGAGGACATCAGATGTTTTTCAACACACACAACAAATATACTAGAGTTGAAAATTTACTTTGTAAACTTGGTATGTGCAAAGTAAAAGAATTTTAATTATTTAAGTTATATAATAATTTATTTATGGATATGTGAAAGGGAATAATTTAGAAATAAGGAAGTCCATTATTAACCCGCGATAAGTCCCGATGTCGTTCGGTTTCCAAAATCCAAAATCACTAAATGTAAAAATAACTTAACATATAACGTACTATGAAGTTTTCAACATTGTTTACATACATAACATACATACCATTACGCCACTCCCCTGTCGGGTTAGACAGAGAGGACATAGCGCCAGACTTTCCAATTTCGAGACACATACTTAGCCTTTTCCACATCCATACATTTTCTCATGCAACTTCAACGATTTTTCTGACTTTTTACGTTTCCTTCTTTCAGAATATATTTCACTTCATCCAACCATACTTTTCTTGGTCTTCCTCTTACACGTCTTCCACTCACATTTATAAACGTAAACAGGTATTAAGTTGAGAGCATCCGAATTATTCTAAGTTTTATATTTAAGTATTGTTGAAGGGTAAAAATGTACGTAAATATAAATTCGCGGATGGAAAACGATAAATGTAAGTTTGTTTACTTTACATTATTATTTTAATTAAATAAAAAAAACAAACAGTTTAAAATACAATCTTGTCTCACTAGACACATTGTATATTCTGAGATAACTGATTTACACCCGTCGAAATACAACGTTGAACAAGTCTAAACTATTGATAAATTTTAACTCTCAATAAAATAATGTTTGCATAATGTAGTCGAAATTCCCAAAAGCTGGGCACAATGACCTTAAATCCTATCTGACGAGATGTTAAAAATACTAATTTTTTTGCTGAAAATTAAATGAGTATTTGCGAAAGCAACAAATCAGACAACTTGCCAAAAAGTGTACTCAAATATAATTGGAGAAAAATTTAGAAATTTAAAATGAAAAAAAGGCATGTCATGTATAGTTTTTCAAATGGTATTATTTTTTTGTATAGTATTTCAAATGGTTTTTCATTTTTCGATAATTGTTTTTTTTGCATTTTTTACAGTTTGATCTATGGTTTAAGTCAAATCACGATTATAAAATGAGAATATTGTTTTGTAAATCTCACGTTAAACGTTTTTTTTATCACAACGCATTTAAATCAATTTTATATCAAGGTAATCATTAACTGATTGATTTTATGAACCGAGAACCCTTATCAGTGAATTATATTGTACATTCAATACTTGTAGCTGTTATGAAAATGAAATCTATTTATTGTATTTATTATCGTCTGCATATCGTCGTGTAATGCGCAAACCTTATCATCTCAGTTTTAGCCATTTAAAAAAATAGCGTTTTTTAAAATTCTCTGTTAATTTAAATATCTGTATCATATAACATACATACAGATATAAATGTTTCAGATCTTAGTTTATAGTATGTAAAACCAAGCCATCTGGATAACTATTCCCTTTATTCAAAATCGCTTATCAGAAAGTCTTTTTTATCCTCCTACGTAACGAGACTGCACAGATTGTGCAATCAATTTGGACATTGTGTGGACTTTTATGTGACATTGAAGAATGACTTTGAATGATTACGCGATTAATCTGTCGATCGATCTTATGGATGCCACTGCTCTATAAAGATTTATATTTGGTATTTCGTCAAAATATGACAAGTTGATAATTACACTTATTAAAAACGAGAAATTATTGAAACGTTCGTATCTTGCATGTAATCTAGATGTCGTACTATATGCAGTGCAATGATTCAGTGTTAAATCTGTGAAAATATGTATAAGCGAATAAATTGCATTTATTCTATAACATTTGTTATGTACGAGTACATATACAGTACAACTTGGCTGGTGTTTTGCCTTGTGGTAATCTCTTTCAAATAACTAGAAATATGTTATAGAGTTCTTAAATGAAAACTAGATTAAAAGCCTTTTAAAAATTGGGTACCAACGGGAGTCGAACCTACAGCCCCCCGAATAGCGCAACTATGTAGACCACAGAGGTGAGAGACGTCGAATATATATTCATATTTTACTATAATGTAATGAACTAGTCAAAATACATATTTTTTTATATTTTAAATAGTTCACGGTAAGAATTGCATAAAATACTTAGTTGATATTTTTGGATTAACACATCAATTAGGCCATAGGTTTTTTCTCAGTTTACATTAATGTTAATTCTAATATGTAAACTATTACTCATTCGCAAGTTATGATATTTGTTGACATTTAACAGTGATTCAAAACTAATTTATTATTATTGCAAAAAATGTATAAGATCGAGTGGGAAAGAACTGATAAAGTATATACAGAGTTTATCACTAGTTTAAAGTATATGCAGGGTTTATCACTATATAAAGATCGAGTGATAAAGAATTGATAAAGTATATACAGGGTTTATCACTAGTTTAAAGGGTATACAGAGTTTATCACTATATAAAGATCGAGTGGTAAAGAACTGATAAAGTATATACAGGGTTTATCACTAGTTTAAAGTATATACAGGGTTTATCACTATATAAAGATCGAGTGGTAAAGAACTGATAAAGTATATACAGGGTTTATCACTATATAAAGATCGAGTGGTAAAGAACTGATATTCTGAGCCAAAAGTTACAGATTCGAATCATTTGTCTGACTATACTTGCCGTTCTAGGACAAACATTTATTTTGAGTAAATAATTCATTTTTAAAATCAAGGAATTTTTATATTGTGTCTATTACATATATATTTCCAATTTTTATAGGAAAAAAATAATAATTTCGATTTAGAATACACGTGTTAAAAGTGGAAGGGGATGGTGAGCGAATGTAAACTATTACTAGTTAATGTACACCTTCATTAAAGTAAATTTTGAATGTTCTCTTCAATGTTAACTGTACACCTTCTATATTGAAAGTCTACTTCCACTGCTCGTAGTTAGTGAATGTTCTAGAAAATGAAAATTATGGCACATCTGATTTTCTTTCACTTTTTAAATACGTAACTCAGAAATTTCAATACAAAAAAAGGCACTTTATGCACGCCAAAATGTCATAAATCTGTAACTTGCTGCAATAAATTTAAACGTTTATTAAAAAAAATATCGTTTTATTACAAATTTACTTTTCCCTGCTACAGTTTTAAATGATTCACCGACACTAGAGAGAGTATTAATCACTAATAAACATGGATTTATTACTTTCAAACAAACGATATCTTCCACATTCACTAATTACTTAAGTGAAAGTGTATATTTAATAGTAATAGTTTATATTCATTGCATAATCCACTTTCGCTGTGACATACATGTTTTTTTAATTAGAAAACAAATATATTTTAAAGAATATGTTAGTTAAATAAACGATGTAACGTATTTTAAGTTTATTTACCTCAGGTAATTTTTTTGTAGTTTCAAACTTTTGACTAACAAAATCACTGTTAACACTGATAGAAACTGAGATTTTAAATCAAGCGCTGTTTTTCTTGTAAAACACTAAATAATAAAAAGAAACTCAGTTAAAACTTATATACATTTTTATTTTAGGCATATATCACAGCACAATTACTCAAAATTATTATAATTCACATAATTTCACTCTTCACTCAATAATACGGAGAAATAAATTCTTTGATCTTTGGAGAGATCTTCGATTCAAAGTAACACAAAATTCTCTGTGAAAATAACATAAATAATTTATATCACACTTTTCTCAGAACTATTTATAAATATTTCGGCGATAAAGTGGGTTTTGATATATTTATAATCGTCGATGATGTTTATCATCGTCGATGATCTTTCATACCGTAGGTGAACCAGCGTATGTATACGCGATTGCTCGATAGGCAAAGATGTACTGACAAATCCGAAAAGGATATCGGAAAATAAGTGATTATTGACTCGAGCTGTTCTCATTTGTTCGCCGTATTATCAGTTCAACGAGTGAAATACAAAACGCATTAATTCAATTTTTTTTTGTATTTATTAAATGTTGATAGTTCTTCGGCACTCAAAGTAACAACATCAAGTCCAAACTATTAAAAGGGCTAAAGGATGTACGGCAAGGGTATATACTCTCTCCCGATTTGTTTAACCTATATAGAGAATATATTATGAGATGAACACTTGAAACCTGAGACGGAGGGACTGCTAATGGTCTAAGAAAGCTCTAAAATCTAAGATATACAGATGACATGGCGTTAATTACCACATCATGAGAATAAATGGCAACGGTTATTAAAAAGGTCTAGCACGAAAACGAGCTCCAGGGCCTGAAAATCAATAGATCAATACCTAAGTTTGTGATAACAGACCGCAGTAATAAACTGCCACCAAATAAAGTGATTCATGGTCTGGAAGTGGTTACTGACTTTATATACTTCGACTCCAGTAATATCAACAATGGAGGATGCAAGGCTGAGGCGAAAGGAAGAACTGGAATAACAAAAAATGTGATTTCAAAGCTGGAAATATATGGAAATATCTGCTCTTCCATATCATCTATCACCATCATGACGGAAATACTCCAAGTTAAGTCTGTCATCTTCGCAATATTCATGTATGGCCCGGAAACTTGGACTCTGAGAGCAAACGAGAGATGTAGAATAGATGCATTTGAAATTTGGGTCTGTAGATGGATGTTACGCATTCCATGGATAGCAAGGCGAACTAACGCCTCCATTATCTAATAACTAAGAATCACCGACAGACTGTCGACAATATGACTTCAACGAGTCCTCGGATTCTTTGGGCACATTGCTCGTGGCCATGGAGACAGTATGAAGAGGGTTGTCGTTACCAGAAGCGTGGAAGGATGATGCACAAAAGGAAAAGTCCCAATGCGTTGGACTGACGAAGTGAAAAACGCAACAAAACTACAGCACCCTTCCCTTCGAGCCGCGAAGTGCAGGGATGAATGGAAAGGTGAATGGAAAGGAAAGGAAAAACTTTCATCGTATACAATGAAATTTAGCGAGCACATTTTTTTTTTAATTCATTTGTATTGATTTCACAAGTAAAAAAAAACTTTTGCCTAGTTCTGTATTATTTTTTTACCTCTTAATGAATCCTCTTTTTTAATTTGAAAACAAGTTCTCAAGAAGCTAGCTTGCTTGTTTAGTACTCACACGTCTTTGGCATTATGTGAGGTGGATATTCTTACGGACTACATTTGATTGTATTTACTTATTTGTTTCACGACACCTCAGTGTCCTTTGAATAATAAAGTAAACATAAGTGCATAAAACATGTTAATTTTAATACTTAAAATTATTGACATATGTAAATACAATACACAAAATTAATTGTAAAATAACATAAATTATACAATAAAAACATAAGTTGTAACAATGGTTCGAGAAAGCGGTACAAACATTTACAATAGTAAAATGTAAAAATATATTTATTGTTCTATTAGAACTTGGTAGCTGTTCAATATATATTTTGAGCTATCTCGAGGTGATAAGTGTAACAAAACGGCGTTCTATAGTTCGGAAATTCTAGGATGAGTCCTGTGACAGCTCACAAATTTGCCCCAATACAACCTTGTAACGATGTTCAGTAATTTTAATTATTTTATCAACTTTAATATAAGCCTCAATTCTAATAAATAGTGAGTTATTTAGGTAAATACATTACATAAGGTTGTATTGGGGCAAATTTGTGAGCAGTCACAGGACTCATCCTAGATTTTCCGAACTATAGTAGTTTTTTTTGTTTGTTTTAAAATACTCTAATTCGATTATGTATGTAGTTCTGAAATATTCACAGAGAAGTTTAAAGATTTACTTCTTAGTATTTATGAATATCGAAATTCAATATATGCCCGTAATATATGATGACGTGTAATGTCAAATAAAGCCAGTTTTTTATACTAATTTTAATCTCCGGAAACTCTTATTTAACGGAAAAGGCTAAAATGGAATACTTAGCAACAGTAGTGTGTATAAACTTTTATGTGCTGACTGTGATAATTTCTATATATGAAAGACAGGAAGATCTTTTGAAAAGAGATTTCGTGAATACAAATCCGCCTTAACAAATCCTCTAATTTATTCTGAAATGGCTAGTAATTGTCACCGTGAAAACCATACATTTTCTATCGATAATGCCAAATTCTCACATATAAAAAGTAACGGAAATAAATTGGACAGATTAGATGCCTTAGACATTTCTAAGTCAGTGCATCGGGGCGAACATCTGGCAAACACATATATTCCAAGAATCTCGCCGCTGCTCGCAGAGGTTGTCTCCTCCCTCCCTTCACCCACAGACCCCAGCCCGAATGTTTACCGTTAGAAGCGTGTATGTCGGTGTCAGTTCGAATAGAATTCAGTTTTGTTTGTGCTCCCTTGATGATGAAGTGAAAGCCTTGAAACCGGTAGGGTTATACCGTTACAAAAAGTGGAATAAACAGTGTTTGATAAAACAAATTACAATACAATAATATCTTTCATTGTTTGTTAAAAATGAGGGATATTGTAATGGTGCATCGACGGTGGGTGAAATAAATATATATATAATATAAGTACGTGCTCTCCAAAAATTGACATAGTATTTGAAAAACTGCATGCGATTATTAAATAATGTTTAGCAACCATTAGGAACGTAAAAAATACTATATACACAATAGAAATAAATACATTTGCTCGTAATTTTTACCGAATAACTCTACGATTTATGGACATCCGCTGGTTAAAATTTCCTGAAACTTTTTTTAGCTCTATAGTATGGAATTAAGAATTTTAAATAGTTTTGTGCTCAGCTTAATGTCAAAATTGTGAACGTGGTGCGTTAAGATCACCTGATCACAAATATTAACTTCCCTGTTCAGGCAAACCGAGCAAACGTACCCAGTTATTTTAATCACGCATTTACGAGTATCGACCTTATCAGCTCTATAGTATGGAATTAAAATTTTTAAATAGTTTTGTGCTCAGCTAAATGTCAGAATTGTGAATGTGGTGCGTTAAGATCACCTGATCACAAATATAAACCTCCCTGTTCAGGCAAACCGAGCAAACGTACCCAGTTATTTTAATCACGCATTTACGAGTATCGACCTTATCTTACATTTAGGCAGTGAAAAGGTTCAAAATATAAATGCATTTAAAAAGCTTAAAAAAATAGTTTTTTTTATAAAAATGTTGTAACTAATTAGATGCGCCCTTGGAATGACTATTACTGAATTATTTTATTATTATTGAACAGTTTTCATAAAATTTAACGCAAATCAGTTTACATGAAAATCACTGAAAGTGTTTTATTATTCCCTGAATAACCTTCAAATTAACTATTGCACTAAAATAAATCGACCAAAGTAATAAAATAAATTTTATGATCCATATTATTTCATCACTAATAAAACTGAATAACGATGGAAATATTTTTTAAATTCCGTTGTTTCTAGAATTAATTTAATTGATAAATTTGGATTTTTATTAAGAATAATAAATCAATTCTTGAAATCATTTAAAAATTTTATTCCTTCGTATTCAATGCATCTGAATTGAAGATGCGGATATACTATATTGAAGATTGTCATCGAGAAACAGAACTTTCAGTTCGTCATTATACTTAAACAACACTACTCTCGAACAAAGACAACAACTCTCGTAGTATTTTTACCAGACGAACTTTTTTACCAGACTGGAAGCCTTTTTCATCTTTATTATTTTAGGATACTACATGAAATCGAACCCGCAGCCCCCGGGTCGAAAGACAAACGTTCTACTAAGTAGACCACGGAGATCGTCATTCTAATCAAACATATTTTCGAAGCTATTATTTGAAGTCAAACAAGCTTAATTTATTTTGTCAATTTACAACTTAGTGAGTAAAATATGTATGTATTTAGTTTTATTCACTGAAATCAATAACTATCTATGTTCCTAGTTTTATCAGATGTGATCTATTCGTACCTATATTTAAAAATTACTACTAAACTTAAAATATTTTTCATCCCTACCATTTGTACAAGTATCATTTTATTTATTTATTTAACACTTTTATTGCAAATACAATCTGGTGGGTTTATTGCCAGTCGGAAATCTCTTCCAACCAACCAGACTCATTTTCATACCCTTACATATTTTTCTTGAGTTTGTTTTTTTTTTTGTTTAAATTCATTGTTATTTTATTTCACAACACGTTAGAAACGTTCGTGGATGTTAAATATTATATATTATCAAAAAGCTGGTAATTATAATAATGAAAAAAGTTAAATTCAAACCGTCAAAAGGAACACTCTCCTCAGGGGTGCTGATATAATATATCAGGGCTCCTGAGGAGTCTGCCCCTATTGTTATGTTAGTATTATTAAAAAAAGAAATATTGAAAGGTGTCGGCAGCGACCATTGGATTCGGCACGTCCCAGCAAATGTATGCGTTTAAAAAAATATTATTTCGGTAGAAAATTTACCAAGGGAAGAAGATCTACAAAGAAAACTTTGTAGATCTCCTGATATGTGATTGTTCTCACACGTTTGGCTTAAGCAGGAATGTATTGTATGTGTGTAGTGTTCAAACATATTGGAAGAATTTAAACAAATAAATTTTTAGATAAAACAACTAATGACGTTTAGCTTGTAAACAAGCACTTTTTCAGATAAAATTTCAAAATAACTGTTTACTGAAACAATTTATTACAGGATTTATTTAGCAATAGTTATTAAATCTATCTCTGAGAAGAAAATCTATGACTAGTCGCTGCTATAAATCGGTCTCAACAATACATAAATATTTTCTAAGTATGAAAAGAACAATTATTTATAGTTTAATTCATTGTTGTTCTGTTATACTAAGCATGTATATCTTCTAACTAAATAAAACTCTTTAAGATCCAATTATGAAAGTACATATCAATGATCTCAGTAAGATACAGGTAAAAGCTTACTTTATTGGGGAGACTAAAAAAGAAAGGCAGATTTATATAAATTGAGTGCCCACCTTTTATATTACTTTTTTTTTATTTGTCTTGTTTCATAAATGATGTATTCATACATTTACTTGTCATGTGACTATGTATACATACATTTACTTGTCATGTGACTATATATACATACATTTACTTGTCATGTGACTATGTATTCATACATTTACTTGTCATGTATTCATACATTTACTTGTCATTTGACTATGTGTACATACATTTACTTGTCATGTAAATAAATAAATGACGTATACATACATGAACAGAAAGGCGTAGAAATGCTTATTTTATGAATAAATTTCAGGTTAAAAGTTTATAATCTACACACAAGCCTATACAAAACGACGGTATATTTACTTAACTTAAAAAAACCTGTTGGCATCGTACAGGATTAATCGATGTACTCTTGATGTGCGTATGTGCGTCAAACAAGTATGTAACAAATATCTCGAAACAAGTGCAGAAATATGTCTATCGTATATGATATATAAATGTCAACTAATTCTAAAATTTAGTTTTTTCCAATTAAAGAACCTGAAGATGTAGATTTAGACCCAAATTCATAGTTCAAACTTAACTGTTTTTTACTGAAGAATTTAATATTTGGAGATAAATTTTGTACAATATTTGTCGTAGCTTCTTAAAATAAAGCTGTCAAATGGTTTAATTACCTCATTTTAAAGTTTAGTGAGTATGAGGTCCGACTCCAAATACAAATCGTAACATTTTAAGGTTCGAAATTAGTATTTAGTGTTTAGGTTGGATTTTGGATATTCAGAATTCGGGTTTCAGAAATGAAATTATATTTTTTCAAGAAATAAAATAAAACTACATCACAATGAAAAAGTAAAATATACTTACTTACATAAAATTGATGCCAAGTTGAATTAAAAAACCAAAACCTTTTTTATGTTATTTAAATTTTCGAGCTTATGAATTTTATTTGTTGTATTTTTTCACCAATGCCTTATTCTGAACTTATCTTCATATCACTTTCGTAACATAAACCAAAATAATAGTTTGATATGGTACATATACAAAGTAAACGGTTGATTTTAAAATACGGGAATGGTTTCAAGTTAAATATTTTAAACTGTGATTTTCCATTTAATGAGTTAAAATAGTACAATATTGTTTCTGTATAATTTGGTTTAAAGCCGTAACAATATAAGTTTATCTAAATTATAATTGCACAGTCACACTAGACTATAACATGTGTTTGTTTACATAAACTCAAATGTTTATTGTTGTCACAAAACTAAACTTTGTTATAGACACAAGTTAAATTAACGTTTAATTTAGATCATAAGATACGCTTGAGAATAACACTAATATTTATTCTCTCATAATGAACGTTTAGATAATTACAAAAACAAACTTTTTCCGTTGAAAAATCATTCACATTTCGCTGACATATCGCTAACAAATCCACTCCATACCGTTTCAGTCGATGACCGAAGTTATACTGACAAATTTACGCTGAAATTACATATACTGAAGGAAAAGGGAGACGAGCCAAAACATGCTGAAATGTCGTGTTTCTGAAAATGTTTTATATCTTAGGAAAATAACAATGAAACATAAATAAAAAAACACTTTATATCCGTCAATCTCACAGGTTTTTTTTTAAAAACACAAGAAGTTAAAATTTCTTTTGGATCTCGAAATAAAGAAATAAATGGGGAGTACTAGTTTTTAAATACTGGCGCTATCAATTTCGGAACATATTCCAACAATGATTTATATTTTTCGTGGATATCACAAGCAACGGTCGTCGGAAACACTTTATGGATCTTTCGTTATTAACAGGTAAATAAAAAAGCACGGTTAGACGATGTATTAAAGAATACGAAGAAAATGGGGGAAAATTCACAACTCCAGGCAAAAAAGGAAGGGTCGCCTTAAAAAAGAATTGGACGATTTCAATATCTGTGCCATTCGCCAACAGATTAGAAACTTAAAACAACTTTCGAAATTTATTTCAAATTTTCCTTAATTAGCTTAAGCAAAATGATTTTGTTAACTCAGAAATTCAACGGAATATAGTGAAATACCATTTATACTCTTTTTATATTAAATTTTATATTATAGATGAACTTACATCAAAACGGCTAGTGTTTATTTTTATTATAGTGAAATACCATTTATATTAAATTTTATATTATAGATGAACTTACATCAAAACGGCTAGTGTTTATTTTTATTATAGTGAAATACCATTTATATTAAATTTTATATTATAGATGAACTTACATCAAAACGGCTAGTGTTTATTTTTATTATAGTGAAATACCATTTATATTAAATTTTATATTATAGATGAACTTACATCAAAACGGCTAGTGTTTATTTTTATTATAGTGAAATACCATTTATATTAAATTTTATATTATAGATGAACTTACATCAAAACGGCTAGTGTTTATTTTTTCCGACAATTTTTTTTGTGGGTTAGTGCATTTTTGCAATTAGCTATACATAACTACGGTTTTGCCAGTCAGGCGATCGCAGCGCCCTCATTTATTTTCAACTCTTTTTTGACAGACTTTATATACCAGGTTATTTTACAAACCATCACGGGTTTGTAACAACCACAGCTTTGGATGTGGTGGTTATAAACCCGTGATACTGATAAACTCTTTAATTTAGCGATGCTTGTTAATACATTGGGCTCGTGAGGGTCACGGATCCGTGATGACTGTTAAATAAACCGATCTCACTTCAAGTATACAAAAGCACTCTTCTATGCATACTAACTAATTTCAAAGAATTTTTTATACGGGCTCCTATTCATTCAGCTCAACTTCAGAAATATGTATTCCTGGGCTTATTAATATCTTCCAACCAATCAGAAAAATGTGAAAGAGGCATAGGTAAAAAAAAATATTTGGCTAGCAATGGGAATTGAAGCTTGAACTCTCAGACTGGAATACAGACGCCTTACCTACTAGGCCATGAAGTTTGACATTCAAATATTGATAACTCATTTATTTAAATCATCTTACTAAACGGGCTTTAGGTTTATTTAAATATTTTTTTTTAAATCAATATCAAACTGAAAATGTTCAGTAATACATGAAAATTGTTTGATTTTATTTCACTTATCTTTTTATACTTGCCGTTTACATTCAACGAGCGTCTTCAGAATTTATTAAATTTTTTACCGATTTGTAACCAATTTAAAGGTGCAATCAAATTTAAGGTATAAAAGTAACTTAAACATTAAACTCCATTTATTAATTTATTTTTTCAGGTCCTTTGCTCATTACAGTTTTCCCTAATTGGTACAAGGACCAAACATAACAAGTACAAACAAAAACATGTATAAAACAGTTCAACATTTTTAGACTTATAAAAACTATTGTAGAAATGTTCATGTTACACTAAAACACTATGACAAAATGTAGCCTGTAAGATATTATAAAAAATAAGTAATTTGAAGTACTACACTAAATTCAAGATATTATTCCTGAAGGAGCTGAGTGACACATGAAACACGTCTATATGTGGACACACACGGTTAAACAGTGTGATTGCTCTACCTTATGGCATCTCCAAAAGCGGGTTGGTTCGATTTACAATAGGTTGATAGAATATTATATGGGAGCATGTCTCAAATAATTATCCGGAACATACAAACCATGACTATTCAGGGCGGATGGGCTAACTAAATGATCTCTGAGCAAACAAAAAAAATGGACACACACTCGAAGAATTATTCAATTAACTTAAAATGAAACAAGTGCTGAAAGTAAAACTACAACTTCAATAATTAATGAAAAGTTCAGTTTTCAATAAGATATTAACGTCTGAAGTTACAAATTGAAGGATAATAAATTATTCTTAGATAATTTGAATATTTTATAATAAATTGTTTCATGAATTGACGCGTGTTTCTAACTCCTATTTTGAGACTATTTTCAAGCGCAATGATCCCGGCTTATTACGAGAGCAATGCTTAGTTCCAAATTGTGAATTGAACTAGTGAAAAAACAAAGTAATTTATGATTTTTTTTTAATAGAGTCGTGCTAAGTTGAAACCGAAACATTTGATAAATAATAGATGACTTCATAAAATCAACTGTAATATCGTTTATTTGAATGAACGGAAATGAGACGTTTGTTTAAACTTGGTTTATAAAGCATAATTTATAAACAATAGCATCGTCGGATATAACTGGTAGCTTTACAGTTTCCCAGATAAGTGGAATATTCATAGCTTTAAATATTTACTCACATCATATATTCATATGATATAAGGACTTGAATAGAGGCAGACTGGCAATTGAAATAGACTCAGGAAATTTAGGAAAAATACTTCGCATATTTACCTCGTATTTATTTACATTAGACGATTATTTAATAATTTGATTATCGATGATAAAATGTTTGTAACATCATCTTTACTGAAAAAGCAATAGAAAAACTCTGAATTTCATGTCATTTACATCAGTGGTCCCCAACCTTTTTGTCGCCGCGGACCGGTCAACGTTTCATAATTTTACCGCGGCCCACTTGGGGGGGGGGGGACACATTAAATATAGTTTTTTTTTTTAATTTAATAGCAATATATTTGTACAATATTTAATAATAAAATTTACAACTGTGTTACATAAGTTATAGTGACAAATAATAGTAGAGAAAACACAAGGTTTGTGGGAAAAATGAAGAAAAAATATATAATAACAATGAAGGATTATTAAGTTTCAGATAATTTTTTAATTTTCTTTTGGATTCATGGGTATTTTCAATATTTTTAAGGTTCAACGGAAGGTTGAAAGTATTTTTTTCCAAGATAGAGAAAAGAATTTTGAGAATGCTTAGGGTTTAATATCGGGATTTTAATGTTATTCTGATATCTTGCAGATATATTCACTTGAAAGTTATTTATCTATTTTCTTTAAAAGATTTCATGTTGAAGTTTTATGTGTTTTGATTTAAAAATTTTAATTGAATCGTGTTTAAACATGCCTTCAAAATAAAATACAGTTACCCCTTAAAATGAATAAAAACAGATTTAATATTTTAACTTAATGCTAAATCAATGAGAACCCTGAGCTTGCTTCATTGAAACGAGATGGTTCCATCTGGGGGTAATAGGAGATTGTGACACCCGAAGTGTCTTGCTTTTGTCCAGTTTATTTCTTTGTTTTGTTTTGGTTCCTGTCACTACAGAAAACCCCGCTTCACATATTGTAGATAGGATGTCGGAAATGGCAATAGGGATTTTAGTGCTGTGGTGGCAATCTCAGGGTATTCCGCCATGACTCTAATCCTGAACACCGGCAGAGTTGTTGTCTCGAACATAGTTTTAAGGCTGCCGTCATTTGCAATATCCAGCAGTTGATCTTCTTCTTTCGCAGGCATGCTAGATTCGCGTGGTTTATTGATAAATGGGTCCCGAATCCATTCCTTGCCAGTTCGTGGGTCTTTTGTGGTTGGGAAGTAACGCTCAAACTCTTTTAAAAGTAAAGACAGGTGATTTCGCACCAACTGGGAGAATGAATGCTCTGGCTCAGTCTCGCCTAAAATCCCCGCTAATGTCTGATACAATGAATGATACAATGCGTAGATTCACTCTCAGGTGCAACCTCCTTAATCCGAGCAGTTAAACCAGACAGTCGTCCGGTCATGGCAGCAGCTCCGTCTGTGCATATGCCGACACAAAAGGACCATTTTAGTTTTCCTGATATATAACCATCCAGTGCCTTGAACAGTTCTGCTCCTGTGATATTGGTTGGCAAAGATAATGCACATAACACATCCTCATGCACATCCTCCTCATATAGATATCGCACATAAACAAGTAGTATTGCCTTGTTGTCGATATCTGTAGATTCGTCGACCTGGAGTGCGTACCACGGTGATGTATTAATCCTCTTCAACAATTGTGTCTCAATGTCTTCGGCTATTTCCTCAATGCGCGTAGTCACAGTGCTAGCCGACAAAGGCACATGTGCTATCTTTTCCACAGCAGTCTATCCTAGAAGTTCACGGTAAATATCTTTAGTGGAGGGCAAGATCAATTCTTCACCGATATTGAATGGCTTTTTAGCCTTAGCAATACTCTCGACTCGATATTCGATCTCGACTCGATCTCGACTCGATCTACGTCTCGACTCGATCTTCGATCGACAGAGGACGAATGTTGACATCTTATGTATATATAAAGTACTCGTATATAAAATATATAGTATTTGCCTTGTTTAAGTTACGGCAAGACCGCCTTCGGAATCAAGGACGACTCCGCATGCGGCATGCATATACAATAGTATGGTAGTGTGGTGTTTTATTTCGAAGGTATTGTCGGAAGGTCGGTGGTAACTTAGCGTGAAGGGGTTTTCAACGGAATAATTATTTTAAGCTATAATTAAGTTTTATTGGGTATGTTCGATTTTTCAAAAGTAATTTTGATTTTTAAGCAGGCCCTTGCGCGGCCCAGTACCATTTGATCCACGGCCCGGTACCGGGCCGCGACCCGGGGGTTGGGGACCACTGATTTACATGACGGGCTTCTTTCTAATTTTGGTTTATAGAATCCTTTCTCTTTCCTTTGATTGAATATATTTCACTTCGATATTTATGATTTATTCTTATCATGATTTTTTTACAAATAAATATAGTTTAAATATTTTTCCCGTCATTTGACTTTATTTATTTACGTTTGTCTGGTTGGTTGAAAGAGATTTCCACCTGGCAATACGCCCGCCAAATCCTTATACAATGAAGAGTTAAAATAAATAACAAAATTCCTCATTTTGCTTAAGAGATCTTCGAAAAGCAATTGAGTTAAGGATTTTAAAAACCGTTTCAGGGTATATTATATTTTAACTAAAAAAATATCTCTCGCGGTATACTTATTTTGACGAAAATATGTTCGTACATTCATAAGTCATAAAAATGTACTTGTAAACCAACGGATGCTAATTATATTTCTGCAAAATATGAAAGCAGCATTCCATGCAATTTTTCATGATTCTTACCCATTTTTTTCCGTATTGTATTGTATTATATATACTCGCAACGTTATCAGAAATTCCGTCGTAAAAGTGTAGGGGGACCTAATAGTTCTTCATTTTTTTCTGCGAAATATTTCCCTGTCCGTGGAGTTATGATCAAATAAGGTGTTTTTTTTTAAACCGTACGCTAAATACTTCTGAACATTTGCACATGGCTAATCGGGAAATTTCCGGAATCCCCTCGATCCAGTCCAGCTCTGGACTAAACCTGAGAATAAGTAAATGAGAAACTAAACCATAAAATCCTGGGGTCACCACCAAAAGATGGTAAGTATCAAAAACATGTTATGGACAAGTCACCGTTTTAAAGTATGGCAAGTTTATTTCTTAACGATAGTTATATTGCGTTCTTACAATCTTTTACTAGGTTTTTTTTTGTGTTATCTCCAGTGTTATTATGCAAATCGATCCAAGTAGCGCACTTGTCTTAAAAATAACTGTTAAGTAGTGCCGTTACTACTTTTTACACTGCCGTAACAATGTAACTTTTTCAAAATAGCTTAAAGAAAACTGAATATTCTGATAACTGTTGCTAATTTAAAATTATTCCTAATACTTTTATGCAAATATGAAACATTTAAATTGGGACGTCAGTCTTAACACATCAAGCGAAAGTTCCGATGGCAAAGAAATCAACGTAACAAGACTGTAGGCAAGTTTAATTTACTCAGTCTTTCGTTTGATAGACTTACGTGTAACATATTTCATAGAAATTGAGGTATAACAGCGAAACTAGCACGAATTTTCTCATTTTTTAGCACTTCACGAATAGATAATTAGTTTTTTTTCCATATCCAGAAACGGCATCTTATCCATTTTTTTTTCTTTTTGTAATAACTCAAGAATTTTTAGCTGTTTACAATCACTTCACAAGATTTCTTTGCAGTCTCAAAGTTTCCAAGTTACCAGTATCACTAGTTTGCGTTTCGGAGACATTGTTCTTGTAAATAAGGGTTATTCGAACACAAACGCAGAGATACCGGGACCTGGTAAGCTTAAGGCCGAGGCCACACCAAAGTGCTTCGTTAGGTTTTTAGCTAGGTTTTACGTGACTCATATACTAGGTGACTTCATGTCTTACCACACCAAAGTGCTTCGCACAAATTCATTTGACATTTGGGAGCGGTTGAGTCAACAAACGATGCCACTCTCAAAACTAAACAATTTCATTGCAACTTTATTCACTTAGTGTGCAATCATCTTTATTTATTTCCTAAGCAACTTCATTACATTTACCACTAATGACGACCAAATCAAGAATTTGATCGAGAATAATAAGTGTTCTACTTTAAAAAATGCTGTTATGCTGAAAGTGTCAAAAACAAAGAGCATTTGGTGCGATTTTTCGTTAGAATTTAAATTAAAGAAAATAAATTACTTTTCGGATAACTCACTAAAAGAGACAAAAATAGCGGAATACAATGAACCCAACACAATACGAAAGCAAACCTATTTAATTTATCCCTGTAAGAACAACTTTTTCCCCTTTTATCTTGTAACGAGTCAAAGTCGTAAGAAAGTCTACACAATGCCCATACTGATAGACGATTTTATAACTACTTTACTGTCACAAATTTTCAACCTAGAACCTCTATTCCGTTCCAGTCTCACACGTTACCGATCTTTTCAAAAGACCCGTAAGGTCTAACTTTATATAAAAGTATAAAAATTCAATAACAATAGTGAATAAATTTTGATATTTATTCGATTGTTTGTCACATGCAAATTGTGGAATCCATTATCATGTTCGTCGACAAATATTTATATTTTCTGTGATAATATTCCATAATTCTCTGACTTATGATATATACTATATTTACATTTTGCAATATTATTACGTAAGCTAAAATATTTCAGTAAACAACGTTTATTTATAATAAAAATATAATTTATATACAAAGCAAAAACAATTAAACATTATTCATAGCGAAATCAAATCAAATTATTTGAATTAATTTTATATTCCATGGACATCTTTTAATAATAAAATAAATAATAAACTCTCAAATAAATCCCCGAGAAAGGGAATAACTGTACACGTGTCGCGGGAAAGATGAATTATTTGAACAATAAAGTAAATTATTATTAAATATTATAATATGGAGTACCACAAAGCTAACGCTGAAACCTTTGATAAAGTCCTCAGTGAGATACAGGCAAAATCTTACTTTACTGGGGACACGACAAATAAAAGGCAACAAACCCAGATCCATTAAAATTGTGTGTCCAAATTAAATGACCTGTTGTTTTTTTACAAATGATGTATATTTCTTGTCATGTGTAAAATAAAAAAATAAAAAAATATGGACAATTTATTACGGTTTACTTATCGTATTTCTAATCGTGCGGAAGGTCGTCAGTTCGGACACAGCGACTTTCTTGAACAACACAGGCATTTTTTCCGCATATTATTCGGTATATAAGGATACCCATGACTTTTAAATAAATAAGGTGGAGCATCACTATTGAGCTTTGCCGTTGCGTTTGGTCTTAAGACGTGAAATGGTCTGCCTTTTAGTGTGATATGAGATATGGGTGGTGTGTGCAGCTTTAAGAAACACTTAAAGATAACCTTTTTTGGGAGGACTTATAAAAAATATATTATTGTATATTAACACCAGACCTAAAGCCGAATGTGTTACTATCTCATATCGGAAGATTTATAAAAGTTTCTATGTAAGTTTTCAGCGGTTTTCTTACCAAATATGTTTATTTAAACATATGCAGATGTGAAAAATAAGTCAATTTAATAGCACTTTCCTATCCTTAATCTTTAAATAATAGTTACAGTACCCGGCGGTAAGTAATACACATCATTTGTACAAACGATGTGTATTACTTACCGTCAGGTACTGTAGTTGATTCTCGAGTTGGAATGCCCTTGAGGAGAGTGCTCTCTAAATGAGAGTATACTAAATTATCTAGTCTAATGGTCGCATCTACTACTTTCTTATCCTTATTACGTAACTATAATATATTGCGTAATGGCCCTTGAAGAGAGTATACTCTCTAAACGATGTTTGATATTTTTTTTATAATTTATTTATCTCAATAAATTTTATAAATATAAAATTTGTGAAAAAAAACAGGTAATTTAAAGTGGACACACAATTTTAACAGATCTGGGTTTGTTGCCTTTCATTTGTCGTGTCCCCAGTAAATTAGGTTTTGCCTGTATCTTACTGAAAAATAAATAAATATTTATTTCCAATTTTTTATTATACGATACCCTGTTGCATACTCTCATCAACTCGATAAACAGTCACATTAAATTACATATGCACATATCACGCGAATCAAACCCTTCACACTTCAATCACTCCAAACAGACCAAAAAGTTCATTCTTAATGTACCGCACATAATCATCAAATACACACCTCACTCAAGAGTTCACACAAACCTTTGCCACAAGTAATTTAATTGTTATTTAGCCTTTTATCATTATTATTATTATTATTGCCCTCCATTCCTAATCAACTCAACAGCTTTAAAAATAGATTTGGCTTGTTTCGCTCGGCCTCCGTGCCACTATCAGTATCGGTAAGCAAGGAAGGACAAGCGACATGAGTGTGTAACATATATAATATACGTAATGCACACAACATAAGATATGCCAGCTGATTAGTGATAATCGACAGCTGATTTTTTAAACAAACGAAGACATTACGAGACAGAATGAAGTCATGTGAATCAACAGATACCACTCACATTTAACATGAAACGGCATATTTTCATAACACATTTTTCCAATAATTAAGATCATCTGATGTTTGTCGTTGTACAAATTGATTTATTGCTCAATGACTATTTCATGCCTTCTTCCTTGCACTGTCTCAACTCATTGCCTAGGTAGGCTGTTGTGGTCGGCTCTTCTCGTTCTCAGGCTGTATATTCTTCGGTTCTGGGTGTCGCTTTCATCTAGGCGGTTTCTCTGCAAGATTTTGAAGCATTGAGTCATCCAGGAGTTCTTTGGTCTTCCTCTGGACGGCTGTCGAGGAAGATCCACAGACATTGCTTGATTTACAGTATGGTCTGGTGGTCTTCATCTTATGTGCCCGTACCATCTCAGCTGTCGCTCTGACTATTTCATACCGTTAAATAAAACAGTTAAAAACCTAGGAGTGTTAGTAGATAACATCCTCATGGCTAGATAAAATAAATGGAGTAAGTCGAAGGATCTTTTTCAGCCTTCATTCCTTTAACGTGTTCCCCGCGGGAAGCACAAACGCCTGTGATCTGACGACAATCCAAGTTTCAAATCACAAATACTTAAAAAAAATTACACAAAACCGGAATAAAAATTGAACTAAAATTTAAAATAATCTTTATTCTAGCGATATCTCTGAAAACCTTGTCAAATAATATATTAGTTTATGAGATATTGTTGAATAAACAGAGCGCCGAATTTTTTTGGTTTCTAAATATTTCCACCATTAACGACCTGTCGCGCGGATCGAGTCCTGCGATGGGTCTCTCTTACGTAAATAAACATTACTAAGTCTCTCTTACGTAAATAAACATTACTAGTGCTATATGCATTTGATTGGGTGAGTGTCATGAAGCATTGATTTGATCGTAGCATTCCTTTGTTTATTTTACGTAATGTTTAGTTTATCTCCTTTATTTAATGAGTCTCCTTAAGAGTAATGACTATTATTTATTATCAGAAAATTACTTAAGTGTCATGTTTACTTGGTGTTGTAATCAAATATCAGTGGTTATAAACAAAATATGTGTTTAAACTTAGAAATTAAAAAACGCTGAAATTGTGCCGCGCACAGGATTCGTGGAATTTGATTTTTAACGCGGTGAACAGGTTAAAGTGCTTCTAAGATTCCTGTCTATTAACACCAAAATTTTACTCGTGCAATATCTGTTTGTTCCGATTTAAGACCATGCAGACATTTATTTGAATATTACGCAGAAACAGCTGGGCAAACCACAGCGTATTCAAAGTGTTTGTCTGAGATTTATTTTTAACGTGAGAAAGTGCAATCACATCCCTTCATACCAGAAGGATCTGAACTGGTTGAACGTGAGAAAAAGATGCAAAATGCACATACTTTTAATATTGTATAATATCCTTAACCGTCTCGTCGCCCCCTCTTTCTCGCCGAAAATATTCAGCATCTTTTCGATCACGAACTTGCTCTCAGCTGGAACAGAGGCTGTTTTTTTTATTTAGTCCATTACTGTCCATGTAGTGAGACTCTGGAACCCTCGCATAATGGATTTGCTCCGTCATTGTCATGTTTTAAAAAGCGACTGAAAATGTTTTGATCAAGTCCCTAAAATAACTCGTTTTATTTCTGATTTTTCTTTCCTTTCCACCAACCCGTCATTTGATTGATGATATTTCACTTTTATTTTTACTATACATTAATTTTATAATTATAGTATTCATTAATTTTGTAAAATGTGAATATTTTTTTTTCAGCCGTGTAACTTGTTTTATTTAATTTTGTGTGGTTAATTGGAAGAGATTGCCAACTGGCCATAACCTCACCTGATTATTTTACAATGAAGTGTTATATATATGAATAAAGCGCAAACTATAATTACTTATCTATATAAATAAAAATGTAAATGTTCGTATATAGAAAATGTCTAATCTCCGAAAGTTCTCTACCGATCGCTTTGAAATTTTGACAAAAGTTGGCATTTGTATACAGAAATGTTTATATATTTTTATTTATATATCGGTGTATATAAAAATTGGGAACGGAAAGGTGCCGGTTGATATGACCTCAGGACGAAATTCACTGTCTCATAACTTCTGCAATTTAGTGATGTCAAAAGAAGAATTGGTTTAAAAAGTATTTCCCTACATTCAAATCAATTATAAGAATCACGATTGGCTGTGTGAACGAGCTATTGTTGCCGCCAAGAACAAAGACGTCTACGAACTTAACAGTATTATTCAGTTCCTTTTTTAATGTTTCGCAATTTCATATGGTTTTCTTATAACTTTCTTTCTTCTTTTTCAGTGCAATCGATCTTTCATTTTAATTCAAATCATATCGTAAATTGACCTCTTGGAGTGACGCGATCATTTGCAAGCACGGCGATGAATGCGGCATACTGAGAGTGGTTGAAAGACATCAAATATATTGTATACCCACAAGCATTGTGAAATTAAACATATTAGAAACGTGTGCTTTCTCTTTTCTTTCTTTTAAATAAATAAATAAATATTAGGTTTATTGACAGCAACATAGTATGTACAAGATCAAATCTGAATAACATTTCTAAAAACACATAAATTGCTGACAATACATCAGACGCAGAAGCTATCAAAAGGTCTGGGCTCATCTAATAGCATCCCCTCGGCCAAAATACACCCCACCAATATAGGGCGAACCCAGCCACGGGGACACCAGATGTTTTTCAGCCCACACACCTTTTCCATTTAACCAGACTGAGCCACAGCAACGCGTTGCCGAGTACAGCTAGTACTTAATAAAATTATTGACAACTCATATTTAACAAAAAAAAATCTGAAAGGAACCAAACAATAAAACACAAAGGAGAGTATTATCAGAATTATTATACTACAGTAAATAATTCAAATATTTTAAACAAATACTAAGTCTCTTCACAATTTTTTTTTTAATATTTACTTAGATAAAGCAATTTAAGTAAGCCTTTGAAAAAAAAACCATTTCTCAAAAACAAGCCGACCACTGGGAAAGGTTGTCAGTAATGGGAAATTTATAACGAACAAGTTAATCCCTACATGAATCGGAGAAGTTCTATCTATTTAAAAAAATGTACAAAAGTAACGGGAATATCGCATACAGGCGGCTCTCGACTTTCGCACATAATTGGTTCCTGAAAATGTGTGCAAATGTTGAATGTTCGAAAGTAGAAAGATGTAAAAAAACATCAAAAATTGTATTTTAAAATATTTATTTATCAATAATACGAGTATATTAAATATATTTATTTATCAATATACATAATTAAGTTAACGAGGCGTGTTGAAGTGCTTTCATGTGTTTTCTTTATAAACTTGTCAAGAGTTAGTTGAATACCACTCTTTTTTTTTTCCTTTCTTGATAAAGTTTTATAATATTGTAGGGTACCCACGTCCCTAAATATTGTTAACATGCAGGGTCAACGACCGATGAATCAACCTCTGGATATCTACAATTGTCACATACCAGAAACGTCAACACTGTTTACACGAAAATAATATTTACATCGCATTCCAAGGTAGAAAGAGAACATATCACGCCGTCTCGCCGTTTCGACAATAAATATCCTACCCACTGTAGTATCCGCAGCGCTTCCGACCACCTCAGCACGCGCAGGAGTGAGATCGAGATATACCTCGGACGCATTCACGCGTCCCGTTCTGAAATTCTATATATACCTACTTATCGATGAAAAAAGGCACTTGTTATTATTCGCTTGACCATTCATTTCTGTTTATTATTTACCGACTATTCACTCTCACTTTTATCGCATTCCTGAATCAACGTATTTTATTTTAAATACAAACAAATCAAAATCATCACGACGTATCAAATTAAGCATCCCGCTAAATTGATGACCCCGAACGAAAAGGAACACAGAATTCGACTAAAGCGAATACAGAGATGTCAACAACATCATTATCAGCACGTCCTACTAGGACACACGCTAATGGCCCTACGTACTTGAGATATATGTTCTCCATTGGGATCACATTCTTCCATGATAGCCACAAATTTGTCAAGGTGCATGAAGGCTTCATTCATATTTTTGGCTGTCAAAGTCTTGACGATTTTATCAGCTTCTTCCTCACTTTCATTGTGTATTTCATTTAACTCTTGTTGCTCAATTAAATATTCATTTGACAGAGATACTGAGTGAGATTCAATCAACTCATTAGGTTCTTCGTTGTTGACGTCCAAGTTTAGTTCATTCATTAGGCTAACTATTTCATCTGTGATAGTTTCCGGAGTTTCTTCAGAATTTATAAAATCACTCGTCATTTGTGGGCATAATTGTTTCCAGGAACCTTTCATTGTTAACTCTTTTATTTTAGCCCACGAGTCTCCAATATTGTTTATTGCGTTCCATATACGATTATTATAGTTCTTCCAAAAAAGTGGGAGCGACTGCATGGAAGCGAACAATTTTTGCATTATCGACAAAAATCTTAAAAAACTTGCATTTTTTTAAATGTGCGAAATAGCGAATTGTGCGAAAGTCGAGGACCGCCTGTATCCGTTTTAAAATCAGCAATATAAATTATAATGACACTATTCGAATGGCAGACAAACGGATATTCCGAGTATTTTGAAAAGTTTACAGTGGGACATACTTAGATAATGCGGATAGAGAAAATATATAAATTATAGGTTGGGTATAAAAAAGAGTGCAATGTACTGTCCTTAAATTTACAAGACTAACAAAACAGAAGTAATGTAAGGTAGATAAAAGAGTTATTTGATTGACCTATTTTTTAAAGTGACAACTTACAATATAACGGAAGCGCACTTAGAGCTATTTAATCACTCAACTGCGCTATAGAATTACTTGTAATATAATGCACCCCTTCTTTCTCCCTCTCTTCATTGTAACGTCACTGTACACATGTGATGATATTCATCTTTGCTCTGTACTCGTATCAGTTTTTATAAATTATAATCACAAAAAAATATCGTGATAAACCATAAATCAGTTCGTGAAGTGAATAGCAGTGGCGTAATCACATCAAGTTCGTTAAAACACCATAAGTCCCTTTAGACTTAAGATATATTTAAGATGTAGCTAATGTGCATTACTTAAAATTGCCTTAATATATCCGAAATATGCACACCATGTTAAGTTTTTAATGACATGTAATTATTGAAGTGTCGAAATAATAAGGGAAAAATCCGTCGCTTTATTCATATTATTATATTAAGAATTAGTTTCATCTAATCCGCAATATTAGACGTACTTAATTTTTGTGTTTCCGATGATAACGATTGTAAAAGAAATCATTATATTTTCTATTTACCAACTTGCAGATCTTATATCATGACTAAACAGTTAGTGACAGCGGTCAGCAATTTAGAGATATTGATCCGACTGAATGACACAGTGGATACGATCTCGACACCACTCTTTAGAAAAATCTTTCTTAATAATTCTTCATATAAATAATATTTAATAAATAAGATCCCACATTAAAGAACATAAATAATCCGCTTAATATGAAAGGTAAAAAAATAACTTTCATAAACTTCAGTTAATGGTTGACACATAAACTTAGTGAGAAGTTGATCGAAAATTGGTACCAGAGTCTAGATGAAATCGAGTTTTTACTTTTTAATATAAAAATTACATACGGGGGTAGGTCAATAAATTCACTGAATTGAAGAATTAAGGGATGATGCGGTAGTGCGCATGTTCTGATAATCTCACTCAATATTTATATATTCACTAAGTTTTAATCTAATTTTGACAGTATTGTTTAAGATATTGTCGGAAGAGCATGTCAAATGTTAATAATATTCAAAGTATGGAAAAAAAAATGTATCTCGCCGTCATAAAATTTCTTACAAAACAAGGGAAAACATTTTGGAAGATATATCATATTAGCGTTTTACGGGAACTGTTGCCCTGGAAAAACAATGGTTTATAAGTGACATAGTCTTTTAAGCAAGGGAGATAATCGATTGAAGACGACCTCCGACAAGGACGGTCTGTTGAGGCCACTTCTTCGAACTTCCACTTCTTCAAAAAGACCTTGTACTGGAAGATGCTTGCCTACACGAACAACAGCTTGCAGAGATAGTTGGAGTATCAGCACACCCATTTTGAATATCCTCCATCAACATCTAGGGATGTTAAAAGTCAGTGGAAGGTGGTTATCCAGAATATTCACGCCACTTCAAAAACAACGACGCTTCGAATGTTCACGATAGTTTTTGGACCTCTGAAGAAACAACATAGATGAGATTTGCCGATGAGCCGATTGTTACTGGAGAAGAAACTTAAGTTTATCATTATGAGCCTGAGTCAAAGCAGGAGTCCATGCATGGACATAAAAAGGGCACGCAGCTCCCTAAGAAGTTCAAAGTGTCGCAATCGGTTGGAAAAATTATGGCTACAAGTTTTTGGGATGCGGAAGGCACGCTGCTGATAGATTACAAAGATATAGGAATCATAATAGCTGGAGAGTACTACTCTGGTCTGCTGATGCAGTTAAAAGAAGCTGTAAAGTTGAAAAGGATAGGAAAATGGACAGAAGAGGTGCTGCTTTTGCATGACAGTACACTCGTGCAGAAAAGCAATTCTACATTGGCTCATCTTCACAACTGTGGCTTCCAAACGTTAAATCACCTTTTCTACAGCCCAGACCTGGCTCCGTCTGACTATTATTTGTTTCCTTCGAAAAAAAAAAAAGAATTTCGAGGGAAGACATTTACAGACGATGGAGAAGTTAAAAGTGCAATTTCGGCTTATTTTGAGAGCAAAAACAATTTTTTTTCGTGGGTATAAATAAACTTATTAAAAGATTTGAAAAATGTACTCTTCATTCCACGAATGTATTGACCTCCCCTCGTACACACATATCCCGGTAATGTTTTACTACCGGAAATAGAAGCGTTATACTAACTAGGCCACGGAGGTCTGTTTTTTGTCCTGCGCAACCTCTCGAGTGCATTTACACTAAGGTATTTTTTTCCATTATCATAAATATTTACTAACTTGATTGTAAAACTACTTCCATAAATTCAATATTTGTTAAATAAGACAACTATTTTACTGGAATTGTAATAAAGTATAATAAGAACGTTACGCTACTGGGCAATCAGAAAAAAATTTATTTTTTTTTTACAAATTTTCTCGAAGCGTTGAACTTTGAATAGTAAAAAAAAACAACGCGTTGAAGATTTGGCTAAATCATTAAAAATAAATGTGGTCATACGTACGAGTATATATTCTTTTATCGTGACTTCAGGTAACTTCGGATTACTTTTTTAATTTTTTTTACTCATTACTTCACCAGCATTGCCGGGTAGGGTATATGTATATAACATTAAAATGAATGAATATATATTTTTTATATTTTTTGCTTGTTTTTTTTTTGTTCGTTTATGTAATTAGTTTAAAAAATAATTATAAAGTAATTTTAACCAACAATATAAGATGTAAATAATGTTATGGCCTTTTGCAACGAAAACACTTTTAGAATTTCAACTGTGTAATTTTATTTGTATAATGGTTGAATTACATTGAAATATAATATTAACAGTATTTATAGAAGTAATAATAACGATGATGTTAACATCGTAGTGGTTTTAAGAATAATGATTGCTGCTTCAGATATGTCGTCCTATTTAATGCAAAGATAACCATACGCACGACCCTTCGATAGATTAAAAAGGAATGTTTCGGGTATGTTATCGATGCCCTTAAGGTCAAATCGATATCAGGCGATTTATCTCGTTAGCAGTTTTCTTCCATTTAGTGATACCAAATCTTTATCGAATTTGGATAGGAAACTGCCAACAAGATAATAAATTTAAACATAATACATTGAGTTAAGTTTGACATACATGTGATAACACTAATATTTATAGGTTCTAGATTACATAGCACAGATATGGTTGACATAGATAAGCTTGACATTGGTTTAGTATGATATATTGGAAGTGGATAAGAGTATATGATAAGGTAACATTGGTAGGGATACATTACAATAACTAGGATTTATAATATTTCCATCAATTAATCTCCACATAAGCAAAAAGTCTCCATGTTTGTTTGTTCATTTATATAATTTAAAAATTATTTCTAGCTTTATTTTAACCTTATAAACTTATATCTCTATTTTTACACCTATTTACATTTTTTACTTATTTATTTAACACTTTTATTGTTAATACAATCTGGCGGGCTTATTGCTAGGCGGCTTCAACAATATTTAAATCTATTATAAACATACCAGTATAAAACCCATAGAAAATGAAAAGTTCTGGTGCTCTTTCAAACTTTTTGGCATTTCGTGAAAAAAATTCAAAACTTTGTACATAATATAACTTATTTTGAATTTGTAAATTTTGGTAGCATATAGTCATCGCTACTATCGTGGCGTAATAATGAATCTACTTATTGCATATCTCATCGGTTTGGGTATACTTTGGCAACCATTTTTTATGAAACTTAAAAATATGGAGCTAGACAATCACAAAGATAACCAGTTACAAATGTGAATATGGAGTTAGACAAACACAAAAATAACCAGTTACAAATGTAAATATGGAGTTAGACAAACACAAAGATAACCAGTTACGAATGTAAATATGGAGTTAGACAAGCACAAAGATAACCAGTTACAAATGTAAATATGGAGTTAGACAAACACAAAGATAACCAGTTACAAATGTAAATAAATGCTTTGGACAAAATATTAATTTTCTGTCTCAGATCAAATATATAAATAAATAAATTTAGGTTTATTATAGAATAACACATCCAGAAGAGTAGAATAAAATATAAGAGAAAGAAGGGGTGGCATACAATCATGAACTTTTAAATTATTCTAAAGGTATCTTTTGAGAGCAATCTAAAAATATGACATTATTCTCCATGGAATGCGAACAGAGAAAATAATTACCCTCGTAAAATGCGACCAGAAAACACTGTCGTAGAATGCGAACATAATTATTGTCGTAGAATGCAAACAGAAAACAGTTAATTTTTACATGTCACTTAGTTGGATCGTTAGTTCAATACTTCTTATATGTATAAAACAACATATATTATAAAATATACAAGTTGTATGAACAATTTTGATTAATAGAAAATAATTTACATGGTTAAGTTCGATGAGCGGCAAAAAAGTTGCGAAGAATAAATTACCATATAAATGACTCAACATCTTACGCGAATGTAACGTCACCTTAGCAAAAAAATATTTTTCATTATTTTTAATAACAAGGTATAAACTAGGTGTGATTACAATGTATACACCTGAATAAGTCTTTATATATTTAAATTTGCCTTAACGGTTAAATCCATGGTATGAATTTGTGAAATTAAGGCCGAATTCTTTCTTACCTTGCCGGAATTATATTGCGAACTAGTTGCAATTGGATTTATCGTGAGATGGCAACATATCCAAAAAAAACGACAAAGATTCTTTAGATTTTCATT
Source organism: Odontocerum albicorne (assembly GCA_949825065.1). NCBI lineage: Eukaryota > Metazoa > Arthropoda > Insecta > Trichoptera > Odontoceridae > Odontocerum > Odontocerum albicorne. The sequence continues at coordinate 36,109,796 of OX463853.1, read as the reverse complement.
TTAAATTGGTTAAGTCAGATTATAATATTACCTGTAACTTTTTTTAACGTTGGTGAAGTTTGTCAAAGTAACTTCGTGACATAATCGTGAATCAAGCCTAACCTAACATCGTGGCAAAGTCGTAAATTAAGCCTAACCTAACATCATGGTATAGTCGTGAATCAAGCCTAACCTAACATCGTGGCATAGTCGTGAATCAAGCCTAACCTAACTTCGTGGCATAATCGTGAATCAAGCCTAACCTAACTTTGTGGCATAATCGTGAATCAAGCCTAGCCTAACTTCGTGGCATAACCGTGAATCAAGCCTAGCCTAACTTCGTGGCATAATCGTGAATCAAGCCTAACCTAACTTCGTGGCATAGTCGTAAATCAAGCCTAACCTAACATCATGGTATAGTCGTGAATCAAGCCTAATCTAACATCGTGGCATAGTCGTGAATCAAGCCTAACCTAACTTTGTGGCATAATCGTGAATCCCTAACCTAACTTTGTGGCATAATCGTGAATCAAGCCTAACCTAACTTCGTGGCATAATCGTGAATCCAGTCTAACTGTCAGTTTACATAGTAAATTCTTCTTCATCGTGTACTTAATGCTGAGCGTCATGATCCTCTGATATGTCTGGAACTTGGTGCGTCATCTTCACCCTTCTCGATCCTGGGTCATATTGAATGCACTGTTTAAAGAGGAACCTTTTCCTTTCCTTTATTTGGTCCGGCCGTCTTAAAGAACACATTCCTTTGGCTCCCTTTCCTTCAACTATCCCCGTGATCACCAGCTTCTCAAGCTTTTCGTTATTATTTCAGACAACATGCCCACCGGAGAACAGTTACTTCTTTGTCATTGCGTGACGTTGCGTTCATAAATAAAAATAAAGAATATTTCGATCTAGTGTAGATCGCGCTGAATGGGAACTTATTGTGTTCCCCATAACAGCGTGGGTAGTGGTGGGATCGAAATGAACTGAACTGGCAACACACCCAAAGTAAGTTAGGATTATTTTGCTGCATGTTGAAAGTCTTTCGGTATTCTCTTATTATTGGATGATAGAGACGTAGGTACACCATGCGGTCCATGGGGTACTGAGCATCCGCGCCCAACATCACATATCGAAGTCTACCTTATCGTCTGCTACTTTGCGATTATGTATTTTGTAGGGTTTTTTTTCAAATAATCGAATTAGTAAATTCACAGAAAGACCATAAATTATACATTAATAAGCAAAAACAAAGCAATCCACAAAAAATATTTTGGTGTATTTGCAATCAAGAATATATAAATCTCAATACCAAATTTGCCGAGTATTTTGCCAGTAAAATATGTTTCATGATTAAATTTAATCGATGTTTCATTCATACAAGGCTTTTCCATTGACTTTTAAAGAGGGATTATTTTATGACGGAATTTAATGACTGCTAGACATGATAAGAATAATTGCGAGTAGTTTTGAAAATAACATGCACGTTTTTGTATAGCACGCGCGTATATTTATTTCACCCACGGTCGATGCTGACTTCAAAATCATCATCAGCCCTATCGTCCAGGATGGGTCATGGCTGTCCGCAGAATTCTCTTCCACTATCTTCCTCAGCAGCATCCCTCCTCCAATCGGTTATTTGTATTTTTTTATTTATTACAATGTACGGTCTATTATCGACAGTTAAAAAAAGTAACAACAGTAACTCAAATTAGAATTTTGAGTGCGCATTAATATAAAATCAACTTGTCACAAAAATCATGACTTATATACAAAAAATATCAGAAATAAGTACCTACATACATGCATACTACCTACTATACATATATTACAAACATGAGACAGACCAAAGTTCAGATGATTCAAGGCCCTCACATAGAAAAAAATAATCCGTTGGAAAAATAAAAAGAAAAATATATACGTATAATTCTATGGCGTTTTGGTAAAGAGGTACAAGTCATCAATTACTTATTTATCAGTTTGAAGTTTTGCAATACTTGTATTCCTGAAATACAGACCTCAGCTAAATTTTAAAGGTAAATTTTGAATACATAAATAATTTATGTATTCAAAGTTTACCTTTAAAATTTACGTGAGGTCTGTATTTCAGGAATACAAGTGTTGCAAAACTTCAAACTGACAAATAAGTAATTGATGACTTGTACCTCTTTACCAAAACGCCATAGAATTCATCCTCTCAAATACACATTAAAATAAAGTATATATAAACTTTAACCAATTTTCACAGATTTTGGAAAGTTTAAGTTATACTTAATATTAGGCAGTTTTTGGTCACACCATCCAACCATCTCAGATATCATCTTCCGATCACGCCATATCGGATCGTTGAACAACAAAACCTTTCTTGCAGGGTCAATGAGTGTCCTGCATGTGGTACAAGTGCTGAAGTCAGCGGGGAGAAGAACTATTAGATAGATTTCATCTTCATCGAATAAATCGATTGTTCCAAATCAATCAAATAGGGCAGGATATTATGACAAGACTATTGCCACTGCTGCTCCTGTGGCGTAAACGGTCTCCCTCTAAATGTTAAAGTTATGGGTTATGTGTGCAGTTTTAGGAAGCACTTAAAGATAACCCTTTTGGGAAGTCTTTTCAAAATTTATGATAATTTATGAACACTCCACCCATACTTCGTGAGGTTTTATCAACATTTATGAGTGGGTTCGAATCCTAAGGTGATGTGTCTTTGAGGACAGTTTGATCTCTGAACGGCGCTTTATAAAAATGTCTTTTTATTATGCTTACACACTTCTTGGGGGTCTTATAAAAATTTATGGTTATATATGAACACTATACACATTTTGCCCAAAGGCAATATGCTTATTTGGCTCCCATGACATACAATGGCGTGCCGAATTCTATAAAGGTAAAGGTAGGAAAACCATTTAGACAGTCGATCGGAGCGTGGTTGTTATTGCAACAGGATTTTGAGTACTTGAGCTTTCAGGATGAATGACGTGTGGAAGATATTTGTGTGGACTCGTGAGTGTGGGTTTCTTCTTGTTGTTTTAAATTTGGTTGTTTTTGTGTTTCTGTATGTTTTTTATTTTTATTCTTATGATTGTGTGCGGTATATTGTGGGATGAATATTTTTGGTCTTTCTAGAGTGATGTGTGAGGAGTTTAATTTCGCATGATGATTCCAGTTGTAATTGAGTGTCACTGTTTGTCAGGTTGATGAGAACGTGCAACGGGGTTTTGTTTTTGTTAAATCAAAAATCGGAAACCAGTATCGATTTATTTTTTCATGCTAAATATCCTCAGTGAGATACAGGCAAAATCCTAGTTTACTGGGGATGCGACAAATGAAAGGCAACAAACCCAGATCCATTAAAATTGTATGTCCAAATTAAATTACCTGTTGTTTTTTCACAAATTATGTATATTTCTTGTCATGTGTAATAATAAATAAATAAATAAATAAAATATATATTGTTTATAGTTAAGGCATTAACATTTTGGAGGTTTAAATACATTGTAATTTGTTTTATCAAACACTGTTTTTTCTTTTTGTAACGGTATAGCCCTACCGGTTTCAAGGCTTTCCCCTCATAATCAGGTGAGCACAAACAAGACTGAATTATGTTCGAACTGGTACCGTTACAAAAAGTGGAATAAACAGTGTTTGATTACACACCTACAATACACTACACTTAAGATCGAATATGTTACTATCACATATGAGAAGATCTACAGTTTGATTACACACCTACAATACACTACACTTAAGATCGAATATGTTACTATCACATATGAGAAGATCTATAGTTTGATTACACACCTACAATACACTACACTTAAGATCGAATATATTACTATCACATATGAGAAGACCTACAGTTTGATTACACACCTACAATACACTACACTTAAGATCGAATATGTTACTATCACATATGAGAAGACCTACAGTTTGATTACACACCTACAATACACTACACTTAAGATCGAATATGTTACTACCACATATGAGAAGACCTACAGTTTGATTACACACCTACAATACACTATGAGAAGATCTATCACATATGAGAAGATCTACAGTTTTCTGCGGTTTTTTTTTCAACATATGCAGATGCGGTGAAGTGCATAATCTATCTGACGCAGCCACCACTTTCATATTCTTACACACAACTTCCATATATTTACTTTAAAATATTTTTAATTTGTCAATAATAATGGGTTCGGATCCCGAGCTAGAGTGCCCTTGAGAAGAGTTTGCTCTCTAAAAGGCGCTATATAAATTATTCTTTTTATTTTATTTTTATTATTTCATTCATTCAAATCCATTCGATTTTATTTTTATTATTTCATTCATTCAAATCCATTCGAATTCTAATAATCTTGCAACTAGAGTGAGAGCCACATAAACTTGTAGATGAAGAAATCTTAGAAAAATTCAATTCGTGTATGGATTTGAATGAAACGGAAATATTTTAGATTTCTTAGCAAATAATCTTGGCAACACAGTGGACAGTGGCGGTGTCACATTTAAATTTACAGAAACGATGATTCATATCCACGCTGCCCGAGATGATGATTATTTCCTACGCCTTTGCTAATTTTCTCACTGTTTTACACATTGCATTATATGTTGTAGGTATATTTTCAGCATTGACCTATTTAAACAAGTTTGTTACTGAGAAAAAAAGATATGAATGATTCTGTACAAAACTAAAGATAACTTCACTCAGGAAGAAAGAAAATGAAATTTTTTTTTTATAAACGTTACAATACCTTATAATAATGATTATAACAAAAAAAAAACATTAGTGAGTGTTTGATTCATGCATAACATAAGACAGAAATAGTCGTATATAAAAAAATACAATAAAAATAAATGCAAAGAATTGCATGAAAAAATCCAACTATTTGAGTCCCCACTACAATACGGGGCGGTCAAAAGGCGGACAGCCCGTACTTCACCAAAACGGGAGTAACTCTTGACATTAATATGAAAGGGGAATACAGATAAGTACAAACAAAAATTATGAGGTGTATTCAACAAGTATAAATTCTTCCCTACAAAACACAATGGGTTTTTCGCAACCGATGCACGTTTTGGTAGACAGTGGTTTTTTAACTATTTCGTTTCACGGCAGCATTAGTGAATTAATAAATTTCCATTGTATCTTAAAAAAACGTTATCTGGATTTTATTACAACTGTTATGGCATTTTGCAACGAAAACATTTTTTAAATTTCAACCGTGTAATTTTATTTGTATAATCGTTGAATTACATTGAAGTATAATATTAACAGTATTGTGGAAGTAATAATAACGATGATGTTAACATCGTAGTGGTTTTAAGAATAATGATTGCTGCCTCTGATATGACGTCCTATTTAAAGCAAAGATAACGTACGCACGACCCTTAAATAATTAAGAAGGAATTTTGGTCAGGTATGTTATCGGTGCCCTTTGTAAGGTCAAATCGATATCAGGTGACTATTTGGAATGTCTCGTTCGCTGTTTACTTCCATTTAGTTATATCAAATCTTTATTGAATTTGGATAGTAAACGGTTCCTGATAATTCCAACAAGTTAATAAATTTAAACATAATACATTGAGTTAAGTTTGACATACACGTGATAACACTAATATTTATTGGATGTAGATAACATAGTACATGATATGGTTAACATCGATAAGCTTAACATTGGTTTGAATACGTTACATGATTATTTATAATATTTATTGGATGTGGATATCAGAGTATATGATAAGATTAACATTGGTAGGGATACATTACACAACTAATGCTAAAAATCCTGCTTCGCAGCGGTAAGTTGTCGTTAATGGGTTAAGGATTCGTTGAGCTTTAGCACTCAGCAAAGAATATTCATATTTGACTGATATCTAAACCTCAACCAGTTCCATATTGACCAAATTCGTTTTTAATACACTTTCGCAAGACAGCTCAATCTCTTCTTCCACAGAGCGCCACACTTCCCTATTTAGACACATACCTTCCGTTTCTTCTACATACATACACCTTGACATATAACTATCGATTTCTATCATTTTTTACATTTTCTTCTTCCAAAATACCATTTATTTGATCCAATTCTTCCTCTCTCACGCCTTTCACTAACATGTTGTTAGTATTTATTCATACATTTGTTTCACGTGCCCAAACCATCTCAGAGTGCCCGTCTTCATCTTACTCAACACATTAGGCCTAATTTAATATTCATCCCTTATAATTGTAATAAACTGATAATTTATATAGCTCTGTTCAGAGATCAAACTCTTCTCCAGGCCTTATAACGCCATTCAGCATTCTATCATGCATGATTTCTCATGTATTATTCTCAGTGCAAGCATTTTTATAGCTATAGTCTTTTTCCACGTCCAAGTTTTACTCCCATACGAGTGCATCAAAGATGCCACGAAAATATAATATTTTCGGCAGAATTTTTTGACTGAGATATACGAGTATATTCTGCAAATTCATCAAATAAAATAATTTAAATTGATTCAGAAATCTATTTTCTGCATCAATTTATATTTATTCAATCCCTGAATTACATATATTTACAATTAAAATGTTATTATCAAATAATATATTATTTTATCAAGAATGTAGAATATAAATACATGTATGGATGTTAACATAAGTTGTGTCCGTTTTTTTTTTCAAATGAAGAGAACAAAAGGACACAACAAAAAAAATTACAACAAATTAGTCAATAATGTATTATCCTTCATTATTTTACAACAAATTAGTCAATAGTGTATTCTCCTTCATTATTTACAGCTTCTTGCCAACGTTCTACAAGTTTTTAATGCCTGTGCGATAAAAACCATCCGTTCTTGACTCGAGGAATTCGTCCAACCATGTCCGCTCATTATTGAAGGAAACGCTGCGCAAATTGTTCGACAGCGACCGGAAAAGGTGAAAATCGACGGCGCGAAGTCTGGATAATATGGAGAGTGCGGCAAGACTTCCCAACTAAGCGTTTGAATGGCATTTTTCGTAATGTTGGCGATATGAGGGCGGGCATTATCGTGTTGCAGAATAACGCCATATTGCCGATCCGGCCTTTTTTGTCGAATTGCAGTGTTGAGCCGCTGCATTTGCAGAATGTATATCATCGCGTTGACTGTCTGATTGCGTTCAAGTATCTCGTAGTGGATGACGCCTTGCCAATCCCACCAGATGCAAATCATCGTCTTGCGCGGAAGCAAACTTTGTTTCGCTCTGGGCGTTGCTAGTTGACCATAACTCACCCATTCTTTCCGTTTCTTCATATTCACATAAAGGCACCATTTTTCATCACCAGTAATGATGCGGTAAATGAACCTTTGCTTATCGCCATGCGTAGCTCGATGACGTGCGAGCAAACCAGCACAAATTGTCGAACGTTGATTTTTGTTGTTGTTACTCAAAACATGTGGAACCCAAGCGCCGAACTTCTGGACTTTTCCCATTAATTTAAGATGGCGGTATACAGTCATGTGACTACAATTCATCTGATCAGCCAAATCTACGGTGGTTTAAAGGGGATATTCATGAATAATATAATTTAAGCGGTCCTCGTCGAAGTCCACTGGTCGTCCGGAACGCTCTATGTCTTTCAGGTCGAAATTACCGTCTTTGAAACGCAAAAACCATCGACGAGCTGTCATTTCATTCATAGCATCTTCACCGTATACTTCGCAAATATAGTGAGCAGCTTTATTCCCTCGATTGAACGCGAACAGAAGGAGGTGTCGAAAATGCTCACTTTCGTCTACTTGACATTCCATTTTGAAGGCTTGTTATCAAATGAAATAATATATGTAACGTAAAAACAAACACAATATCTGGTAAAGCGAAAAATTTTCTTTCCAATGACGTATAACATTTACCATTTTGTTTTACTTTTGGTACTCATTTTTAAATTTTGAAAAAAACGGACACAACTTATGTTAACACCTAATATATATCCTGTAATTACACAAACATGTATCACATGTGTCAAAATAACCGAAAAAATACGTCTGAGAAAGAACTGTCAAAAGATTACTATAACAACATACCCCTATTGGAGTAGGCAGAGAGAACATATTTTCACTTTATTATATTGTGGCGTAAACCTTTTGCTTCTGCAAAGTCCATACACTCCGTTTTTCTTACTCCCCATTTCACTATTTTCATACACACCTTATCAAATACATAAATCGTATTGATAAAGGCTTTATCACTTTTTCCCCTTTTCTCATTCACATCTTATCAAATTCATAAATCCAATCATAATGATAATTATGGAAGTCCACCAAGTAGAACTTGCAACATTTAATAGATATAAGAGAATTGAAATATCCCTATTTTTTTAATATATTTCTTCAACTATTTTACGAATTTTAATTCAACACACGATCCTTTTTGGTCCGTTTAAAAGGAGTACCTAATTCATTGCTCAATTAACACGTTCATAAGGTGAAGTCAAATAAAATGATCGAATTTATTAGACAACTGCTCTTCAAGAGTAATTTATTTAACCAATGGAATGTTTCGTTAATGGATTATTTACAAAAAAGAGTAATAAAATTGATAAAATATTAGTATAATGACCTTATTACAGTAAGGATTGCTTACCAGAGGTAGTGGTCTTTAAACATTGTCCCTTTAAGCTTTTCTCCACCAGTTCCATTGAATGCATCATCCTATGTCATTATTTATTTATTTTAATCAATGGTACAATGTGCCTTACAACAATAATTACAACATATATACCATAAGTAGTGAGTGTTTCGTTCATCACAAAGAAAAATAGCCTTCAATTAAAAAAAATCTAACAATTACAATAAAACTAAATAAAAAGAAACAATAACACAATAAAATACTTCAAATAACACATAAGAATGTAAGTGAAAAATTATATAAAAAACAAAATACACATTTATAATACGATTCGGGACCGTCTCAAGATAGGTTGCCTGCACCTCGCAACACCGAGCGTCGTCATTCGTCGTCTTCATTAATTCCCATGTCTGGACCATCAATTATCAATTATGCCACTTGTTTCCTGTATGAGGCCACCGAGATCGTTGTATCAATCAGATGTTACCCAGATTATGTAGTCCTGTATATCCCCACAATCATATTCAGCGCTACTTTCGTTCAACAAATCCCATCTATTCATGTTCACCTTTCATCTAGCCACCCCTACTCGAAGTCTGTTCAATGATCTCCAAATATGCCTAGACAATCGGTATCCAGGTGCTATTTTTTTTTCAAGAGCTCCACCCAATCTATTAATCATACATTTTTTTTCTTTCCACTTCAAAATACGTGCTTTATCTGGAGATATCGTCACTACTTTTGTTCTCTTCATTTAACTGTAATGTATCCCTTCCAATGTTAATCTTATAATATACTCGGTTATCCACATCCAATAAATATTATATGTATTCAAACCAATATTGCTGGCTGGTGACTATATGAGGGGTGTATTGGATCGTTGACTAGTTTTTTTCTTCATATTTCAGCTGAAATACTTCTATGAATCTATGGCATTATAAACATCTGGATAATAATATATTATTTATAGTTAAAGCATTAACATTGTAGAGGTTTAAAGACATTGTAATTTGTTTTTATCAAACACTATCTATTCTACTTTTTACGACGGTATAATCCTACCGGTTTCAAAGCTTTCACCGCATCATCAGCGGAGCACAAACGAGTCTTGTTTGTACTCCCCTGATGTTGAGGTGAAAGTCTTGAAACCGGTAGGGTTATAAAAAACTAAAGAAGTGAAATAAACAGTGTTTGATAAAAACCGTTATAAAAAATGGAAGAAAGTGTTTGATAAAAACCGTTATAAAAAGTGGAATAAACAGTGTTTGATAAAAACCGTCATAAAAAGTGGAATAAACAGTGTTTGATAAAAACCGTCATAAAAAGTGGAATAAACAGTGTTGGATAAAAACCGTTATAAAAAGTGGAATACACAGTGTTTGATAAAAACAAATTACAATCTGGACAAAATATTTACCATTATTATTATTATCCTAAGCTCGACAGCCCTGGGTGGGCCTTGGCTGAATCCAGGAGCTTCCTCCATTCTTGTCTGTTTGATGCCCTTATTCTCCAATTTCTCACTGGCAACACCGATGCATCCGTGTTGACACTGTCCATCCATCGCATTTTGGGCCTTCCTGGTCTTCTACGTCCCTGTGTTACTGAGAGCGTGAGGCGTTTTGTAGGGTTGTCGTCGTCCATTCTGATTATGTGACCAGCCCATCTCAAGCGCCCTACTCTGACGGATCTGATCACATCGGGCTCTTTATAGATATCATATAGCTCTCGGTTATATCGACGACGCCAACCATTGTGGTCTCTCACTGGGCCGTATATTGTCCTAAGAACCCTTCTTTCAAATGCTGCGATGGACCCTTCAGTGTGTTTTGTCATCACCCAGGTTTCAGAGGCATATGTGAGGACTGGTTTGATCAGGGTCTTGTACAATAGTGTTTTTGTGGTTCTTCGCAGTAATTTGGATCTTAACTGTTTTACCATTAATTGTATTATATTATACTTCCGTTGTTTACAGTACAACCTGTCGGAGTTATTGCTAAATGGTATTTCTTCCAAACGACCATAAACGTGTTAAATAGGCCTTAAATGATAACCAGACTAGAACCCTTTTAAAAATAAATTTGATTCCAACTGAAATCAAACCCGTAATCCCCGGGCTGAAAGACATGCTTCTTGTCAACTAGACCACGGAGGTTGTATTCATTACTAGCATCCTGGTAATAATCATTATTCCACTTGAAATTATTTAGAGGCTTTTTTGTACTGCCTATTTATTATCAATTCAATAAACATAGAGTTCTTCAGGTGACATTTTATTACAAAACAGCGCTATACAATTGGCAGCGTGTGGCAATTCTTATCTTCGATAATATAACGAAGTCGTTCAAACAGTAAACAGATATCCACTTCATTATGTTCTAGTACACGTCTTTCGCTTGAATCACGTCCAATAAACCATGTCACGCATTCTCTCATATTAGAAAGGTTTTTCATTCTTTCTTCTATCAACATTTTACTCATTTGGTAATGTCACGTCATTCTAGGTCTTACAAAAAAAATCGTATATTATTTACTAATCGTAAAGATTACTTTTGTAAATATTTCATCATTCATTATTTCTACGTGGCTGAGTCATCTCACTCCGTCTTTCTTTACCTTAAATAATGTATTTTTTTTATTGTAATTGTTATTGAAATTGAACTGAAATATCTTTATGATGACCTAGAAACACCTAAGGGATCACAAATAATATACAAAATTGCAGCGTATAGAAAATAAATAAATAAATAAATAAATATTAGGTTTATTGACAGCAACATAGTATGTACAAGATCACACCTGAATAACACTTCCAAAACACATAAATTGCAGACAATACATCAGACACAGAAGCTATCAAAAGGTCTGGGCTCATCTAATAGCATCCCCTCGGCCAAAATACACCCCACCAATATAGGGCGAACCCAGCCATGGGGACACCAGATGTTTTTCAGCCCACACCCTTATTTTTCAGCCCACACCCTTATTTTAAAAGAAAGGGCCAAATCTATTAGAACACCCAAATACATAGAAGACGCGGACGGTAGGTTGATTTCAGAGGAAATCAAAATATGCGATAGATGGAAAGATTATTATTCTACATAACTAAATGAGGAATTTCCACGAACAACCAGTGCTTGGGCCAGTTGAAGAAATCACTCCGATAGAAGTTAAAGTAGTCATATCACAAATGGGAAAAGGGGAAAGCTGTGGGACCAGACAATATTCCAGCGGAGTTGTGGAAAGAGTGTGGTGAAGTGGGACGTAAATGGCTGTGCAACCTCTATAATAAAATACTGACTGGAGTACCAAAGCTTTAGGAAGAGCTATCTTCTCCCATTCTATAAAAATAAAGGAGACACCAGGAAGTGCGACAATTATAGGGGGATAAAGCTTATGTCCCACACCATGAAAATATACGAGAGGATTATCAACACCCGAATAAGGAATGTTGTCAGTATTCACGACGATCAATGCGGCTTCGTGTCGGGAAAATCTACTATAGATGCAATTTAAACAGTCAGAATCCTAGTCGCAAAATATCGAGATGCCAAAAAAGACCTATACATGGTATTTATAGACCTGGAAAAGGCATTCGACAGGGTACCCCGAAGCCTGATTTAGGCAGCATTGAGATCCCATGACGTACCGGAAGGATATTAGCCGGCTGTGACTCATTTAAGTATTTGGGCTCACTCATTCACAAAGACGGAGGGTGCGCCGCGGATATTGACCATAGAATAAGTGTGGGATGGATGAAATTCAGATCGGTAACAGAAGTCTTGTGTGACCCAAAAATGCATATAAAATTGAAAGGAAACGTATAATAGACTATCGTTAGACCCGCAATTATGTATGGCTCAGAATGCTGGACTATGTACAGCTCCTTCTCTAGGCAACTTGAAACAGCAGAAATGCGAATGCTTAGGTGGTCGGCAGGAGTATCACTGAAAGATAAAATCAAGAACTCACGCATTCGTGGTAGCCTGGGAGTCACTGACATAAATAGTAAGCGGGAAGAGCGACAGCTGAGAAGGTACTGGCACATAAGACGGAGACCACCAGACCACACTGTAAATCAGGCAATGTCTGTGGATCTTCCTCGACAGCCATCCAGAGGAAGACCAAAGAACTCCTGGATGACACAACGCTCCAAAATCCTGCAGAGAAACGGCCTTGATGAAAGCGATACCCAGAACCGAAGAATATACAGCCTGAGAACGAGATGAGCCGACCCCAACAGCTTACCTAGGCAATGAGTTGGGACAGTGCCAGGAAGAAGGCTGTATTTTCTTTTAATCTGCGTTCTGTCATAATGTTGGCATCCCTATTCTGTCATAAATTATTTTTGCGCACATTCTACACAACGCTCTAATTTCTATCGGGTTGATTTCTATCGGGTTGAGGGTATGATTCCCATCAGTATCCGTTTTTTTTTAAATGCTCCAGTCTGATGTTCACTTAAGTTATCTTTAAAATATTTTAAATTAGTTGGTAGAGATTGGCACACGGCAAAAGCCCACGAGTTTATCCCGTATAGGAAAAAAACGTAACAATATAAACAGGATGACCTCCGTGGCCTAAAGACACCTGTTTTTCAACCCGGGTATTGCTGGTTCGATTTCTATTACTGCCTATTGTTTTTAATGGGTTCCAGTTCGCTGTTCACTTAAGGTCTCTTTAACATTTTTCTGGTTGGTTCTCTGAGATTTCCATATGACAATTAACTCACCGGGTATACAAAAAAGTGTTATAAAATATAATACAATACAAGGTCGCTGGTTTGGATCTTAACAAAAAAATATCTTTTATATTATCGAGACGAGGCATTTGGTGAAATAATTATTATCGAGACGAGGCATTTGGTGAAATAATTTTACATAATTTAAATGCCACGTTATTATATTTTTTCATCTTCTAACGTTATTATCATATTTCAATTAAATGTACATACGAGTGTACATATGCTTACAATTATTTATAAGTGTTAAAATTTCGAACAGTTTTTTTCTAAATATACATAGATACTTGGAAGTACTCAATTTAATGACCGCAACCACGACCTTCCTATCCTTATACTTAATTCATTTTATTTTTGTGATATTTTTAATCTGTCTATAATAATGGATTCACTTGAGGAGAGTTCACTTTTTAAACAATTGAATATAAAGTGTTTGTTTGTATTACCTACTATATTTTCTAATTATATTTTTTATGGCTGTAATACCAAAAAAACATTTGATGGGTGTACGGTAAAAAAAATAAGACAGAAAATTAATAAAATCAACTTACTTAAGTTGAATTCTGTTATCGAAGTTATGCAGTTTCAGTCATTTACATGCCTAATTTTTACATTAAAATAAAAAAAATATTTTTTGTTTGAAATTCAAATTCATTGATGAATAAATAATTGATTATAATTAAACAATGAATTTTTTTTTTCTATAATCGCTTTTCAAATACGTCATTTTATATTTGAACGGTATATTTAATTCAAATTAATTCATCAAAGTTAATTCTCATTTTTAATTTAAGTTAATTCTCAAATTTACTTACCGGTCAAAATTCATCAGGAAATATGTAAAAAAATCCCTTGATTTTATATTATTTTTAATCACCCACTTTCAAACAATGCGTAATACGTGTAAATTTCGTACATAATCCATGATTCACATTTTGTACCGAATACACATTTTTTTTACTTGACAAATAGTTTATCACAAAGTTCATATTTCACAAAAAAATATTCAATTTAATTTACACACATATATTAATCACTTCCGAGGTCCTTCTCCGACCTCTTCTATAGGCATACTAAATATCAACTGTGATACAATACCAAAGATCAGATCAGTTGGGTTGTGGTCTTGAAGAGGGGGTAGTGAAAAAATTAAAATTCTTTATTTTTTTTAACATATTTCTTTGTTTTGAATATTTCTCAATTACCTTACATCTTATATCATATTTCCTTTGTCGGCACATTTGTCTAATTGTTAGTGCCCATGCCAAACACGAGAGCTTCGAGAGTTTGGATTCCATCAGGTTCTCTTGGGGAATTATTATAGTGTGGTGTCAAGACTTATTTATTTTTTATTTATTATTTATTATAACACAAGACAAGAAATATATATAATTTTTGAAAAAAACAACAGGCAATTTAATTTAGACATACATTATTTTAATGGATCTGGGTTTGTCGCCTTTCATTTGTCGTATCCCTAGTAAACTAGGCTTTTGCCTGTATCTCACTGAGGATAGGTGACTCACTTATGTGATAGGTTTTTTTGTAACTAATAAGTGTTTCAGTCTAGTTAAATATCTAGTATTATCACCGTATGGAATTAAAACATGGAGATGAGAAAGAAACTCAATAGATGCCTTTCAGATGTGGTCACCCTTCATTTTGTCGTCAGTCGATTTTAGTGGGTTCGAATCCTTTATTAGACCACCCTTGAGGGGAGTCTGCTTTCTAAACGGCTCTATATAAATCGGTAATTATTGTTTATAATATAAGTATTCATCGATGTGTGTTTCGTTAACGATCTTAGAAGTCGTTAAGCTAGAGGAAAAAGACATGGATTAAATATTTTAAGATTTTTGAATTGAACAAAATTGTATGGGGAAAAATATAACTTCATGTTAAGTTTTTTTGTCAAAGTAGATTACATTTAAGATTCAGCCAAAAACTTGACATTCATTACTCAATACAAAAAAACGCTCATTTTGCAAAAATAGCGAGACATTAGTTTTTTTACACGTTTTTTTTCCTCAATGATTTAACGACTAAAGAATGGAAGAAGCAGGTGGGCCACCTCAAAAACTGTCAAAAAAGTTCGACCGAAGTAGTGATTCTGTAATACTTTTATTTATATCAACATGATCAGTGACGTAACAACGACAATGATGCTATGCATTGAGACATACGTTAGATAGGGGGCCAAAATGTTCGCAACTTGAAAAACTTTTGGTATCGAGACTTTTGCAAATATCCTTACACTTTCCAGCCCTCATGAAGATTAACAGTTTTGGAAATCCATAGCAATAAATAGAATTTATTTATTTTCATTCTTTTGTGGGCATGGTTATTGTCGTTGCTAGGTATCATAGTCGAGAATTCCCTCGCCATGACAACATCAATTCAGTTGGAATGCAAAACTGTGCTGTGTAGTTTTTAGTATATTTCTTCCTTTTTTCTCATCTTTAAGTGAGTGAGTTGTTGCACACCAGCTAACCATATCACCGGTCATACCGTTGTACTGGGTTCGATGGCACACCTGATGTGAGACGATCGGAGCAAAAAGGCATGTTTTTTTCCATTTTTTTTTTAAGAATAGATATGACCGAAGTCAAATGTATTCTTATACCCCCGAACACTAGATAGAAAATGCCTGTGTCATTCAAGAGGAGTAGCACAGCGCAGGTTTCGAACCGACAACCTTCCGCACGGAAGTCCAATGCGTTACCATGCAGCAATACACCTCAACTTTATCGTACTATACACCAATTACTATACACCAATTTCTTCCGACCAATCAGCTTATCTTAGATGTATTAAACTGTTTTAATTCATAACAGATTTTGCAAAAAATATTTTTTCGTTATTTGTTAATTTAAGTAAAAAAACACAAATTAATTATTAATCTCTTTCAATAATAATATAACTAGAGGAAAGGAATTCGTTCAAGGGAAAGAAAGGAAATCAAAGAAGAAAAAAAAGTAAAATGAAAAGATGTTCCGAGTGATGCAATATTTTTTTTAATTCTCTCTTAAAGGTAAATAAGGATAGTGCACATCTGATACATCTTGGAATTTTGAACCATAGTCGCACCGAGTGAACCGCAAATGAAGATGTGTAAAATGTGGTATGATACGAGGGTAGTCCCAAAAGTACCTGACCTACTCGTCTACATCCTCACGACGCTGTTTTCTTTTTACACTTAAAAAATATCATTCACTTTATCCAAAGACAATTTTTTTTCGCGCTTTCCACTCACCTTTGCACAAAAGTTAAATGCAAACTGGAATTAGAAACATATTGAACTTTTTAAGAAGAAACCACACTGTTAATCATCATCACAATACAACGCACAACCGCACAATCAGACACGGCGATTTATTAAGAAACCTTGGACCAGGTACTAATTACATTTCGCAGAGTTAAATTCGCACAAAGGACAGGATTGTGTGGAGCGGCGAACTAAACTGGTGGATTACGGAAGATTAGTTTTATACAAAACAGGGAGTCGTAAACATTGGTATTCGTACCAAGTTTTCCACTTATAAATATGTACCTTTATTTTTTCCTCTTCCCAGTACCCTTGGAAAAATGGAAATTAATTATTTTTTCACGTTCCATAAAATATATTATCTGTGATTTCACATCTTAATAATTAAAATAAATAAACTAACGTATTTTTTAATGGTAAAACCTCCGACATTTAGTTGATTTGCGCCACCATATCCGTAACACAAATGTAATTATAAGTCTATATAATAATTAAATATTAAAACAAAAATAAGTCTTCAACTGAATGAACTTTAAAAATGTTGATTCGATTTATAAGTGGAAAAGTTTTTTGAAGAAAGAAGAAATGCAATACGAGTATGCATTGAATGCTCCAAATATATGTTTTTTATGTCAAATTATCGTATTAATAAGTGAAAAACACGAAGACCTGCAAAATAGTCTGGAAAGGTGGAGAAGAATCTTGGAGGACAATGGATTGAGACTGAGCAGAAAGAAAACAGAGTATCTGTACCTACCATTCGAGAACACAAATGCTGTCACTCCCGTAATGCAAATGGACGGACAAACATTACCAAATTGTGACTCCTTTAAGTATCTTGGGTCACTCATCCATAGCGATGGAGGATGTGCAGCAGATGTAACACATAGAATTAGTGTGGGATGGATGAAGTTTAGATCAATGACGGAAGTTCTATGTGATCCGAAAATGCCAGTAAAGTTAAAAGGAAAAGTATACCAAACGATTGTCAGACCCGCACTCCTCTATGGCTCCGAATGCTGGACGATGTATACCTCTTACTGTAGGCAACTAGAAACTGCTGAAATGCGCATGCTAAGATGGTCAGCAAGTGTGTCCCTAAGAGACAAAATAAGAAGCTCACGCATTCGTGGAAGCCTGGGTGTTACACACATCAAGAGCAAGATGGAGGAAAGGCGATTGAGATGGTATGGGCACGTTGGACGCAGAGCACCCGATCACATTGTGAACCAGGCAATCTCCATGGATCTTCCTCGAATAACAACCAGAGGAAGACCAAAGAATTCATGGGTGGTACAAAAAAATAACCTGATCCAGAGGCACGGCCTGGGGGACGTAGTTCAGGACAGAAGGGCATACAACCTGAGGACGAGGAGAGCTGACCCCAACAGTCTTCGCAGACAATGAGTTGGGATGGAGCCAGGGAGAGATAGAGAGAGATGTCATATTACCAAAAAAAATATTTAATTCTTCGTTCATGACGAGTTTTTACTAGTAATAAAATATAGGTAGCCTATATACGTCAATTTTATGACTCGTCTTCCTCTTCAAGGATCTATTGTGTATTAAATGAATCTTCTTCTTCCCAGTGTCATGTCATGTCCCCCCAACGTTGAATATCACCTCTGAGAGTAGACATCTTTGTCCCCCGCGGCAGCCCGAAAAAGATCCTCAACGCTCCTTATATTAAATGAATAGGGGATTAAATAAAAATGTTGACGATACACGCCACATTCATAGAATCCACTAAACACACATTTATATGTTATGAGTAGGCAGATAAGAATATCCACGGATTCTTTGATTATTTCCGAGGACGGGACGGTGTAATTTTATACGACAAAGAATCTAAGAAATACGAGAAAAATGTGGTTATTCGTTTGCTGTGTTTGATAACATGCGTGTTGGATAACTGCAATAATATGTGTCAAGTTCATATTCACAGGTCACATTATCTATTTACATTTTAACACTTCATTTCATAACAATCAATCTCTTCCAACCAACCAGATAAAAGTAGATAAAGGAAGTTTAATAGTTATTTGAATAATTATTTATTTGTACGAATTTCATGAAAGATTGGATCAAACGAATGAATGAAACAATACTAACAATTCAAATGAATAGGTACGGACAAAACTAGAAATAATACATACCATCACGCCGTTTCCCTTCCGAGGTAGGTAGAAAGGGTTGAACCTTTCCTATCTGGAAATATATTTCATCTCTTCGACATTCATATACCTTCTTATACAGCTCCTACGATTTCTTTGACTTTTTACCTTTCCTTCTTTTAAAAAATCATTAACTTGATCCTTCCATACATTTATTAGTCTTCCTCTACCACGCGTTCCACTCAAATCTGCATTGTGTATTTGTTTTGTTAGTCTTTTTTTATTTATTCATTCCACGTGATCAAACCATCTCTGAATGCTCTTCTTCATCTTACTCAACACATCAGTCTTAAGTACGTATTCATCCTTAATCACTTCATTTCGTATTTGGTACTACACTGTCATACCTTTTATTCTTCTAAATGCACGAATTTCTACAGCAATAATTAAAATAAGGATAAACGAAGGGATGACGATTTCTTTTTACAAAGTCAAGTATGAACGGGAATCGAACACACAACCCATGGGAAGGTAAACAAACATCTCATCAACTACGCCACGGAGGTCTTTGATGCTATCTAAAAATATATTTAAAAAAACCGGTGACAGTGGGGTAAAGGATTTCGTCTGTTAATTATTCTTACACGCGATAAACGTGTGCTATAGTTGTTACCTTTTCTTGTACGGTAGTATTTTCAGCACGTACGATGACGAACTGTGCTTATTTCAGTGGTTGTTAATCCGAAGGTTCATCGAAGGATTACTGGGGTCGAAAATAATATTACCTCGCAACCATGCTCTTCAACATTTCCGCATATATAATTATAATATGTTGAGGGATACCATACGAATTCTACCACTTGATGGATTTATTGTCTTGGATTGGATAATTGAAAATCTGTTCCTACCAACAAAAATATGTTAGAGGTCAAAAGTGAAAATTATTCCGGTACCAATAAAATGGGAGACAGTCAATGGGAATCGAACCGGCCACCTCTGGGTCGGAAGACAGGTGGTTTATCAATTAAACAACGGAGTTCGTTTAAAAAATTGTAAAAAATACTGTATTATTCTCGCAGGAAAGTGAAACGAAAGACTGCAGCGGATTATTTAAAAAAATATACGAGTAATATACAAAAACTACGACATTCATGGTTTAGTCGGTAAGACAACTGTCTTCCAGCCCGGGGTTTATGGGTTCGATTCCCGTTGGAACCAAGATTTTTATAAAAGGATTTCGGTCTGGTTTTCACTTAAGGCATCTTTAACATCTTTCTGGTTAGTTGAAAGAGATTGCCACATGGCAACAAGTCAAGCAGGCTGTACTATATATATAAATAAATAGTATTGTAATTAACTACGATATCCCAAAAAAATGTAGATTCTTTTGGATTTATTTACAAAAAAACAATAATATACTCAAAGAAATTATTTGTAGATTTTTTTTGGAAAAAAACATATATTTATTTCTAACACTATTTCATGAATTAAAATTTATTAGAGTTAAACAGGTATACTATATAATGTACGCATAAAACAGGTATACTATATAACATAATATACCAGTTACTCGTAAGAGTATTTGATTATAGAAAAAAGTCGAATGACCTCATCGCTATCAGGATATGATTAATGAAATTGAATTTTTCATCGTAATTTATAATAGTAAACGATTTTTTTAATGACCACTCAACGCACACAGCTTTTTGTATATTTTTTTTCGATATCCGTGGCATAGTTGGTAAGACACTTAACACCAACCTCGAAGTTCCGGGTTTATTATTCTATGATACCCGATAAAAAAAGGCCCAGTCTGGGTAAATAGTTAGTTTTGTAATATTCTCGCGTCTTCACGTGTGGGGTAGTACTGGGATGTGACTTGTGAGGCGCATAGTCGCGTTGTAACGCACTGGACTTTCTAGCGGAAGGTCGCTGGTTCGAACTCCGCGCTGTGCTACTCCACTCGAATAACACAGGTATTTTATCCACCTAGTATTCAGGAGTATAAGGATACCTATGACTTCGGTCATAACTATTATTAAAAAAAAAGGAAAAAAAACATGACGGTGTGCTCCGATATTCTCAATCGGTGTGTCATCGAATCCAGTACAGTGGTGTGGGTGGCGAGTTTGCTGGTATGCAACCACTCACTTACTTAAAAAAAAACTCCGCTACGGATCCTCGACTACGAGGTCCAGCAAAGAACGAAAAGTAGTACGATGATGAACCGCGAGTTTTGGGCCTAATCAAGTGGTTCTAATTAGGTAAAAAATGGAAACTTTTCTATTGGCCTTAACTGAAGGTATCTTAAAAAAACTAAGTACATTTTGGCTACTTATATTTCTTCTTCTTCAAAATTCACCTTCTTTTTAAAGTATGACGATATCTTGACCCTTAAGACAGCATCTCTGAACAAAGAAATGGTACCACAGTGAAACCACTCCTTTAAGTTCAACCAGGAGACATGTCTTTGTCCCGCATTTCTTCTGCCCTGATTTGTTCCCCTGACCACAATATCGACTTTAAGAAGCAACCGAAAAACTATTAATTTAAAGTCAGTAATATAACGTGTTCCATTCCTGATAATTCTTTCCTCTCCATCATCTCTTCCTTTTCCTTTGATGGAAGATATCTCACAATTAAGTATATTGTTCATAAATTTTATAAAGATAAATAATCTTTTGAATGTTTTTTTGTGACCATGTTAATTTCTTTATTTAATTTTATCTGGTTGGTTGGAAAAGATTGCCACCTAGTAATAAACCCTCTTGATTATTTTTACAATAAAGTGCTAAATAAATATTGTATTTAAAGTTAAGACATTAACACTATGGAGGTTTAAAGACAATATAATATGTTTGGTCAAACACTGTTTTTTTTACTTTATATAACGGTATAACCCTACCGGTTTCAAGGTATTCACCTCATCATCAGGGGAGCATAAACAAGACTCTTGCACTAGCAAGTGTCTTATTTGTGCTCCCCTAACCATGAGGTGAAAACCTTGACACTAGTTGAGCTATGCCGTAATATAAATGGGAAAAACAGTGTTTAACTAAACAAATTACAATGTTAAATAAATAAATAATATATTGTAACATAGGCTCTTTCAAATTGAGCGGTTTTTTTTATAATTTTTTTTTAATTCTTGAATACAACACACAATTTGCTTTGATTTCAAAAAACTTTTTATAGGTTATTGAAGTATAATGTATGACATTCAAACACAAAACAATATCCGCCAAATGTCCACCTCTTGCACCTCCACAGATGTCCACTCTTTTGTCAAAAAATTCGATGATATTTTGGTATAATTACTGTTCTAACTCACCAATAACGCGAATAATTTCGTCCTTCAGCACAGGAATTGATTGGGGGTTATCTTTATAGACCTAGCTTTTCACTTAACCCCGGAGAAAATATTCCAACGGTGTCAGATCACATGATCCTGGTGGCCAATTACCATCACCGTTTCCGGAGATTAGAATACATAAAATAATTATCAATTTGAACGCGTTGTTGTATTATACACGACTCAATTTTTATAAATGTCATACATTATACTTCTCAAATGTCACAAGACCCAGGCAAGTTCGCGACGCCATCTGTGTTGTATCCAATAATTAAAAAAACCGCTCAATTTGAAAGACCCTTTATATGTATCAGTTGAAGAATCTCATATTTTTCTCGACGCATTATTTGTCCAAAGTACTTCAACTTTCCCGTTCCAATGGTGAATAATACTTCTCCATCTTTATTTTGTTTCACTTTTACAAATTATTTTGTTACCTTTTTAGGGACTTGAGTTCTGAATAGAAGGATGATGGTTGTTTGAATAAAAGTCGTCGAGATCGGAATAAGCAAAGAGAAAGTTTATTGTAAGCGTCTGTATTTATAATGTATAGAACGGCGCTGTCTCGCTTCCGCTGAACACATGTTTATTGTTGCACGTTCTATATACATTTCATATTACGGTCAGCAGGAGAGGCAAGAGATATATCGGTGTCTCGTTCTTCGCTACTAGTGAGTTCAATGACCGCGCGGGTGACCTTCGCTCGGTGCCGCCTCGCACTCGCCACTTGCGAGTTCAATGACCGCGGGGGCAAGGGTCGCCTCAGTGGGTTCAATGACCCCACGCACGGTCGCTACACCTTGATTCGATCTTGATTATCAAACAATAAATAAATTCAAATCCTTGTAGGAGCTAGAAAAAAACACCTATTTTTTAAATCATATTTTTTTCTAGTTTCATTCTAATAAATACAAAAATTTACACATTTCACTCATTGTGTAAACAATGACGCAGTCACAATTTCACTATTGAGGACAATGATCAACTGGAAGGATGTGTCAATTTGGGATCATTTCCTAAATGTATACTATTCAGAATCGTCATTGTATGTAAAGGCCGCGAGACACGAAACAATTTCACATTCAATTTACTATAACTTTCATTACAAAACATATCCTAAATACAGATTATCCAACACCGTCGTTGTTTTGTAAAAGCAGCAAGACGCGAAACAATTTCACATTCATTTCATTAACCCTTCCTTCTCTGTGATGTGTAACTAGTACACATTGCTTCTAAAAACGGAGAAATACCTAAATACTGGGTTCAGATTTTAGATATTCCTCCGTGATACATTTGCGCATTGAATGAAAAAACAATATTAATAATAATTAGCACTTATCGGCCACATCAGAGATACGAGTATTTTGTGAAAATCGGGAATAAATTCACCAATACAATCAAAGGTGTGCCAGTGTGTGACGTAGGTATATTCATTCTAAAAAAATCGCTATGGTTGAGGAAGCGACACTATTCACGCCTCACTCTCACTAAACTTCGGTATATGGGAACGCAAGAAATAGAATCTCAGTTCGGTCGCTTCGCCCGTTTTGTGATTGTCGGGCGAAGTTTTTTTCATCAATTAAATTTCAATTATTATCACTTTTGACTTCAAATTTTATTAATTTAAGCGATTGGCTATGAATATTCTTATTTTTCCGATTTTAAATCGCTCATTTTTACATGTGTATTGAATACACAGCAACGGAACGCGCGGATTTATTAGCACAAGAAGGGAAAGGTTAAAGGAATAGATATGACCGAAGTCTTAAGTATCCTTATACTCCCGAATACTAGGCGGAAAAAATGCCTGTGTCATTCGAAGGGATAAACACAGCTAATGGTTTTGAATCGGCGACCTTTCGCACGGAACTCCATTACATTGTCGCACAGACATGCACCTCAAAGGTATCACTGTTGATGACCATATCAAGGTTTTAATCGGGAATAACCAACGTTCTATGACACGAGATGTGCGTTTTTTAAACCAAGTTTGTACGTAAAGTTGCTGTATGTCGTTCACATTCTTCTCAAGATATTCCGCTGTCTACAGAGTTTCGGGCAAAGGCATGAAGGCCCGTAGCGCTCTTTACTTGTTCACTCCAAAGACTAACTTCTGGTCATGCGACCATCTACATTGCCAGTGACTATGAATTTTTCCCTGTCTTTTTACAAGAAATGTGACCAAAGAATTGAACTACATGTCTAATACATAATATTGATATTATCCCTGAGATGTAAAGTTTTTTCTAGAATATAGGAATTCGTTCGTCATTCTGTCAACAAAATATTCACCAATCTTCGCCAACAGTACATCTTGAAAGAGTCTATTCTTGGTCTTTCTCTGGCGCTTATTGTCCACGTTTCTAATGCATAGGTATCTACAGCAATAAAGAGAATATTATGGTTAAACATGCCGTTTTTTTACTCTTTGTTCAAATGCGTTGCTATCACATATCGGAAGATATACATATATTTCTTTGTTGTTCGTTCTCCCTTAGTAAGTTTCTAAAACTTTCTTACCAAGTATATTTTTCTGAATATATGCAGATGCGGGGAAGTACCTACTATAATGATAAGTCACTAATTCCCTATCTTACACTTAACTTTTAAACGTTTATTTTGTCATATTTTTATCTATCACAATAACAGTGCGTTCGAGTACTGATTTGGGGCGTTCTTGAGGAGGGTTTGCTCTCTAAATTGTGCTTTGTGTCCCTCTAAATTGTGCTTTGTGTCCCTCTAAATTGCGCTTGATGTCTCTCTAAATTACGTTTTGTGTCCCTCTAAAATGCACTTTGTGTCTCTCTAAATTGCGTTTTGTGTCTCTCTAAATTGAGCTTTGTGTTTCTCTAAATTGAGGTTTATGTCTCTCTAAATTGCGCTTTGTGTCTCTCTAAATTTTCTTAAGTGTCTTTTTTTTATTATTATTTTCCAAGTAAGTCCAAATTGCCTTGAAAAAACCCTCTTTGGCATATACTCGTATACTCTTTTTTTCTTTGGATTTCAGTTTCACGTCCATAGTTATCAGCATTCGTATACCCAAAGCATGTGCGATCTCCAAATCTTATTGTAAATGCGTTAATATAATTGGTAATATTAAGCGTTCAAGTTAAGACTGTCTCACAGGTGTTAGTTCATAGTGCTAAACTGTATCCAGAAGGAACAATAGAAAAAGTATTAATATTCTATCTGCGATGAACAAAATACATTGTTAATTCAATCATACCAATTAGGTTCAAAAGTTTGAACGTGTATGGGCAGGTACTCGCTAGATCCCCAATTTTTTAAAAAGGATTCCAATCTGGTTTTCACTTAACACTTGCCGCGTTGTGATGGATAGCGATTGACCATGATTTATATTTTATTTACTTTCTCCAAATATACTGATTGCAGGGTCTTCACACTTATTATTGATCAATGTTTTTATTTCATAATGACATCATTCAAATCATAGAGGTTTTGATAAGGAATACATAAAGTATGAAGACACTGCAATCAGTATATTTGGAGAAATTAAATAAAATATTAGTCTTGGTCACTCACTATCCATCACAGGGCGGCAAGTGTTAAAAATCTTTCTAGTTGGTTGGAAGAGATTGCCACGTGGTAATAAACCCACCAGGTTGTACTGTATACAACGAAAGTGTAATACAATACAATACATATTACTGACATCTAGTATATATTTTTGTTAATAACTCACAACCTTAAACGATATTTCCCTTGATTTCTTATATGGACAATACCTTGGACAACGAAAATATGAGTTCTGATTTCACGTCATCAATATGCAGTGAAGTGTCAAATCTTGAAGATAGTGACATTTCAATCTGGAGACAAACTATGAAGTTGAACAAAGAACGTTTCTAAACATGTGTGATATGTATTTCTATCCCATCAAAGAACAAAAAAAAACCCTGTAGAACTTGCAAGGTGTGTGTTAAGCACAAGAAAGAAAGTGAGACCCGGTACATGGTTAAGGAGTGTGATTTGGCTTTCCAAAAAAGATAATGTTAATAAAATTATCGTACTGAACTTAATTATCTAAGTATTTTAAACAAATTTACAGTTTAATTACAATGTTCTTAATATTTACTTAGATATAGTAAAGCCTTCACAAAAAATGGAATTCCTTAAAAACAAGCCTTCTTTTTCCTGGCACTGTCCCAACTCATTGCCTAGGTAGGCTGTTGGGGTCGGCTCTTCTCGTTCTCAGCCTGTATATTCTTCGGTTCTGGGTTCTGGGTGTCACTTTTATCTAGGGCGTTTCTCTGCAGGATTTTGGAGTATTTAGTCATCCAGGAGTTCTTTGGTCTTCCTCTGGACGGCTGTCGAGGAAGATTCTCAGACATTTCCTGATTTACAGTATAGTCTGGTGGTCTCCGTCTTATGTGGCCGTACCATCTCAGCTGTCGCTCTTCCCGCTTACTATTTATGTCAGTGACTCCCAGGCTACCACGAATGCGTGATCTTTTAATTTTATCTTTCAATGATTTCAGTGATCCTCAAAAACAAGCCGAGCACTGGAAAAGGTTATCATGAGTTTTATTGGACCTTAAACAGCTAAAATTTGATATATCTTTCCCCAGATACATAAATCTGAATAATCCAGCAACGGAAACAAATAATCTTCTATAAACTGCTTTTTACCAAAAGTTAACGGCCTGAATTATTCAGATCGTATATAAATAAATAAATATAGGTACAGTACCCGGCGGTAAGTAATACACATCGGGCTTAAGAAAGAGACTGTCGGCCTTAATCGGCTAACTTCGGCTTTGTAGAGCGTCGTCTCTGTCATTCATACACGTGTTCCGTCGCGATTTGTTAGTGATATATATTGAGTGAGACGACACTTACAAAGCCGAAGTTAGCCGATTATGGCCGACAGTCTCTTTCTTAAGCCCGATGTGTATTACTTACCGCCAAGTACATGTATATTGATAGCGAAATAGTATGTACATATAACTCGTACACATACGAGTATATCCAGAAATTACATACATATTTCAGGATAATATGTACATGTATGGACATATACCATACCCTAAGCATGTTCAGGAAATGTAACAGTTACATTTTACGTCAACTAGAGTCGAGAAAAGACGTGTTGTTTCATTATATTCTGAAATGTTACAAATTGAATATCGTGCGGCTATCGAGTTTCTTTCGAAAAAAAGTAAAAAGCCCGACAGATATTAAACATCATTTTATTTCGGTCTGGGTTTTTTCTTTATTTTATAGATAAACTTGATAACCGAGCAATATTTATTTTTTGACATTTCAGAATATAACGATACAGCACGTCTTCTATCGGCTGTAGTAGACATACTGCTGAGAGTAGAAGTATCAAATTTTAAATGTAACATAGCCTTACCATGCGGGGCGTATCTGGGTACTGTTCATATACGTTGTAACTTGTTCAAACGGACATTTTTGGACCGTTGTGGTATACTAAACTAAACACACCACAACATATTGAATACTGAATAGAGGCATCTAAGAAATATAAAGCATTATTAAACATTTCTAATTAACAAAATAGAAAATCCTAGTTATAATTCCTATAGTATAGGAATAAATTACTCATTGAAGAGTAAGATCATGAGTCCTTCATTTAACTAAATCAGTGTTTCCTAAACTGTGATGAACGGTCAAATTTATTATACTTAAAAATATTCGCTTTATCTGCTGCGTTACACGAATAGAGCCAAAACGAGCTCTTGGTAACGAACACGTACAACGTGAGACCTCGTCTTCACCTTAAGATTACAATTATTAAATCAGATATCGATAAACTAACTAACATACGAGAGAAATATCAGAGAATGAATGCTGCAAATTCAAATGTATGGTAATGGAAAATAAATTAAATACGGTAGATTAGTGAACTGGATCAAATTAAGGAATTCTGCTATATGGATGGTATTTTCTCTGATGATGGAATGGTTACGATAGATATAGAACGGCGTGAAGTGATACGAAATAAAGTTAATGGAGCCCTGAAACACATATGTCTATACTCAAACCGGACAATATCGAAATCTGCTAAGATGATAGTCCACAGCAGTATTGTAATGTATCCATACCAATATTAATCTTATCATATACTCTGTTATCCACATCCAATAAATATTATAAGTAATCATGTAACGTATTCAAACCAATGTTAAGCTTAGTAATGTTAACCATATCATGTACTTTGCTATCTACATCCAATAAATATTAGTGTTATCACGTGTATGTCAAACTTAACTCAATGTATTATGATTAAATTTATTATCTTGTTGGAATTATCAGGAACTGTTAACTATCCAAATTCGATAAAGATTGGGTATCACTAAATGGAAGTAAACAGTGAACGATACATTCCAAATAATTGCCTGATATCGATTTGACCTTAAGGGCACCGATAACATACCAATTCTTTCTTAATTATCTATGGGGTCGCACGTACGTTATCTTCGCTTTAAATAAGACGCCATATCAGAGGCAGGAATCATTATTATTAAAGTCACCACGATGTTAACATCATCGTTATTATTAATTCCACAACACTGTTAATATTATACTTTAATGTAATTCAACGATTATAAAAATAAAATTACACAGTTGAAATTCTAAAAGTGTTTTCGTTGCAAAAGGCCATAACAGTATTTTAATATTAACATAACTTTGATATGTGCGAGTGAAACGAGAACGCGGAAAAATATTGAAAAGAGTCCAATAAATATCGAAGAAATTCGTCCACTCAGAAGAATGCTTAGGGTGATAATGCCAGATTTAGGAATGAAGTGATTAGGGATGAATGTGAACTTTGGCTAATGTGCTAAATAAAATAAAGAAGTGCGTTGTGAGAGTTTTTATAAACTTATTTTTTATGAATTTGAACCCAAAATTGTAATAAAGTTATTTTTTTATTTATTTAAGGACAAAATTAATGACATTTAAGTGACCTTTAATAATTTAGGATACATATGTCTTTTAAAATATGTGTCCCTGTAGGGATAGACAGAGAGTGGCACATTCTACCTCCTTAAACCAACTCGAAATGTTATTTTTTTACCTTACATAATATACCAGCATTAAAAATTAAAGTACAACACGGAAAATAAAAAAATTAAATATAATGCAATGAATTAAATTTAATCAACAATACTAGATTTTAGTAGGGAAAAACAAAATAATACGTCTATTGTGTAACAGTTATACAATACCAATCATACCCCTAATTATTTTTATTGAAATTGGGAAACGCTAGTAAAATCTACATCTCTAAAACTACACGAGTTGTAAGTTTGAGAAACAATGGTCTAAATAAAAAATTACCAAAGTTATCGATATTGACCCCCTGGGATCGATGTGATTTTACTAGGGGTTGATAGTTTCAATAAAAAAAATTAGGGGTCGACGATAGCAAAAATAGACCCCCTTACTTCTGCTATTTGTTTATTACTTCAAAATATCGATGATTCCAATAGGTACCTAATTAAGAATATTTGTATTTATTTTGAATTTATATATTAATTATATAGTATAAATGTCAAAAATGAAAAAAAAACTCTGCTTGTATTTTTTTGCTTTAATTTTCGTCAGCGCCGATTTCAATATTAAATGTTGCACAAGATAATGCCATAATCCGTAGTCCTTTTATATTTTTCAATCCTTAATTACAAGTTATTAAAATAAAAAGTTTGATATCTAGTTAAATATTTAATATCGAGTACTGTACAAACTTATTAATTTGAGTAAGTAAAGTAAATGACTAGGGGGGTCGAAAATATTATAAATGACTAGAGGGTCGACGGTTTTAAAAGTTTTTGGTAAAAGGGTCTGCGGCCGAAAAACGTTTGGGAACTCTTGATCTAAATAAATTACGGAAGTCATTTCCCTCCAACAAAGAATGATTCTCTTCTCATGATTATTATCTGATTATCATAAATTATAACACTAATGTTAATTTGTCATCATCGTGTGTTAAATAAAAATGTGAATTTATATCCTTGTGTATTGTGATTTATTTTTATGAACCATTCGATTTACATGAAGGATTTATTGTATTCTTTTATTTTCGTGTTCATAGTGTCGCATTTTTTTAATTGTTTAGATGAATTTGATATGTTTGCAATAAATTATTAATGTTATTTGTTTTACATACGAGGGTCATCTAGAAAATAAGGTTACAACATTTATGTAAGATCGAAAAATTGCTTGTATTTCATTGAAATTCACAGGATACTTCACAAATATATTAAACTATTTTTCAACGTAATCACCGTCGAGATCAATACATTTCTGTAGTCGGGGCACCAGTTTTTGTATTCCAGTGTCATAGACCTCCGCCGCCAGCTCTTTCAGCCATTTCTTCACAGCTTCCTCGACCTCCTGATCGTTGGAAAATTGTTGGGGTGTAGTGACATACCCACGTCTCATCCCCCGTCACGATAGAGTCCAAAAAAGCTTCTCCCTCCTGTGCAAAACGATCCAAAAATTCACGCGCGCCGGTCACGCGATTTTGACAGTGCTCCGGTGTGAGCATTCTGGGCATCCATCTCGCACGCAACTTCTTGTAACCAAGTTTTTCCGACACAATATTATCAAAGAGACTTCGAGAAATGTCAAGAAATTCTTCGTAAAGATCGTCAAGCGTCGCACGGTGGTCATTTCGCAGTTCTTCAATTATTTGCACAAGTTCGTCAGAAATTCCTGCCTTGCCTCGTCGTGAGTATCAGTGCAGCCTTCTCTGAACCACCTAACCCACTTCTTGGCATGTTGTCGACTCATCACATCACTACCATAAACTTCCATGAGCTTCCAATGGATATTCGCGGCGGTATTGTTCTGCAAAGTCAAAAAACGGATGACCGCGCAGATCTTGCACTGACGGGAGGTGGCGGGAGCGCGCGACGTCCTCTCCATCGGAAGAATTTACTGTGACTGAACAAATTGGCCGACAAACACGCGGGACCAAACAAACTGACCATTTGGATCCCCCCTACACGCCAGGTGTGCCAACTTTGAAACAAAAAATTTCCCCCGGCCTCAGGAGCCCTTGTAACCTTACTTTCTAGATGACCCTCGTACAAACATACATATCACGTCCCTTTCCCTGTTGGGTTAGACTGAGAGGATACATCGCCAGACTTTCCTATCTCGACACACATCCATCACCTTTTATTTTTATTAAATAAAGTAATATGTTGTACAAATATTTGTCAAGGCTATACCTATATACAAATTTATTACTTAACTAATCTTATTAATATATTATAATTTACGAACTTACTTAATCTTATTTTCTTACATGTCTTCTTCTTCTTCCTGGCACTATCCCAACTCATTGCCTAGGTAGGCTGTTGGGGTCGGCTCTTCTTCGATTCTGGGTATCGCTTTCATCTAGGCCGTTTCTCTGCAGGATTTTGGAGCATTTATTTTCCTACATGTCATTTTATTTTTATTTTTTATAATCTTAATGTATGATTTCTTAGAAATAATTAACACATACACACTACTTATAACTAGATAGCAATTCTCACAACTAATTATTTAGCAAGAACAAGTCCACTCATTCATCTCTTCTTCATTGATACACTCTCATATAACTCTTACGATTTCTATGACTTTGTACGTTGACTTCTTTCAAAGTATACTTCATTGGATCCAACTAAACTTTCATCTGTCAAAATACAAAAGTTATTGTCCTTTAAAATATCCTCAAATAAATATAAATTTTTTCCAAATATAAAAAAGATTGATGGTGGTTTCACTGGTCTAGTGATTGAATACTTATTTTTTATATTTTCAGTGGTTACTGAGCACGTGTCAGCTTTTTTTTCTTATACCCCGTTTTTGAGTTTTTACTGCACTGGAATGTCAAGAGTTAATCTCTTATTTAGGAAGCACTTAAAGACATCCCTTATTGGGAGGTCTTAACACGATACTATACATTACACTAAACATAAAGCCGAATGTATTACTATCACATATCGGAAGATCTACTAAAGTTTTTTGTAAGGTAAACTTTCACGGTTTTCTTACCAAATATGTTTTTTTGAACATATGCAGATGCGGAAAAGTACTTAATCAAAAGGCCGCAGCCATTTACTTCCTATCTTTGCTCTCTACTTATATGGGAATATACAGGTTGTCGCAAAAAATGTATCCCCACAGGTGTCGCAAAAAATGTATCCACACTTTAATAGCTGATAACTTGATTTTTTTTTGTTTTAGATTTAACCGTTGAGAAATAATGGCGGAAACCAGACTAACTGTTGAACAAAGAAAGTGTATTTTAAAGTGCCACTGGAAGTACGAAAACGCGGTAGTAGACTTTTTATTTTGGGAATTTCTCAAGAATAAAATTTATGCTGAAAAACCTGAAACCATTGAAAGAGAATGTGCCCAAATACCAAATGAAATGATAATTGATGTTTGTGATTCCGTTGTTTCACGTTGCCAGCAATGTCTAAACCAGAATGGTCATCAGTTTGAAAATAGGCCCTAAGTATAAAAAACTACATTTATGTACAATAGTTTATTGTGAAAGTTGAAAGGGAACTGTATGTTAATAAATACAGACTTTATAATCATTCAAATTGTGGATACATTTTTTTGCGACAACCTGTAGATTTATTTTGTAATATTTTAAATCTGTCAATATAATAGTGGGTTCGAATCCCAAGTTAGAGCACCTTTGAGGAGAATCTACTATCTAAACATCTTCTTCCTTTTCTTTTCGGCCTGTTATGGTCCTGCATCATCGTTTCCCTCTTGTGACGTCGACTGCCAGCTGTCTTTCCATCTTGCTTGGGAGGTCTGCTTGTTTGGGGGATACTGTTCCTGGCCATTCTTACGACTCTTCTGCCATTCTGGATACATGTTCGTTCCAGAACCTTAATCTCTGTCGTCCTCATCTGACAATATCTTGAACTTCACACATACTTCGGATTTCCGTGTTTCGTACTCTGTCACGAAGGGTTTTGTTTTCTATCTAAACAGAGCTATATAAATAATAGTTTTATCATTATTTTTATTATTGGACAGAGAACGAGTTCATGTTTGTACAATCTAGAATAGAGTAAAAAATTCTGAAGTTAAAAACTAGCTATGATATCTACCAATGTGGGTTCCGGTTGTTTAGTCGATGACAATGGGACATATTGGATTTTTATTTTTGAAAGATCATCACTAATCCGCAGTAATCATCATTATAATTAACAGTCGAGTACTTCCAGTAATCATCATTATAATTAACAGTCGAGTACTTCCAGTAATCATCATTATAATTAACAGTCGAGTACTTCCAGTAATCATCATTATAATTAACAGTCGAGTACTTCCAGTAATCATCATTATAATTAACAGTCGAGTACTTCGAGAATAGAGTAAAAAATTCTGAAGTTAAAAACTAGCTATGATATCTACCGATGTGGGTTCCGGTTGTTTAGTCGATGACAATGATGCAGATTGAATTTTTATTTTTGAAAGATCATCACTAATCCGCAGTAATCATCATTATAATTAACAGTCGAGCACTTCCAAGATCCGCGGAATACGGTTTTGTGAAGGAAGGCCATCATACATAGAATAATCTTACACTAACTATTACCGTGGATGCTTGGGAACAATGCAGAGTGTTTAAACAAATTTGCATGTTAATAGACACTCGTGCTTCGAAACAGTCAGTTTAAATTAAGGGTAATTTATGTAAACGCTACGTGATACATCTGACTAATTGAGACCTAATAAAAACACAGTCATGACGAGACTCTTATGTGGCACCTACTGTTACTTTGTTTTAGTCACATGTTTTAATTTCATCATCACCACGCCTCATAGAAAGAGGGCAAAAACTAACGATTTTTCAGAAATAAGTGCGAATTTCGAAGTGAAAAGATTTATTTAAAGAAATTTGGCCACATCGTAACATACTTGGCCTAGTGAAGGGGCTCTCTCTATCTATTATACAAAATGAGGGTTTTATCATTGTTATATACTTGTCATGTGCCAGCGCATGTTAATCTTATCTATACTCTCATTCACCCCAATATATTATGCAACCAATGTACCACTTATCTAAGAACCTATAAATATGAGCATTATCTGTAACACGATATAAACACCAAAACCGATGTTATCTTATCGATGTTCTTATCCACATTCAAATAAATATTATAAGTTATGTAAACCCTTGTCAAACTTATCGATGATAACCATGTACTAGATCCTATAAATATTAGCGTTATTACATTAGTGTCAACCTACTCAATGTATTATATTTAAGTTTATCATCTCGCCGGTGGTTATCTCCCCAAATTCAATAAAGATTTGGTATCACTAAATGGGAGAAGCTGCGACGAGAGATAAATCACTGATATCGATTTGACCTTAAGGGCAAGGATAACATACCCGACACATTCCTTACTAATCTAACGAAGAGTCGTGGTATAGTTATCATTGCTTTAAATAGGACGCCATATTTGAGGCAGACATCGTTATTCTTAAAGCCACTACTATGTAAAGATCATAGTTATTACTATTTATGTAATACTGTTAATATTATACATCAATGTAATTCAACCTTCATACAAATAAAAGTACACAGTTGAAATTCTAAAAGTGTTTTTGTTGCAAAAGGCCATAACATACTATATGTATTCTACGGGTCGATTTTCAATAAAACGATGTTTACTTTGAGTGATGTATTAAAATTAATTAATTTAGGTTTATTGATAGCAACATAAGGCCTCAGCTAGATAAAACTGCAGTTGTGGCGGGCTGCCTGAGAGATTTCATATGGAGGAATAAAGATATGAGAACGGATAGCAAGGTAGGCATTTATAAAACCTGTGTGCGACCTATCCTCACATATGGCATCGAAGCGAGGGCGGACACTGTCAGGACAAAAAGTATGCTAAGGACAACGGAAATTAGAACTCTGCGCGCTATTGCTGGGAAGACTTTGTGTGATCGTGTAAGGAACACCACAATCCGAGAGGTCTGTGAGGTCCAAGATGTGGTCAGATGGGGACGATAGCGTCGACGATACTGGTACCAACATGAACAGATAATGAATTCCACAAGAATTCCATACATAGCTCTGCATGGGGTGCCGGATGGATGGCGTCCGCTAGGGAGACCCCCGAAACGATGGAGAGATAGCTGGAGCTCAGCATCACAGGACAATCCTGCAGTAACAGACTCTTGAGAGTCTACAGAAAGTTTAAGAAGAAGAAGATAGCAACATAGTATGCACATATATATTTATGCATTCCGAAATCGTACATATATTTCAAGATAAAATACCAGAAAATACGTTTGAGAGAGAAGCTATCAAACAGTCTGGGGTCATCTCATAACACCTCCCCGGTCGAGATACACCCCATTAAATATAGGGCGAGTCCGGCAGTTATGACATCAGATGTTTTTCAGCCTAACACTTGTACATGTATGTTAGATTAAGAAAAAAATAAAATTACAGAAAACAAAAGTTAACCCACAAATACCACCACAGATTAACTGTCATGGATGAAAGAAAAACTCTGAAAGAAGTCGAAATTTTATCAAAATAAAATCACAAGTAGAAAGTTATGTTTATACATACAAACTATAATTGCAGTTAGTCGTAAGCAGAAATCACAAGCAGAAAATTGTGTGCATACATACCAACTATAATTGCGGTGAGTCGTAAGCAGAAATCACAAGTAGAAAATTGTGTTCATACATACAAACTATAATTGCGGTGAGTGATAAGCAGAAAGATCGCGATAACTCCTAACATACACATATATACCATCACCCGTTTCCCTATCGGGGTAGACAGAGAGGAGAGAGCACTAGACTTTGTGTTGTATTATTGTATTGTAATAAACTTTCCTTTTTATATAGTACAAATCTTATTGTCATGTGTCAATCTCTTCCAACGAACCAGAAAGATGTTAAAGAAGTCTTAACGTGACTGGATTTTTTTTCTTTAAATCTAGGTTCCTGTGGGATTTGAACCCGTAACCTCCAGGCTGGGAGACAGGCATCTTACCAACTAAGCCACGGAGGTCATCACGGAGTCTTTCCTATAGCCACACACATATTTCCCCTCTTCTACATCCATAAACCTTATACAACTCCTGCTATTTCTCTGACTTTTTAAATCTCCCTCAGTCAAAATATATTCGCTTGACCCAACCATAATTTCCCTGACTTTCTATGCCACGCCTTCCGCTTACAAATGTACTGTATATTTGTATTGTAAGTATTTCTTCATTAATTCGTTCTACGTTTCCAAACCATTTTAAAGTGCTTTCTTTCTCTTACTTAATACATCAGCTTTAAGCTCACATTCACTTCATTCAATATTTTATCATACCTATGTATTCTTCTAAGTACAGTACCCGGCGATAAGTAAAACACACCGTTTGTAGAGCGTAGTCTCTGTCGCACGATGCGCTAACCGCATCGTGAGTACGATACCGGACTATTAGCGCATTGTGCGACAGAGAGGACGCTCAATAAACGATGTGTATTTCTTACTGCCGGGTACTTGTACACACATTTCTTCAGTATTTATTCGGCTCCTTTCAGTATTTTCCACGTCCACATTTCATTCCCATACTTGTGCAATTTGATACTAAAACACATTTTTGAACTATTTATTATCTTAACAAATTTTGATATTGTCCGGTTCAAATATATGTGTTTTCGTATTTTTTCATTCATCCGTTCTACATACCCAAACCATAATTTTTAGTTCATTCTTAATTTAATTTAAATTCCATATTATATCATACATTATCCCCCGTATATTGTTCTCAGTGCACACATTTCTACAGCATTTATTAGGCTTCTTTCAATGTGTTTCCATACTGAAAGAAGCCGAATAAATGCTATAGAAGTGAAATATGGTATAATACATATCAATATATAATAAACGTTATCAAATGCATAATAATGCATCCGACCCAAGCGAGTCAGAAAATATGTTAAGGTCGCCATCCAGTCATGTCAACTTGGTATGATAAACACTCTTTGGCGCTGTTAAGTAATGCGTATCAACAATGCTGCATTATTCATAATCAATTATACAACAAAAAGAAAAAAGCGGTACTAGGAGATATAGCTATTCCAACGTCACAATAGGATCAGATATAACAACTGAATTTTTTTCAGGGCCGTCGCGAGAGGTACAGTTACCGCAAATTAAAATGCCGCCCCTATCGCTATGGTTTAAGTACGCTGCTTTTGCCTTGCATTGAATGTCATTCTTCTTCTTCTTCCCAGTGTCATGTCAGGTCCCCCCAACGTTGAATATCACTTGAGAGTAGACATATTTGTCCCCGGCAGCCCGAAAAAGATCTCCAACGCCCCTTATGCCAGACCAATCACGTATATACACCTCTTCTGCCTTCTATTCTGCCTTGGATGATTTGCCGGGCAATGTGACCACTGACATTTCCATCGGTGTCATAGCAGATGGAGAATTGATGAATGGCGAGTTTCCAGCGCCATAAAACTGGATGCACCCAGCTAAGGGAAGGTAACCCCAACAGAAAATCCTTCAGAGAAGGCAAGGGGAAACCACTCTGAATATCCCTCCCCAGGAAATCACTATGGAGATAAATCAAGCCACGGCCACGAGTCCCGGGCAACCCTTAAATGGGTCAGGGCTGTTAAGAATCTCCAGGCTTGACATAGTGTAGAACAATATACGAGTACGTGTAGGAACCTGGAATGTAAAAATTGAATGTCATATAAAAATTAAAGTATCTATGTATAAATTATTATTCCACGAAATATATAGATAGATTAAATATTATATACGAAATGATATTATACAATAAATTATAGTTTCCCAATGATATTCCTACAAACCCGCTGATCACTCACCGTTTCCTTCCAGTTTTCCTTCACTCTCATCCTCCTAAGCTAGTGCTGCGTGTTTTTAAATTTCAAAACTACTCCAACGATTCCATGCTTGAAATTAATATATTTTTTATATATTTTATGGCAAGTGCCTCAAATAAATGCGTATTTTTTGTGACAAGTTCATCAAATAAATGCCTATTTTGATGACAACTGCATCAAATAAATGCCTATTTTTATGGCAAGTTCATCCAAAAAATACCTTTTTTTATGGAAAGTGCATCAAATAAATGCTTTTTACTCGGTAATGAACATATTAAAAGTTTACACCAAAATGAGGAATCAAGGCATTTGTCGCTGGTGCCACCGAAGGTGACTATCCAAATCCAAAAGACAATTTTATACAGCACTGTTTAGAGAGCAAACTCTCCTCAAGGGCGCTCTAACTCAGGATTTGAACCCAATATTACTAAACGTACGAGTATAACGCTTTCATTATACACAGCACAATCCTGTGGGATTACTGTAATATGTCAATTTCTTCTAATCAACCAGAAATATCTTTATAAGGCTTGAAGTGAAAGCTAGACTGAAATCCAGTTTTTTTAATATATGGGTTCTATTGAGAATCGAACTCGCAGCCTCCTGGTCAGAAGACAGGCGTCTTAACAACTACGCAACGGAGTTCGTCAACAAATTATGATAGATAACATATCTTGTTGCATTTTTTAGAACACGGGACGGGAGTATTTCCAGACAAGGTCATCTATGTTATGTTACATGATGCTCGTGGGATTTAATCTGGTGCAGTTTTTCTTTCGGTAGATTTTTATAGTGCTGTTTTTTTAAGTTACTTACTAGATTTATGAATTTGTGGGTGGCTTATGAAGGACAGATTTTTAAAACTTGTGCACCTTAAACGGCGGTATCCATGATCACTTTGGATAAAAACAAGCAAG
The DNA here is from genome assembly GCA_949825065.1 of Odontocerum albicorne. Classification (NCBI taxonomy): domain Eukaryota; kingdom Metazoa; phylum Arthropoda; class Insecta; order Trichoptera; family Odontoceridae; genus Odontocerum; species Odontocerum albicorne. The sequence continues at coordinate 36,070,935 of OX463853.1, read as the reverse complement.
AAGATCAGGGGCGCGACGTCCATATGGGCAATGTGTGCGGTGGACTCAGGTGACTGATTCAAGGGACGGCCCTAGATCACGTCTTGAATTATCAGTCAGCGCTGGCTAGCCCTTGATGTGGCTGTCTTCGTCAGTGTTAGTCACCTTAGATTTAAAAAAAGTTTCTATGCATAAAATGTAAAATGACTAACCAAATGAATTATAATACTTAACACTTGCCGTACGGTGACGGATAGCGAGTGACCAGGACTTATATTTTATTTGATTTCTCCAAATATACTGATTGCAGGGTCTTCATACTTGATGTATTCCTCATCAAAACCTCTATGATTTGAATGATGTCATTACGAAGTAAAAACATTTATAAATAACCACAGAAATGAATATTTTATATTAGATCGACAATTTTTCGAAGTGTGCCAAAAAGGTGAGCATGACTCATTCATTTTTGACAGTTCATATTTTACATCCGTTTCAGGGATTCGTCACCAGTTTTATAATCCTGATTTTTTCTTATTTTTTCTATTTTTTATCTGGTATGTTTTTTCTATTGTTATTTATTATCTGGTATGTTCTATTGTACCGTAACTCTTTTTATGATAAATGTATATTTGTTACATTTTTCTTTATTATTTCATTTTCAAAAAAATAATAATTGAGATGGCGGGAAATATCGATAGCGATTTGGGATTTGAGACGACAGGCAATATACCAGAATCAGAAGATGTTGTCAAGAAAAAAATTTGATCGAGAAAAATAATCAGGTTATTCTGCAATGTTTGTCAAACACCTGTGTGTTTAGTACATATAATAGAAACAAAAGCTATTTTGTGCAGAATTACCCGATAACAAGCGAAATGATGTTTTCTTAAATATCTTAAAACAGGTACAATATGGGTTGAATTTTTTTTATGTACTCGTATATACACCCATTTGATATTCGTTTTCATGTAATGCCATGCTCCTAGGTAAAACCTTAAGAGCCCGTAATTTCCCCAGATTTTAAAGAACAAAATGACTTCGTGGAATTACCTAATTGCTTGTCCTTATTATTCGATCGCCTTGATCCGTTATACCAACAAAAGGTTTTTATTGGTTAGATCTTGTTTGTAGATCTAAGATTTATTTACAAAAAGGACCTAATCTACAGTTATATTTTTTTTTCATTTGAAATATAGAATAAGTATATAGGTTGTTTTAAGCATATATATTGTATGTACAAAAAGCGAATTTAGGAAAATTAATATCTAAAGTGGATTTCAATAACACATAAAACCATGATAAGTTTATAGAATTGAAAAAATTGGACGAAGACGCGTAGCATGCCGCATCGTCAGCAAAGAGATGTAATGCCATGAGGCGGCATTGTTCCTAGGTAAAACCTTAAGACCCCGTAATTTCCCCAGATTTTAAAGAACAAAATGACTTCATGGAATTACCTAATTGCTTGTCCTTTCAATTATTCGATCGCCTTGATCCGTTATACCAACAAAGGATTATTAACGGTTAGATCTTGTGTGTAGGTCTTAGATCTTTTTACAAAAAGGACCTAATCTACAATTACATTTTTTTTCATTTGAAATATGGAATAAGTATATAAGTTGTTTTAAGGTACATAAAAGGTATGCGGTAGGTAAAAAAATATATATATATTTTTAATATTATTTATTTGAACAGAAAATCGTACATATCTCTTAATTGAATAAATCAATTCGACTATATTTTGTAAGTTCAAATAAATTAAGGCTCTTGCATTAAGGCTTTCGGGTTAGTGCTGCGTATTTGTAATTAAAAATGCCAACGTATCAAAAGCGTTGGAGCGCGCATATTTTGCAATCGTCGATTGTCAATTTGATCGTAACTCAAAGCCTTCGCAGTGCCTGTTGGCAATCTGTCTGTTGATTACCAATTAACTCCTCAAACCTTCATACACTCTCATCCTCTGATTCACGCGGTAGATACGTTCCAAGAAAATTCATATTAATCGAAATCGTGCAAATTAAGACAAGAAACTATTATAAATATGTTATGATACATAATATTGAAATACTCGCAAATTGAGATACAGAACTGATATAAATGTTTAACTAAATTAAACGCGAAAAACTATTCTACCAACCTAATAAAAATGCAAAAAATAAACCTTTCAATAAAATTCAGTAACTACTCATGTTACTTGTACTAATTTGCCTCATCGCTAATCTTGACTTCAGTTACGAGAACGCTGATTTGAGGCGAGTACACGTCCAGAAATACTCGTATTATTTATTAGAGAAAATTCAAATAACAAGGGAAAACATCGTCTTTAACATAAAACACATTCTTAACCGCGTTAAATTAACTCCGCGTAAATCGAGGGATACGTGTACACTAGACAAAATAATCACACTGGGTTAAATCTACATCTAGGCGCTTCTTAAGTTTGTTATAAATTTTATAAATATGTCGTTCATAATCTTCCATACGATAGTTTACATCAAACGTTGCGCAGTACTCCAAGATGTAGTCATACTTGTTCATAAGATCTTCACGGCCCGATACCAGACGAGGGAAGTCCTGGACCGCCACGTAATATTCGAGGTCAAATTTCCTCGTACACTGACCATATCTAACGATTTTGCTCTGAGACGAATAACTCGTCTCAAAGTCAAGTATTCTAACGTGAGCGTGGCACGCACATCGTGGTTTTTGACGTTTTCTTCGTAAACTTGAGCCTACACATCGGACCATCCTGATTAGGTCAACTGTATCGTATGTTTCCTAGAGATGTCTGCTCAGCTCGTCGATGTTACTGCGTTCCTGTAAAGAATATCTTCGCATTATTAACCCTATTAAAGTTGACGAAAAATGTTGGCTAGTCTAACAGTAAAAAATAATAATTTCATTCGAAAACATAGCAACAATTAAATATACGTTGTTCATTAAAAGTGCAAAGAAGCAACGAAATTTTAAGAAAACACGATGCATAATAAATCTGTGGCGTTATGGCAGAAGTTGATATGTCCGTTTTACCTTAGTTTACAAGAGAAGCAATATCAACTTTGATAAGCTGTTAAAATCAGTACAAATAAGCCTTTTTAAGTTTTTCCAAACAATGTATCTTTTGTTTGGATAATGACTGACACACCAAATTTTGCCACAACATTCTCAGAAATATGTTCTATAAATTGGGAAAATAAACACAAAATGACATAAAAACGGACATGTCAACTTCTGCCATAACGCCACAGAAATAATACTCTTTAAAAATGTTGTGAAGGGTGAAATAGCTTAATCTAGACAGTCAACCATTTAATACGTAGCGTTTAAAATCTATAGAAAAAAAAACAATATTTTTTAATAATGGCCGTGAACTATCGTCGTGGTAATACATCGTCCTGGTAACTGCAATAGGTAGTATGTCAAAAAAAATCACGTCGATGGGCAAATGGTTGTATGTCAACATAACTTACAGAAATAAAACTTACAATAAAAAAACTAACGGTATTATTTATTTAATTAACGACACAACAGTGTCTTTATATACAAATGAACATGTGACAGGTTATAAAGCACTTAAAATTATTGACAAATAATACAACTTTATCATAAACTAACATGAAGATACAAAAAGCAGTAGTAATAATAAATTACAGTCATTGTTTTAACATTATTTAATAATTATATGTATATTTAAGTTCAATATATGTTATGTATGTATACCACAAAATATTATCAAACTTCACTAAGCAGACTTACGTAATTGTCGAAGACTTATTTTATAGAGGTAAAGAGCTCAGGTTTGTTTTTAGTGGAATAACGCATACATAGAACAAATATTGGATTTTTTGAGAATTTTGTGGGAATTTTATGGATAGATATTGAGATATAGAAAACACGTGGCCTCATTAGTAGAACGAGATGCAAGTTGTATTAATCCGGAGTACGAGAAGATGGGGGCAAATGGGAATGTTTTTTTTTGTCTCTCCTGTAAAGTTTAATATATTTGACATCTGACCTATTGAAGTTACCATGACTATGAAGGAATATGCTAGGATTCTCAAGTGATGAAAATAATGAACTGAAGAAAATATTCTAGAATAAATGAACGAATAAATAAGAAATACATATTAAAGTTTAAATTAAAATTACTTACAGTAGTTTCGGCCGGAAATAAAGTCACGAATTTCAAATGGGTGGGTTATTCTTTTTGATTTTATATAAATTTTCACTTACTAAAACAGAATTTATAATATGTCAGAAAACTGAAATACGAGAGGTAGGAGAAACGAAGTTGCAGACACGAGTGGTCATACAGAAGTGATACTGAATATTCAATATCGGGACTATCCACCCTTATAAGGGATATCTGCGAAATAATGAAAATAACAGAACAATTAAAGGATTAAAATGCTTAAAATACACCCATTAACCTGTGAGCGAATATGAATGCATGGGTGCATGTATACCTAACTTATTTTAAGTTAGTACGAATGCACCGGAGCGTTTCACATTAACATCCAATCAAAGTACTCGTATATGATAGATCATACCAAAAAAGTTAATTGTATTGATATCTCTGGATAATTAATACTAAGACCAATGGTTGACGATGATTTTTATGTAACACTATTTTTTCGTCAGGAAAACTTATTGCATTGTTGAATTTCATTGCAAAAATATTATATCAAGCATAATTCTTTAATCTCACATAATTTTTTTTTAATTCACTCTCTGTGTATATCATATATTGTTCCTATAAAACCCACTAGCTTACACGTTAATAGTTAAAAAAATATTTGCATCAATATGGATATACATATCACCACGCCATTCACTGCTGGGGTAGACAGAAAGGCCATAGTGTCAACCTTCTCTATTTGAAGAGAAGCAAAACTGGCTGCCCATCATGGAAAATTGGTACCAATATTAGGATATGATAAAAAAAACTTGGAAATGTCACAAAAGTTATCAAAGTGAGATACGAGGAAATGCGGTAGACATAAGAACGTTGTGTAGAATGTGTGGGAAAACACTGTACGACAGAATAAGAAATAAAGACACTAGGTAAGAACGCTAATTAAAATAAGGTGTTGTGCTTAAGATGAAGAAAAAAGCATTGAGATTATTCGGCCACGTAAAAAGAGACAATGAAGACAGATTTACAAAAAATATAAAATAGGAAACATTTGGAAAGACTCAGAAAATCGTGACACAACCACGTAAATCAAATTCTGAAAAAAGGAAGAATGAAAATCGTTTATAATAAGATAGATAATGAGTTCTATGGAAGTTTCATAAGCGAAAGATGTGTGTTAGGATAGAATAAAGTAAAGTTTTGTTATCTCTGTCTACCCCAATAGGAACATGGCGTAATGGTGACATTTTTTGTTCCGTTCCCCTCTTGTGTAGTATTCCGTGCCGCTTAAAGGTGGATCTTTAATTATTTCGCGCAAATCTTCATCTCCCATTTTTAAATACTTAGCACGTCGATTTTTCATCGTTAAGCTAATTTCTTGATTGTTTTTTTTTTCAATTCCGTTAAAAGTGGGTCCGTAAAGCGAGATATAGGTGTACGTAACCCGACGATCTCCAGCACATCTCTCTTATTTGATAGGGGCTACTGCTGTGTCAACAATAAAACCACAGAGGCTGAATTTTCAAAGATGGATCGTAATGTGAGAATCTTACTCGTCGTTGTTGCTGGACCTAGTAGTCAAGGTTATTATTATTAGTAAGATACGACGATGGATCGTAATGTGAGAATCTTACTCGTCGTTGTTGCTGGACCTAGTAGTCAAGGGTATTATTATTAGTAAGATACAAAGATGGAACGTAATGTGAGAATCTTACTGGTCGTTGTTGCTGGACCTAGTAGTCAAGGGTATTATTATTAGTAAGATACAAAGATGGAACGTAATGTGAGAATCTTACTGGTCGTTGTTGCTGGACCTAGTAGTCAAGGGTATTATTATTAGTAAGATACAAAGATGGAACGTAATGTGAGAATCTTACTGGTCGTTGTTGCTGGACCTAGTAGTCAAGGGTATTATTATTAGTAAGATACAAAGATGGATCGTAATGTGAGAATCTTACTCGTCGTTGTTGCTGGACCTAGAAGTCAAGGGTATCATTATTAGTAAGATACAAAGATGGATCATAATGTGAGAATCTTACTCGTCGTTGTTGCTGGACCTAGTAGTCAAGGTTATTATTATTAGTAAGATACGACGATGGATCGTAATGTGAGAATCTTACTCGTCGTTGTTGCTGGACCTAGTAGTCAAGGGTATTATTATTAGTAAGACACAAAGATGGATCGTTATGTTAGAATCTTACTCGTCGTTGTTGCTAGACCTAGTAGTCAAGGGTATTATTATTAGACACAAAATATTAGATTATTTTATTTTATTTGTACGGAAGAATACAAGTGCGGATAATTTTATTTAATATATACGGAAGATTAAAATGCTGGTACTTTTATTTTATCTATACGGAACAATAAAAGTGCAGATCCTTTTATTTTCCAGGTGCAGGTAATTTAATTTTTTTAAATGTAAGATTAAAAATGCAGGTACTTTTATTTTATCTTTACGGAAGATTATAAGTGTAGGTACATTTTATCTATACAGAAGATTATAAGTGCAGGTATATTTTATCTATACGGAAGATTAAAAGTGCAGGTACTTTTAATGAATCTATACAGATATTCTTATTCTTCTATCTAGATACCAATGTGTGAAATCCTGCAGTTATTTATATGCATAATGCAACGGTTCTTAGTTAGTTTTCAATGGCAATAAAGGTACGAATATGTCTAATTTATCATGCGTTTTACGCTTTGACATATTTACGCGAGAATTCCTGCATAGAATATGCATACCAGTGCATCTGTTCAGATTACCAGATGACAGTAATTAGTATTGCCAGGCATTTATCATATCGACTTGTTGCATAATTGGATAATCATTAATTACATATGTCAGAGCATATAATCATCGTAGAAATTAGAGCGTAGCGTAGAATGTATGCAAAATCAATGTGGATCCGTACCAGTGTTATCTTGAAGCTGCACGTTCGCCTTTTAAAACATGCCAATTACGAAGCGAGTTTTATATTATTTGGTAACTGGTTCCAGAGTCTCACTGCATGCACAGTAAAGGACAGTGTAAAAAAAGATGTACGGTAAACAGAGAAAGCTAATAAATAATAATTGCTAGAGCATAGCGCCAGTCCATGATCAGAAAGATGCTGAATATTTTTGGTATGATAAGAGGGGGTGGCGGGACAGGAAAGAGTATTATAAAATAGTGATAATATATGAATTTTGCGTCTATAATTCACATTCAAGCAGTTAAGCTCTTTTTGATACGATCGTATTTTCTCAAGTTAAAAATAAATCTCAGGCAAACATTTTGAAGGCACTGTAGTTTGTTTTAACTATTCCTCCTTAATATCCAAATAACAGACGTCCGCTTAGCTCACAACAAGCAAAATTTTGGTAGGATTCTTTGCAGCACATTAAGTGAATGAAGGCTGCAGAAGGTCCTTGGGATAACCTCATTTATTTGGTCTCGCCATGAGAAAGTGTAGGGAATATACGAGGCATATCCAGAAAGTAAGTGTACTGAATTTTTGTAGGTTACATTTTTTTTTTATTTAAACAAAAAAATTACGTGGTTACCGTAGTACATATGTAAGCTATTTTTCGACATAGTCGCCATTCCTCTCAATGCAGGTGGTGAAGCGGGGTATCAACTTTTTGATGCCTTCCTCGAAGTAGTTTCCCGCCAACCCCTCCGTCCACTTCTCCACCTCCTCCTTTACCTCCTCGTCGGTTGAAAACCTTTTTCCACCCATGTGCAGCTTCAGGGAGGTAAAGAGATAGTAATCTGAAGGTGCTAGGTCAGGGGAATGCGCGGGATGGTTCAGGACATCCCATTTAAACGAGGCGAGCAGTTCCTTCGTGGCGTTGGCCGTGTGTGGTCTGGCATTGTCGTGCAGCAGGCAGACTCCCTTTGTCAGCATGCCTCTCCTCTTGTTCTGAATCGCCCTCCGCATTTTTTTTAGGGTCTCACAGTATCTTGCAAAGTTGATGGTCTCCCCTTGAGGCATATATTCAATTAAAATTATGCCTTGACAGTCCCAAAACACGGATGCCATGATTTTCTTGGCTGAAATTGTGGTTTTGAGCTTTTTGGCGGAGGGTGAAGAGGTGTGACGTGACCGTTTTTAAACTCGCGACACCACTTGTACACACTCGTACGATTCATAGCTTTATCACCATATGCAGTTTTCACCTCATTATAAACCTCAACCGGAGGTTTTCCCTTCCAAACGAGATAACGGATGACGCCGCGTATTTCGCACATGGCGGGAGATTAGATTGACATTTTTCACGAAACGTGTTGTCGCGTCGACACTTCTTAACGTACTGACTTCGAACCGGTCTCGTTGTGGAGGGGAAGGGTCAGGCTACACGGAAGTGTAGCCAACATGTCGGAAATAAAATCCATCCGGTCGTGAGAGCCTCAGTACACTTACTTTCTGGATACGCATAGTACTTAATTGGAAACATTTATTTGGTCTCGCCATGAGAAAGTGTATGGAATATACTTAATTGGAAACATTTATTTGGTCTCGCCATGAGAAAGTGTAGGGAATATACTTAATTGGAAACAATACTACTACAGAACCATGACATTTTATTCACCTTTTTATTTTAGAATAATCCATTTGGATAATTATGCGAGAAATATACGTATAAAAAAGCGGCCTCCAAAAAGTCATAACTGCTATACACATATATTACACTCCACCTAAAGCCGAATGTGTTACTATCACATAATCAGAAGATCGACAAAGGTTTATTTGTAGGTCGTCTTCCCTTGAAAATAATTCTGCGGTTTTCTTACCAAATATGTTTTTTAAACATAAGCAGATGCAGGAAAGTTCCAAAGTTAATACCCGCAGCCACCACCTTCCTATCCTTACTATTAACTTGTTTTTTTTTTAAATCTTGTAATATATTTAATCTGTCAATAGCATTCTCAGTAAGAACACCCTTGAAAAAAGTGCTCTCTAAAACGCGCTATATAAATTGTCCTTTTAATATTATTATTATTATCATTCACATGATCCAACCATACTTTCCTTTATCTACAACACCTTCCACTCAAATTTGTACTGTATATTTGTTTTATTAGTATATCTTCATTCAGTGCTCTTTTTTATCTTACTTAAAGCATCAGCCTTAACCCTTCCTTCCCTGTGATGTGTAACTAGTACACATTGCTTCTAAAAACTTTGATATCGCTATAAATATAATAAATACTGGGTTCCGATTTTAGGTATTCCTCCGTAATACATTTACGCATTGAATGAAAAAATAATATTAATTATAATTAGCCCTTATCGGCCACATCAGAGATATTTTGTAAAAATCACAAAATATCTCTGATGTGGCCGAAACGTGTGCCAGTGTGTGACGTATGTACATTCATTCTAAAAACCGCTATGGGTGAGGAAGCGACGCTATTCACGTCTCACTCTCACTCTACTTCGCTATATTTATTTTATTTTATTTTTATTTATTATTACACATTACAAGAAATATACACAATTTGAGAAAAAACCACAGGTAATTTGATTTGGACATACAATTTTAATGGATCTGGGTTTTTTGCCTTTCATTTGTCGTATCCCCAGTAAACTAGGCTTTTGCCTGTATCTCACTGAGGATATTTAGCATGAAAAAATAAATCGATACTTCTTTCCGATTTTTGATTACACAAAAACAAAACCCCGTTGCACGCTCTCATCAACCTGACAAACAGTGACACTCAACTACAACTGGAAACATCTTGCGAAATTCAACTCCTCACACATCATCACTCCAGAAAGACCAAAAATATTCATCCCACAATATACCGCACACAATCATAAGAATAAAAATTAAAATTAAAATAAAAAAAATACACAAAAACACAAATACAAAAACAACCAAAATTAAAACAACAAGACGAGACCCACACTCGCGAGCTCACATAAATCCTTTCCACTCGTCATTCATCCTGAAAGCCCAAGTACTCAAAATCCTGTCGCAATAACAATCACGCTCCGATCGACTGTCTAAATGGTTTTCCTACCTTTACCTTTATTGAAGTCGGCACGCCATTGTATGTAATGGGAGCCAAATAAGCATATTGCCTTTGGGCAAAAGAGGTTTTAACTCTAGGGATGGTGAACATTTAGGAACGCATGAATAGAATCTCAGTTCGTAGTTGTTTCTTCCTTCGAGGTATAACATACACAGTGTTAGTGTTCAGAGTTCCGTCTCAGTAGCTCGCGGGCATCCATATGAAGTGGTCTCTGCGCCCGTTTTGTGAACGACGGCCGATATTTTTTGATGTTTCTTCAAATTTAATTAATTTAAATGATTGGCTATGAATATTCTTATTTTTCTGATTTTAAATCGCTCAATTTTACATGTGTGTATTTAATACACAGCACCAGAACGCGCGTTTTTTTAGCACCGGAAGGGAAAGGTTAAATTCACATTCATCCCTAATCATTTTATTTCGTTTTATGTCAAACATTGCCACCCCATATATTCTTTTCAGTGAATGAATTTCTACAGCATTCATTCAACTCCTTTCAGTATTTTTTATGTCCATGTTTCTCTTCCATAGAATACTATTGTGGACAATCATCTTAGTAGATTTTGATACTAGCTATATACTGCTGTCACATTTGAAAATCCTATCACCATCAAGTCATGTTCCTATTAGGATAGGGAGTGAGCAAAGATCTCTAATTCATTATATCTTGGCAGATATATATCACCAGCTTTGAATTTAGAAAACTAACATTGACATTTGAATATAGTTACAGCGACTGGTACAGAAACACTTGCTTCTATTAGTAGCAAGTGTTTCTGTACCAGTCAGTCTATATGTCGCAAAAATACTTAACACCGCTGACATTTTCACTTCTGTATATCTAACAATCAAATCAAATGGGTAACATGAAGCAAAATACTTTTCATATGTTATAGATGATGTATTGACATCAATATAAATAGTTAGCCAAAAAATTTATATAAATATGTAGTTAATATTTATATACAAACAATTTTGAGACAAATCTTTATGATACATCATTGTCATTGTTGATGGGCCTCGTAGTAGAGGACCCCCTCGCTGAAGGCGAAGTTGTGCTGCGGAGTTTTCTTTTCCGTTTTAAGTAAGTAAACCATTGCACACCAACAAATTCACCGGCCACATCGGTGAACTGGATATGATGGCCCTCCTAAAATGAGATAATCGGAACACACCGACATGTTTTTTTCTGAAAGAATAGATATGACCTAAGTATACTTACACACTCATATGTTTGTATACTTTTACCCCCGAATACTACGCGGAAAAAATGCATGTCTCAGCCGAGGGGAGTTACACAGTACGGGCTTCGAACCTGCGACTTTCCACACGCAAGTCCAGTGCGTTACCGCATGCCATCATACACTTATATACTATCACGTCATTTCCCTCTTGGGGTAGGTAGAGGACAGAGTGCCAGAGTTTTCAATCTCGACACACATCGTTAGCCCCTTCTACATCCATAAACCTTCTACGATTTCTCTGACTCTAAGTTTCCTTCTTTCAGAATATCATTCACTTGATCCAAACATACTTTCCTTGATCTTCCTCTCATACGCCTTCCACTTACATTTGCACTATGATATATATCTGTTTTGTTAATCTTTCTTCATTCATTCGTTCCACGTGGCCAAACCATCTGTGTGCTTTTCTTAATTTACTTAACGCACCAGCCTTAAGCTCAAATTCATTCCTTATTACAACATTCTGTATTCTATCAAACATTGTCACTCCATGTATTCTTCTCAATGCACGCATTTCTACGGCATTTATTCGGCTCCTTTGCCTTTTTCCACGTCCACGTTTTGCTCTTATACATAAGTTAGTCACAAAATACTATTGTGGACTACCATCTCAGTAGTTTTTGATACTGTCCAGTTCGAGTATATATGTTTTAGTGTCCCATTGACTGTTTCCTATCGCTATACCCTATATAATGTAGAATAGATTTTAAAAAATAAGAATTAAAAAAAAAATTTATCGCACTTTGTGCTATGTGAAAAAATGGAATCATTTGCTTCTAGGGATGGATTTGTTTGACAGGTGATGCTTGACTTTTATTAAATCTTACCTTAGGAATTTTCTTTAAAAACATACTCCTCTTTATTTGCTTTACAAAAATTTTCTTTTTGTAATTCAATGACTCAATAATCTTTTTGTAACTCAATGACTCAATAATTTTTTTGTAACTCAATGACATAAAAGGATTTGCATTCAAACAAAATAAGGTCATTTATTAATAAATATTTATTTCAAGTTTCATTGTTATACACACTTTTTTTAATAAGTCTAAACTTTAAGTAACTACTAAATGTAAGTTTAAATTGCCCACTAATTAAATAAAGTAACAATAAAGTATTTTTATTGTTACTTTATTTAATTAGTGGGCAACAGGCCATTTTAAACATAAAATTTTTAAATAATGCCAATTGAAAGAATTATAATATATTATATTATGAAATCTAGTTGTATTTAGGCAGAATTATTACTTCTTATATCCATGATCATTTTCTGAAAAGTGGAAAATGATTCTAAAATCTTTTTACAAATTGTAAAATTAACGAATTCTTGATACAGTATCTTCTCCAAAAATGTTTATTAGACACATTGAGTAGTGAATTATTTATTTTAAAATCACAGCAGTGCTAAAGAATTAAACAATATTTAAAAATTGTAGAAAGTTAGAGCAGGTAAAATTCCCTTTCATATAACTCTGTCAGTATTGTAAGGTCACTACGAGCTCACTTATTTTTTAATCCATCTAAAGAAATTTGGAATAAAATGGAGATAGGTACACACCAAGTAAACGTATATATAAAGGCTTATAGACATTTTTAGCACCGAACGTGTTAAGGTTATCTATCTTTATGGCATTTACAATTCAATTTACAAAGAGAGATATACAGTTCCAAACTTCTCACGCTGTCAAATAAAATTTTTAAGTTATCAGATATTGACTAAAGATCAAAAATATTAATTATAGAAATAATGCATTCAAGTAACTACTATAATCAACCAAAAAAAGCATTTTACTGAATTTTTAACTTAATAATTCTTAATGGAAATCCATAATGCTTATTTTTTTTATTTATAGAAAAATAAATAAATATTGTACTCAATATCTTTCATAAAGACTAATGATACATTTCGTTCTATTAACAACTACAGAACCATTGTAAAAATGCTCACAAGCCAGCAGCAATGTCAGTGAGTCGATGAAGAGCCACATTTTTTTTTACCTGGCGAGCTTATTGCCTTATATGTTTTTATAAGGCAATAAGCTCACTAATATAATATGTTTTTAATGGGCCCTAAGTGAAAACCAGACTGGAATCCCATTTTTTTTAATCTGGATTCCAGCGGAGATTGAATCCGCAACCTCCGAATCGGCAGACAAGTGTCTTACCATCAGACCACGGAGGTTGTCACATCCATCTATTGAATTACTTTACTCTCTATCTTTTGAACTATTAGAATTTTCAATCCTCATATATATAAAAAAATATATAGAAACTGACTATAAGTGGAATCAAATCTATGAATTAAACTTTCCAGCATTGCCCCAGACATCAATGATTTGATAGTCAAATAGCAGTATCATTTTTCACAGTGAGATAAAATAGAGTTTTTATGATAAATAAAATAAAAAAAGAGTATATTTGTTTTTTTTTACTCATTTAACTAAGTAAAAATTTACTTGGTAAATTCAGGGCCAGCCTAGAAAAATGCAGTGTTGGAAGCAAAGTTTGGCCTTCTTATTTATTTATTTATACCTACATCCAGAACTGTGTTTGCTAACAGGTCAAGTTAGGCATTTACCTAGGGGTGCCAAGTCAAAGAGGGTGCCCAATGAAACATAAATTATAATTTTTTTTAAATATAAACAGTAATATGGACTCTGCCTGTCCTGCCTAGGAAGGAAGCACTGCCGGTCCCAAGCCCTGATAAAGGAGGAGGCGTCCCAGGCAAGGTTAGCAGCCTACCTGAGGTAAAAACACTGTAAATGCTCACAGAACTGGAGAGGGAGCCTCGGACATCGGACTGATAACAATGGAGAGATAGCTGGAGCTCAGCATCACAGGAGGACAATCCTGCAGTAAGACTCTTGAGTCTATAGAAAGTTTAAGAAGAAAAAGAAGTAATATGGACTTCAATGTCATCGTAAACGCATTTCTGGAGAAGAAAGCATAACGTAAACTGTAGTCATTAATTGCATGGTGCAGAACATATTATCATGCGAAATGGAAAGGGTAAGCATATTTTTTATTACGTTTGAGGGAAAGAATAAGGTGGACAAGTTGCAAACTGCCTAAGGGTGTCGTCTACACAAATTCGGCAATGTCTACATCTATGTAAAGGTGAAAAACAGACCCAGTAATGCCCAAATATTTTCAATCATAAAAGACCCATTTAAAGTGTACTTATTTATTTCACAAAAGTATGAAATACATTAGTCAACAATATTTTTGATAAATGAGTTCCGTCACTTTCGGAGTGTATCACAAATTACAATTAAATAACACCCAAAAAGCATTAAGAATTTCAAATAATAAGAATTAGAGGGTGCCAATTTGAAATAAATAGACTGGGTCCGAATAAATTAGCTCAACCCACGTTTGCCAGTGAAAAAGTTTGGGAACCGCTGATCTAAAGAATGTCGGTGGTACAGGTTGCGATGACACTTCACTTTTTTCAGCCACTTGCTGTTTGCATGACAATTATTAACTTTTATTGTATTAAAAATATTTTGAACAGTTGTAAAAGGATAAAAAATCCACAATTCAATTAAAAATGCAAAGAATCAAATAAAATAAAAATAGATTTGGTAAATATAGTACATAATTCAATGGTGTTTTACATTCAGCAATTTCTTATAATATATAAAAACAATTTAATATTGCGACAAAAGCTATAAGAGATATAAGCACGTAATGTGAATAGAATGAATGTAATATTCCTAAATAATTTCAAGATTCTTCGTATCAATCCAGAGCTTCCAAAAATGTTTTAAATTCTTTATCTTTGAGTAACACCAAGTTATAAATATTTCAATTTCACATATGATAGAGAAATATTAAACGAGTATATATTAAGAAAAGCTATTTTTTATTTCATTATTTATCATAGTGTTACTGTCAGATACAAATATAAAAACAGTCTTCAATTTCAATAATCGTAAACATTTATCCGTACAAACACAAGTGAAATGGCAGATGCTCATCTATTAAATCAAAAATATTTCAAACATAGTGTTACAAAAGAGGATGATAGGTGTCAAGTGATACAATCACATGTCAAATGAGATTATGTGTCTTCAGACACAACAGCAGCCTATAGCCAAAGTGACATGGGTAAGGTGATCGAGGTATTTGGGTCATGTATTAATAATGTGATGTAAAATGAGCAGCTAAAAAAATTATCAATAGTATCGAAAACCTCTACATCATGTCCAGATCTAACGATTGGCAGAAAACCTGTACAATGTGTGACTCGATACAAATATTTGAGAACAAGATCAATGAAAAATCGAATCCCTTTCAGGAAACAAAGGCAAGGATAAAGATAGTGAGAAGTAATTTTATTAATTTAACTAATTTTACAAGCCAAGGCCTGAGCATGAAATTGAGAATGCATATGGTTCGCTAGTACATCTTCTTATCGATGGAGACATAGACATTGAACCAAGAGACATCACATAGGAACAAGGCTCATGATAATCTACAAAAGTATCCTGAAGATTTCCTAGATAGAACATGTTACAAATGTGGAAGTGCTTGCTCGAATGTATGTGAACCATGAGTTGTTTAAAACTGTAAGGATTCGCAAGTTGCAGTATCTCGGTCACATAATGAGGGACACAAGATACATTACTACACAACTGATCATCCAGAGAAAAACAAATGGCAAATGAGACTTAGGATGATGCCACATCACTTGGCTTAAGAAGTTATAGTAGTTCTACTGAGCTGTTTCAGGCTGCGGTGAATAGAATAAAGATTGCAATGATGGTGGGCAACCTCGGATCAGAGATGGCACCTCAAGAATAATTAATAATGTTGCTTGGTAGTCAAATGCTGCTTTGTTTTATCACCTTCGATGAATCGGATGCTCACCACCAGTTTTATGATAATATGAGAGAATGTCAAGTGACAGGCTGAGGACCGACTTGGATGGAGGCATTTTGTAACATCCCTATATTCCTAATGGTATCAAAAGGGTATTTATTGCATTGGATTGTTACTTGGATTTTACATTAGCGTATTTATTTTGTTGAAATGGGTTTTAAATTTGAATTTATTTCAAGTTTCAACATGAAAATAATAAACTCATAAAGATATTGCTTAGATATAACAAAAATTTTGTAGACTAATAAAAATAATATATAAAGTTTGTTTCACTATCAAATATGTACAAAATAACAATTTATTGAAAAAGTATCTGCCATTTTATATGTGTTAAACTATACAATTCACATTTAAATTTAAACTCTCGCTTTAGTCTTCAATAGCACCACTCAAAACCAAATTAATAGCTGCATTGGCGTCTCCAGCACTTACAATAAGAGCTCTTAGATTAAGTCTATAATCCATGAGTCCCATTTCTTGCATCCGCATAAGTTGTATGGTGAAATTCCTTCCCGAAACATTTTCATTGGAGGGCGTCGGAACGGAAGAGTCTGTCTGTGGCAATCCTAGAGAAATCCCAGAGGAGGAGGAAGATGATTCAGCCGGGTTGGTGCTGCCAGAC
The DNA here is from genome assembly GCA_949825065.1 of Odontocerum albicorne. Classification (NCBI taxonomy): domain Eukaryota; kingdom Metazoa; phylum Arthropoda; class Insecta; order Trichoptera; family Odontoceridae; genus Odontocerum; species Odontocerum albicorne. The sequence continues at coordinate 36,054,049 of OX463853.1, read as the reverse complement.
ACAGAACTGATGGCTTGTGAGAGAGCATTGCTGAACATATCTCGAGTTATTAAAGATCTGGATGATGAAGCTGAAGGAAGCAAAACACAGTGCATTTTAGTCAAATTAGATTGTTAGTGCCAAAATTAATGAATTTGCAGTAAGTAATATGTAAATTTTTGGAAGAGTTATCGATCACGTGAAAACACGGGACCAGGACTCAACGCAAATCTAGTTTAACCCGTAAAAACATGAGATCGGGATACAAAGTGTTACAAACATTATGCCCAACAAATTTTCATCACATGCTTTGCATTCGATCATTTATTGTCTATAGTTGAAACACAATATTTTCATTCTGAATGTTTCATTAGTATTTATTTATGTGTGTTTATTTAAGTCTGAATGTTTCATTAGTATTTATTTATGTCTGAATGTTTCATTAGTATTTATTTAATTGTTTTTTATTTAATATGAACATGAGATTTCGGTTAAGTTGACATTTTTCAAAATTTGAAAAAGAATGAGATTATGTATATTGTTTGGATTATGGTTAAAATGTGATATAACATTTGACTGTTTGAAATTTACGGTTAGAATCAACAGAGGTACAAGTATTTTTTGACAGTTTCAGTTTACAAAAAAAATTAATGAGATAAGGTAATTAATATATACAATTTTACACAAACTTACTTTATGATATCTTAGAGTTTATCATATTAAAAAAAAAACCTATTTCGAATTCCAAAGGGGTCACTGAAAATTAACAAAAATTTGATTGCATCGGATTGCCAGGATAGGTCAAATTTAAATGCAATATTGCACCGAATGCTCATTAACAGTGGTTTTTGATAATTTTAATCTCATCAATCTCTCGTGTCATAGAATGCTGGTTATTCTCAATCAAAGCCTTGATTTGGTAGTCATCAGTGGTAATCGGCCTTCCAGAAAGGACACCATCTTCGAGTGTCGTATCACCATTTTTTTAAAATCACATTTGACAAATACAAATACTTACTGCACCAAAGACTGTACACATCTATTTTTTCGTTCATATCAAACTTTTCTTTTGCAGTAGTAAAAAAACATCAAGAACAAAAAAAAAGAACGAGGAGGTTGCGTTTATAGTAAATTTGTTTTGAAATTTATAGCATATTTGCTATATCTGCTCTGGATTAGAGGTTTTACTGTAAAGTTAAATCTTAGAATTTTATTGGGTGTACAAATAAGTCACCGCCGTTTGACAAAAGTTGGCGCCACCAGTAAGTTATGGTTAAAATTGTCAGATGTAAAATGTCATTATCGTAAGGTTGGACATCTGTCAACAACATGACCTTGAAATATTAGTGAATTTTTATCAGTATAACATATTTTTTTGTGTTCGAAAATGTCAAGTTTTGAGCCGAATAAGCGTCATTTGCGGGAACTTTTGATTTACTTCTTCAATTTGAAGAAATCTGCAGCTGAGGCGCATCGATTGCTTGTAGAAGCATATGGTGAGGCTGCCTTAAGTGAGAGAAGTTGTCGTGAGTGGTTTCAAAAGTTTAAGAACGGTGAATTTGACATCGAAGACAAAGAACGTAGCGGAAGGCCGAAAGTGTACGAAGACGCGGAATTATTGGATCTTATTGGATCAAGATTCGTGCCAAACGCAAGAAGAACTTGCACTTACATTAGGAGTGACTCAACAAGCAATTTCACATGGGTTGAAATCATTGGGAATGATTCAAAAACAAAGAAATTGGGATTCATATGAACTGACACGGAGAAACTTTGAATGCCAATTTTCCACATGTGAAATGCTGCTTGCCAGGCATAAACGAAAGGGTTTTCTGCACCATATAGTCACTGGTGATGAAAAATGCATCCATTATGATAATCCAAAAAGGAAGAAATCATGGGGATCCCCTAGTCATGCTTCAACATCTACGGCTAAGCCAAATATTCATGGAAAAAAACTCTTGTTGTGTATTTGGTGGGATCAGCTTGGTGTCGTGTATTATGAGTTGCTCAAACCGAATGAAACCATTGCTGGGGCTGTCTACCGAACATAATTGATGAGATTGAGTCGAGCACTCGAGGAAAAGCGCGCCCACTACTACGCCAGACACGACAAAATTATTCTCCTGCATGATAATGCTAGTCCACATGTTGCGGCACCGGTCAAAACCTATTTGGAAACACTCAATTGAGAAGTTTTACCCCACCCGCTGTATTCACCAGACATTGCTCCTTCTGATTACCACTTGTTTTGATCGATGACGCATGGCCTGTCTGAGCAGCACTTCACATCATATGAAGATACCAAAAATTGAGTCGATTCGTGGATAGCCTCAAAAGATGATGATGATGACTGACGCGGTATTCGTATGCTGACAGAAAGATGTGGAAAAGTAGTGGCAAGCGATGGGTACTACTTCGAATAAAACATGAGGTTCCGTTCTTTCACAATAAATGCCCATTTTTTTATAAAAAACGGCGGAAACTTATTTGTACACCTAATAAATAAATAAAATGATTAATAAATATATATACCACTACTTGATGGTGCATCTGCTGCAAGTAAGGAGCCAAGAAAATCTCGGAGTCCAGTATCCCCCCCTGAGGAAGAGGAAGCGGCTCCAGACCCCGAGTTGCCTATTACAGAAGCTCCAGCCATTGCAAGGGCTGCTGACAGCTGTTCAGGAGTGATGAGGCCACCACCAATCGCTTGTGAATCTCCGTCTTCTTCTGCTCCATCATCGTCTCCGTCTCCTAGCTCCACATCTTCTTCCTCTTCTGAATCTATATGCTGAAGAGTCATCGGTGCTGGTGGAACTGAAAATAATTACATAGTGAATATATAGATATAATGATAATTACATAGTGAATATATAGATATAATGAAACTTAAGCAATGATAATTACATAGTGAATATATAGATATAATGAAACTTAAGCAAAATAATTACATAGTGAATATATAGATATAATGATAATTACATAGTGAATATATAGATATAATGAAACTTAAGCAATGATAATTACATAGTGAATATATAGATATAATGAAACTTAAGCAAAATAATTACATAGTGAATATATAGATATAATGATAATTACATAGTGAATATATAGATATAATGAAACTTAAGCAATGATAATTACATAGTGAATATATAGATATAATGAAACTTAAGCAATATCCCAAGTTATTATGAATTTACTCTTCTACTTCTGCTTGTGGACGACCAGACCTGTATCTCCAGATTTCGTAGCCATGTAATAGCATCCTCAGACCTATTATGTAGCTCTTACAACCTCCTCTCGAAAGAGTAGAACAGAACGCCAGTTGATCATATGGAGTTGTAAATCTCTACATATACATGTAGGTGATTTAGCCATCCTCCACTAATTGGGATAAGCGGTGCAGCGGACACCACACTTAAATTTATTCAGTTAGCACCAGACATTCTTTGCCAAAGAGAACCAAGGTTTTTGTTGGGGTGGCTTCGAAACCAGTTCTCCGTTCACTAACTTTGAAATTGTCCTTAGTTCCCTCCAAATTAGTTGTCAAATTAATGTTCAGATTTTAGATGCTGGTATGGTGGCTTGTTTATATCATGGTGTATTAGTAAGTTCAGTGTTGCCTTCTTCATGAGAGCTTTTATGCGCTCCGAATGTAGTGGTGTTATATATTACGAAGCACTGCAAGCCATGGTAAAGGCGTTGGTACAGTGTCGCTGATAATCCTCATTGCTCCATTGACTTGTATGTCCACGATTTTTGTGTGAATACTCGTACTATAAATAAGGCAACAGTATTACACTGTTGGCCCCTGTCTGTCTTGAAAGATGATGGATATGCAGTGATTAATAAAATAAAATATGTATAATCATAAATTATTTGATTATACATATTTTATTTTAAGGAAGACTGCGTGATCGTGTAAGGAACACCACAATCCGAGAGGTCTGTGAGGGCCAAGATGTGGTCAAATGGGGACGACAGCATCGACGATACTGGTACCAACATGTACAGAGAATGAATTCCATAAGAATTCCATACATGGCTCTGCATGGGGTGCCGGATGGACGGCGTCCACCAGAGAGACCCCCGAAACGATGGAGAGTTAGCTGGAGCTCAGCATCACAGGACAATCCTGCAGTAACAGACTCTTGAGTCTATAGAAACTTTAAGAAGAAGAGATAAATTATTATTAAAAAGAAGTTTGGGGCTGGCGACATTTTTTCTCATGACTGTGGAGACCAATTTTTGATCCACAAATACATTCACACCAGTAACGCTACTCAAGTCCTGGTTCAAGGGAACTACATGCTTCGCCCTCTATCACTTGAATTTGAGGTCCATAAATCAATTTTTAACATACACTTCCTTACTTTAACGAAGCGCTTGGCACCACAGATTTCTGTCCTCGACGTTATCTTCCCGCAATTCGAAATTAACTTAACAAGTCTTCATGCCCCTTTTACAAATATCCTCATAATGTAGGTGCTGTCCACCGGGGGATCTTTTGGCATTGTATATTTCACCATATATATCCTTTGGTAATCGACTGTCTTCCATTTGATGCAACGTTCAAGCCAGCACAGTACTTTTCTTTAAGGAGCAATATAGCTGATGACATACTAGTACAAGTTAGGTCAAGTAATCAATGCGAAAATCGGACATGGAGCTTGGTCAATATGACACGGATTAAGTGTGCGGATAATTCTATTCTTGGCATTGAAACGGTAAATACATAAGCCTTAAGTTCATATTCCTCCCTAATCACTGCATTCCTTATTCTATCAAAAATATATTACAAAATTATTAGGCTTTTTTCAGTATTTTTCCATGTCCAAATTTCACCAACTCACATACATCAAAGTTGTGAACTATTCTTCGTTGCCTGATTCTAAGACATTGAAACTGTCCGTTCTGAAACTCTAGACATGTGGTCATACTTGCTAGAGGTGAACTGTCGTTCTCTGGGAGCAATAAGCTATAGAGAAATGTTAACAGATTTTGCAGATAATCAAGAAATATCCTGGGCAGCAGTGCTGATAATTTATTGATTAATTAGTTGACTTATAAGTGCACCTAATCTCTAATATTCATCAAAAAAAGTTAAATAAATTCTTACTTCTTCTGGTCCTGACTGGCATTACATCTTTAAATATTTTGAAAAATGCTGGAATAAGAATGGGATGCTTCTTAGATACACTTTCAAATGTTTCAGGGTCTTGAAGGAGGAAAACCAATTCTGGTGCAGTTAAATATGAGAGAGCAATTGGATCATTAGCTAGCTCTGGCTCGATCTTGATGAATTTGTCAATGGAAGATGGATCGAGAACTGTCTGAAAGGTAGAAAAAATACTAGTAAAAATTAAGCAAAAAAACAAATAAATTAGCTTGCTCAAGCTCATATTTATAAAATTTTATGCTGAGAATACAGTGAAGCAACAGGTTGCACTAATCACTGAAACATGGTGCTATCATGAATGCAATTTATATGTGGCACAAGGTTCAGATTCTGTCACAGGTGACCTCCGTAACCTATTTAAGTAGACACGTGTCTTCCACTCTGGAATTCTCAATGATACCAATAAAAAAAACTTGTCTGGTTAAAAGTTCTTCAACAAGTTGATTGATACTTCTTGGTGTGCAAGTAGTATTACCATTACATAGAATTATGGAAAGCGAGGAGTGGTTTTAAACCCAATAGCTTGATTAAAGGTGCTGAAGACAATATTGAATTGTGGCCATGCTCAATATTTAACTGAACAAAGTCTCCCAAGAACACTCAATACTTTTGTACATTGGAATGACTTTGTGAGTAATGAGATGATACGGAAGAAAATTCAGCATCCCCTCATCACACAAGTAGTTAAGTCAATGCCAATCGAAAGTATTCTAAGAAACTCTTCGAGACAGCTGACCGAGCTAAAAGAAGCAATTCGTATCCTTCACATACTTGAGGGAATTTGTGGCATTCACATGCCCAAAAAAGGAATATTAAGCAGAAGGAAGCAAGACTGCTTGCAGCTGAAAGTTGACCAAGCTAAGAGAGGAAATTCGAAGCCATCGCATCCTCCAAGTAGAAATTTTAAGCGTTAGGAGGCAAGGCTGCTTGTATCTTAGCTTAGTGCACACATATCCACAGCATTAATCTTACTTTTATCCTTCCACTTCCAAGCTCAAGTTTCACTTATATATATCAAGGTGGGTACCATATTATGTACTTGAGATATAGCGTGGTTGTTGTATATTACATTAAGTTCTCCCTTTACATTGTCCTATCACAACCCTTTTTTCAATGTTATTATAGAATAAGCAGTATAATTTTATCAAAATCTACTTACTTCCATTGAAGTAGAGAATGACGCCACAGACCTAGTTGAAATGTAATAAGATTTAAATAATGCAGTGACATTTTCCGGTGTGTACGTTTCCTTCAAATCAGTATCCTGTCCCTCTGTGGAATCATTTTTTCGAAGTACATAAACAGTATCACCAGATTTAACACCATAATCTTTAAGAGATTTCTTTTCCTCTATAATTCTTCCTTGGTGTACAAATTCTGAAAAAAAGTAAAATTAGTAAAATTAGTAATCATACTTAAAAATAAGCAAAAAATCCCTAAAATAATGTTTAACCCTTTGAAACTTTGTCGAGCCTGACTCGACATTGATTTTATTCCCGTGTATTTAACTCCCACATTCGAGGTAACGCAAGCTCTGTCGGGTCATGGGGCCATGCGCAGCTACCTGAACGCTTTAGTCTGGAGACGGATGGTTCCTACCCTTGCGACGATCTGATGGACCAAACGGTGCAGCATATTCTATTTCACTGCCCATAAACGGAAACAAAAAGGTTCCAAGCTGCAGGAATGATGCGCTGGCAAGAGATAAATTCTGACGTCAGCTACTACCAGCTGTACTATCAGCTGCCTTCTTGGATACAGAGACTGCAGAGGTGGCACGAAACTTTGTAACAGAAGTGAAGGGTGTCAGTATAATGAACATCGACCACAACGTAACAACGCAGAAAGCAGAGCGAGAGATAGCACACACAAACACATACAGGATGTAATGCCGAGAGAACAAAAACCACATCGGAAGGCCAAAGTGCTGGCCATCCCGACTGAGTTTACTGTGATTTCTCAGCCGTAAGGCAAATGTCGGGGTGGAAGCAAACAAAGTCATACGCAGAGGCTTTCCTACCTATCCGGCACACACAAACACCAACCAAAATATTATACATGAAACACTGAACACCGCAAACAGGGAATACCATAAGGGGATAAATCCGTAGCGAACTGTCTCGCTAAAATAAAACGATACCTCGAATCTAAAACCTTGTACGCGATAATCAAGGTAGCTCATTCCACATCCACTCATTTCCTAAAAAAAAACTTACGCGAGTATTGTTACCAGAATAAACTAATTTACCAGATTCAGACTCGTTTATTTTCATCGGGAATCGAACACGAAACCCCCGTGTAGAAGTGCAATGTCATACCAAGCACGATAAACTCTCCCTTGAGATAGAATATAATTGGAAGACACGGTATGTTGATTAACTGTGTGAAAATTGTTACATTTCAGCATGCACAGTCTTGACAAATCAAACCTAAAGTTCCCAGGGCAAGGAGATCAAAGTTGCAAGACAATCGACAGGTTTAATCCGCTGAAGCCTTACATTAGACAAGAGTTTTAAGCGCTATTTTGTGTTGCTCGATAGCGCTATAAGAATCTATGATAAGCAGTATATAAGCTACAGAAAGGCATAAGTATAAACTTTCCAAAATTCTTATAAATCTATTCTTGTTTTGAGTTTACATAAAGGTTTGCCTCCTTTGGAATGTATGAATGAAGAAAGACTAACAAAACAGATATAAAGTGCAAAAGTGAGTGGAAGGCGTGTGAGAGGAGACCAAGAAAAGTATAGTTGGATCAAGTGATGTCACTAACCTTTGATGACAGACTCACATTCATTAACTTTTCCCTTCCTGTGCTAAAAAAATCCACGTGTTCCGGTGCTGTGTATTCAATACACATCAATACACATCAATACACATGTAAAAATGAGCGATTTAAAATCGGAAAAATAAGAATATCCATAGCCAATCGCTTAAATTAATTTAATTTGAAATCAAAAGTGATAATAATTCAAATTTGATTGCTGAAAACATCAGCTGACTTTCACAAAACGGGCGCAGAGACCACCTCAAATGGATGTCCGCAAGCTACTGAAGCGAGCGAACTGAGATTCTATTTCTTGCGTTCCCATATACCGAAGTAGAGTGAGAGTGAGACGTGAATAGCGTCACTTCCTCACCCATCGCAGTTTTTAGAATGAATATACCTACGTCACACACTGGCACACGTTTGATTGTATTGGTGAATTTATTCCCGATTTTCATAAAATATCTCTGATGTGGCCGATAAGTGCTAATCATTATAAATATCATTTTTTTCATTCAATGCGTAAATGTATTACGGAGAAATACCTAAAATCTGAATCCAGTATTTATTATGTTTATAGAGATATTTAAGTTTTTAGAAGCAATGTGTACTAGTTACACATCACAGGGAAGGAAGGATTAACCATGTCTTGCATTTGATATCGGACTGTTACAAACTATTTGGTTTTATAATGAGAATATCAAGAGAATCTAACAGTACTGATATCCTTCGAAACTTATATAATTATCTAATAAGAACTAAATTAGAATATATATCTAATAAATATAGCCGTGCATGGACATATACCAACTTACAGGAGGAATATCATGGCTAAACACTCAGTCACGTGTGGTATAGAGAACCAACTGAATGACACTGTGGATATATTCTCGGCACCGCCTAGCAGTATGAGAAGAATTCTGGATATTCTTCCTTACTTCTTCTTCTTCATCTTATTTTAGGCCTGTTGGCCTGTTATGGTCCTGCATCATTGTTTACCTCGCGATGTCGAGTGCCATCTGTCTTTCCATCTTTTGGGAGGTCGTCCTGGAGGTCTACTTGCTTGGGGGATACTGTCTCTGGCCATTCTTACGGCTCTTGGTTCCGCCATTCTGGATACGTGTTAGTTCCGGAACCTTGTTCTCTGTCGTCCCCATCTGACAATATCTTCAACTTTGCACGTCCTTCGGATTTCTATGTTTCGTACTCTATCACGAAGGGTTTTGCCAGCGATACTCCTGAGTACCTTCATTTCGCTGGTTCGAAGGAGATTTTTGGTTCTGACAGTGTCGGCTCTGGACTCTATGCTATATGTCATTATAGGGCGGACACAGGTCTTGTATATCCTCACCTTGCTTTGGATGTTCATATGCTTGTTTTTCCAGATAGTGTTCTTTAAACATCCGGAAATAGCTGTGGCCTTTTGTGATTATTCAAGCACTTCGCCATAGAGGTCATTATTGCACATTATGCTAGCACCCAAGTTTGGTAGGGTCGCGGTGGTGCATGTTTTGCCGGAAAATGTGTGCCTATAAAATACCGCGTAACGCCATAGTTGCATTCCATCAGCAACACTACCAATAGTCCTACTCCTAGCGTCCACGAGTGGCCTCTTAAGCCCCGCGAGCCCTGGGCAATGTGGTCACTGGCATATTACCATCAGTGCCATAGCAGATAGGAGAGGATGAATGTGCGAGTGTCCGGCGCCATAAAACCGGACCCCCCCGGCTAAGGGAGGGTGACCCCTACAGAAACACCTATCAGGGAAGGCAACGGGAAACCACCCTGATTATCATTCCCAGGATATCACTATGGAGAGAAAACCAATAAGCCTTCGCCAGAGTGATTGCCAACGTCGGGGGGACCTGACAGGGCACATCAAGAAGAAGAAGATGCTAGCACCCAAGTATTTAAATTTTGTTACTTGTTCAATCGGTGTGTCGTCGATCGCCACACTGCATCCAACTTGCTCTCTGGCTAGTCATGCATTTAGTCTTGCTGATGGAGATAGACATGTTGTATTTTTTAGAAGCAGTGTGGAATCGATGTAGCGTTTGTTGCAGGTCTTCCTCTGATTCGGCTATGATGGTGGCATCGTCAGCATAGCATACTTCCTTACAAATAGGCTAATTAGAAGCAGACCCTCTTTGCGTAACAGGAGAAATCCGTGCAAAGTGGGTAGAAAAAAAAGTGAATGACATTCTGGAAGTAAAAGTAGAAGGTGTATGGATGTAGAAGGGGCTAAGAATGTGTGCCAAGACAGGAAAGTATTGCGCTATGTCCTCTCTGCCTACCCTGACAGGAAAATGGTGTGATGGTATGTATATATGCCTCCTTTTTTATCCTGAATATCTTCTCACAACTACCAAGTAGGCTAATAAATAGAAACATTCGATTTTCACATATTAAAAATAAAATATTTACATACCCAATGTTTCTGGAGGAATGTTACTTTGTTTGGATGCTTCATCTTTTAAAGCTTTCATATCATAACACTGTAAATTGACATTTGGTATTTTGACTCTTTTTATAGGGCCAACTTCGACTTTAATTCCTAAAACTATATGACTAGTCATCTTTAAGACCTTCGTTTCCCTCGTAAATACAAGAACGACTTATGAAAATTAAACTCTGGCAGAGACCCAAGAGAAGAAAACAATTTCGATGACAATGACATTTATGAAATGTGTTGCCCCATGAGTTATTTAAAATGTTACGGATGAAAAAGTTAAAATGTCACTTATCCAAAATTCATTTTTGTTTAGTATTATGTGCTTTGAAGGAAAAGGAATTGAAATATATTTTTTCAACTGCAGTTTTCGTGACTCTTCTTAATTTCTATTTTTTGTTTTCAAATTTTGATATTCCACTGTCAATTATTATTTCAACTCTTTTAAGGTGTTTATTAATAATTTTATTTAATAATATAATTGATGGCATGGAAATATTATCCTTCTTTCTAGGTTCATACTTTCTTTCAAAACTGATAGTTAACTTCTTTCTGTAAAATGACGACGCGGGAAAAACAACCTCTTTTCAATTTCAAAGATCCTTGCCCATCGCACTAGTTAATTTTTTGTGCTTTAAAAATAATACTATCCAGTGAGAAGACACCGATAGTGCCTCCATAAAAACAAAAAAACATCTTCAAAGCTCTAATGAAAAGATTATCCTTTTCTATAGATAAGCACCCTGCCACTCATTAACATGTTTAAATATTCCAACGTGTAAGCCAACATTAAAATCATAATTTAAATGTACAATATTTTTATGTGATAAAATATACTTGATTGTATTTTTTTAATTAAAAATATTTTTACGTCCGTTTGTGCTATATTTCTATTTAATTTTAATCTCATTAATTTATATGTATGCCTAAATTTAATCTCGAAATGCACACGTGCTATTTTTAATATTTCATGTAATTTGTGAAAATAAATAATTAATATTTACTTATGAGTTAAAATTAGTAATGTTTTTGTTTAAATAATTTACAATAATTATATTTTATTCTAAAGCCCATATTTCTCACTCCATTTACATTGAAATATTTATTTTTCCCATATTAACTTAAAAATATATTAAAATAATAAAAAATCAGCTCTCCGCAACTATTTTTTTCTTGTTCAATTTCCTTGAGCGCACTGCTCATGAATATTATATACTTATATGTGTTCATAATCGTGTTGTGAGATTTCGTAATGTGAAAAATATTTTTTAGTTTATGTGTCTAATTTATTGCCAAAGACAACTTTGGTAAATGGCGGCTTGAAACGTCAAAAGTCAAAACTCAGTCAAAATAAAGTAACCTCTTTTGCCGAATAAATTGTGTTTCTGTCGTACTTTTAAAAAGTTTTAATGTTTAAGACATCAATTTTAACGGTTAGGATTCACATTCACGTAGACAAATACATAAATAACTTTTCCTCTTTGCCGAATAATAAATATTATTTGCCATTGTTTTTACTCTAGTTATTTGCTGCTCCAGTTTGTTTTCGCATCATGAGTACCGCACCGAGGACGCTACGCGATTATGGATACGATTTCAATCAAGGTTAATATTTTTATAGTATCTGCCTTGTTTGTTTTTTTTCAAGATGGTGTTTTCTTTTTGTGCAATAGCCATTGAAAAATTAACTATATTTCAAAGAATTATTATTTTACATAATTCATAAATTTGTAGTATTTTTTATGTATATTAAATATCATATTAAATTACGTAATGATATTATTGAAATTTCCTTTTTGCGTCGTAGCATCTCAGATTACATTTTAATAAATATGTTTTCATCTGATTTGAGATATTTAAATTTCATGATCAATGGGGAAAAAGTTAGGAAAATCACTAAACTAGGTCTTTTATTTTCGTGTAAGACACCAACTCCGTAACGAAGGCTCTGTTCAGAGATCCAATGGGGATGAAGGAGAGTAGAAAGAACATAGTTAAGATGTCCAGATGGTATAATGGAGAATTGCCGCACTCTGGGTATAAACAATTTGAGGAAAGCTGCTGCTGATAGAGAAAAGGGTTAAATTATTTTACAAGTATCCAAAATTCATCCTGAGCTGTAGTTCTGATGATGATTATTACTTATTAAGCTTGACAGCACGTTAAGGATGAGTATTGTGCTGACATGTTGATGAAAAAGTGGTAAGACATCAGCCCGGTCAAAAACCTTTGGGAAATTCATACAGTACCCCGCGGTAAGTAATACACATGACTTTGTAGAGCGTTGTCTCTGTCACACGATGTGTTAACAGTCCGGTACGCGACAGAACACATGAATGAATGAGAGAGATGACGCTCTGCAAAGCCGAAGTTATGGCCGACAGTGTCTTTCTTAGCCCGATGTGTATTACTTACCGCCGGGTACTGTACCTTATTGCAGAACTATTTTTATTTTTTTCACACCACAAAGGTGTCTCTTTTGCCTAGATTAAAAATATATTTCCCAAAATGCAAATTAAAAATGTACAAATGATTCTTAATTTTTGTTTGTAGCTGGACAATTAAGACAACTTGATCGAACCACCAATACTTTATCTGACTTACCATTCCAATTCAATATCAGTGACAAGCATTCAGAAAACCAGAAGAACTATGAGTCTTTGGGAGAAGCCATAACAGAGCATGTTTATGGTCTTCTTCAAACTGAAGCTCATTTGACCAAATTGCCAGTACCCAAAACAGGGTCTGAGGACTTGAGGAGTTTCATATATGTGAGTGAAGATGCCTTGACCAATAAGGATAAATTACTGGTACTGATACATGGTTCTGGAGTTGTGAGAGCAGGACAGTGGGCTAGATCGTGAGTGTTAACTTTATAAAATCAGTACATAAATCTTTGGTTTTGTTCAAGCTCAAAATGGAAAAATTAAGGTGGGTTCAACCACACCAGTTTAATGATAATAAAATTAAGAAAATTCTTCCACAACTATTTACCTAAGGTAAATTGATTAATTTTGTGACATTTATGTAATTGAACTTCTAAAACTGAAATCAGTCATTTTTCACTTATCAGAAGTCAACCATAAACCATATAGTTATTTCCAGCTAAATAAATATATACATAAAGTGGCTTAAACTACTTCTCATATAATTTAATGGAATTAAAAAAAAACATTGATATACCTGATGAGTTGTTAATTTATTTATTCCTTTTTTTACATGATAATATAATAACAATGACAGTTATGAAATGACAAATTTGTTCAAAATACTTTATTGACAAACATTTCTTTGAAAATAATATATGTACTAATTATAAAAAAAAGCTTTCAGTCAGATTTCACACATGTATTTGTTAGTCTATAGCACCTATTTACATTTGTTAGTCTATAACACCTATAACAGTCTATAACACCACACATGTATTTGTTAGTCTATAACGACTTTTGCTAGAATTTGGTTACCAAATATGGAATTCTTATTTTATAAAGGACATTGAACTTTGTGAAAGGGTTCAAAGACAATCAACATAAATTCCAAGATGTCCGACTATTCTGACTCACTGAATTTATTCAATTTGCCTACTCTGCAACGAAGACGAAATTGTGATGACGTGATTAAGTGTTAATGGGCTTGCAAAATTTACATTGCCTCATTTTTAATACAAAACCAACTTCTATGACTCTAGTTTTAACAAGTCACTAAATATCTGACACATTATAACACTATGAATTAGGCCTACACTAGTCATCATTGAGTTGGATGCCTGGTTCACATAGATGACCTGAGAGAATCGCCCCTTTTAAATTTGCAACAGTTTTAAAATGCTTTAAAATATTTAAAAACAGGTAGAAGTTAGTTTCAATAATATCGTCAACATATGCCTACCCTAATAGGGATGATTATTCCAGGAAAGACTCAACATGTACCTTAATTGTTTATTTTTAATTCATAATTTTTTTTCTTTTCAATTTCAGATTAATAGTAAATGACAAAATTGAATCAGGAACTCAATTACCTTACATCGCGAAAGCAAAAAGCTTAGGCTATGGTGTTCTAGTTATGAACACCAATGATAACCAGAGGATAATCAATGGCAGACAGTTCTTGATACCACAAAGTTCCACTCCTGAAGAACATGCAAATTATGTATGGGAAGAATACATAAGGAAGTCACCAGCTAAGTTTGTAGCTGTCGTAGCCCATAGTTATGGTGGAGTAGTGACAGTTGGATTAGCTCAAAGTCATCCAGATTTCATACAAAAAGTTAAAGCTATAGCCATGACTGATTCGGTCCATAGTTTTAGAAGAGAGGGTACTTCTTGCAATGTTGAAAATGTTTTAAGAAAGGTAAATTTGTTAACTTTTGCTAACTCAATTAATGGAGAACTTACTGAGTGATTGAAAATTACTAAAGACGTAAAGCAAGGGTATGTGATGTTGTCACATTGGTAGATGATATCACACATCCTCGCATACATCTTTAAAATTTCTTCAAGGCTTCTTTGTGATCAACGTTACCAGAAGGCAAAGTTGATTACAAACAAGCTCTGGAAATATCACTTATGGTGAAGTTGTTTACAAACAAACCCTGAAGATGAAAACTGTAATGTTTTCGAAACTACGGCATTATAAAATTTATATAGGTTGTGGGCTGAAAACATCTGGTGTCCCCGTGGCTGGGTTCGCCCTATATTGGTGGGGTGTATCTTGGCCGAGGGGATGCTATTAGATGAGCCCAGACCTTTTGATAGCTTCTGTATTTAATGTATTATTTGCAATTTATGTGTTTTAGAAGTGTTATTTAAATATAATCTGTACATACAATGTTGCTATCAATAAACCTATTATTTATTTATTTAATAAACCAAACCACTTTGGTACAACACTGAAAAACCTTACAACAACAATATATACTTTTTTAAATGATCAATATCATCCTATGTCCCTATTGGAGTAGGCAGAGAGAACAAATTTCCACTTCATTCTATCCTGGCATACATATTCTGCTTCTGACCCTTGCATGTAAATTCTCTCGTTTTTAGACTGTTTTTCCATTATGATTTGTTTAGTAAAACACTGTTCTTCCACTTAAGATTTTCACATCAGAAACCAGTAGGGTTTTTTTTTAAACCATTTTCATTAGTGGAAAAAATGGTTTTATTAAACAACTTACAATCTTTTTAATCCCCCACAGTGTTAACACCTTAATTATAAAGAACACATTAACAAATAGTCTAATTTACTCTGAAATGGCTAATCATTGTCATCAATAAAATCACGCATATTCTATCATGTATGCCAAATTCTTGCATATCAATTATAACTGAAATAAATTAGACAGATTAGATACCCTGGAAAGATCGTAGTCCAGTGCATTGGGATGAACATCTGGTAAATACATACATACATTCCCACATATCTCATATCCAATCCTGTAATCGTAAACTTCACAGAGGGTTAAACAGTTAACGTTAAAGCACTCGGTGTGATATCGTATACCTTATATACACCCATATTTATACGCTATAAATTAAACCCTGTAACATATTATTCCCATATTGTACTTTACCGTACCGTGGATTAGAAAAGGGAAAATTAAATTAAATAAAAATGAAATATAAAGATTAGAATTATTTTAATAATTTTATGGAATTCGCTCTCTCGTTTGTTTCGTACAAACTAGTGGGACAAGGACAAAACGATTGTAGCATCTTGCTGTGCATAGTTGGATTCTGGCTACCTGCGCTTAAAGTCAAAAGGGGCATTTACAATATGTTTACAATATACCCTCGACTACAGCACTGCTCGTATCTCACTGTTGCTTCGTTTGAATATAATTCAGTCTTGTTTATGCTTCCTGATGATGAGGTGAAAACCTTGATACCAGTAGGGTTAAACCGTTATGTTAGGTTAAACAGTTATGTTAAGTTTACTCAACAAATTACAATATCTTTAAACCTTTACAGTGTTAACGCCTTCACTATAAATAATATAAACACATTTTTAGTTTCAGAATTAAAGAGTTATCTTATTAATAAAAAAAATTTTACATTCCAGATTGGTAGAAATTGGATTTCAAGTCATGATCCTATTGATTCTCCACAAAAATCTCCAGACTACGAAATTCCCCGGGTTTCTGCAGGTATGCATAGCTATGAATATCTCATCAATGTGTTTTAAAATTACGTAAAATCTCTAGAGACCAAAAATATACTGTAAATGTTCGTTAATTATAAATTCAGGCAACTGAATTTCACAAATAAATTTGAATTATGTATTACACTATCACAAAAAAATCAATTTGAATGTGCATTACATTTTCATTGAACTTGCACTATATTAACAATTGGAAACATTGTGGCCGTTTTTCTGCAATATTGAAACACAACATATTTAATGATAATGCTTATAGTATGCATTTTATTTTATGTAATTGGATCAAATACATATAAAAAAAAATCAAATGTTTTAGAAGGTAGAAAATTACTTTCTTAGAAAAAATATTTATTCATAGTAAAAATAAAACACATCAATATTATTTGAAATGACTTTTAATTCCATAAATTATTAGACTGATGTGAATAATATTTTGAAAGAAGGTAATCAGAGAGATCGTAGAAGTTGTTTGAGAATATGAAACCGGATTTTTTTAATAATTTTTTTATATTACACATTTATTGTATGAAAATGGTAAAAAATATTTTATTCAAAGTATTACCCATCGCTAGCTACACATTTTCCCCATCTCTCTGGCAATTTGTGGATGCCACGCCAAAAAAACTGTTGCTCTTTTGAGGCAAACCAATCATCAAGCCATTTTCGTAAGAAGTGAAGCGCTGCTCATCAAGTGCGTGTCTCATCGATGCAAATAAGTAGTAATCGGATGGAGCCAAGTCTGGTGAGTAAGCCGCATGCGAAAGTATTTGCCAACTAAACGCCTCAATCGTTTCCTTGACCAGTTTTGTTGTGTGTGATGGTGCATTATCATGAAGCAAAATCACAGTGTGTTGCCTCTTGATATTCTTGTAGTTTTTCACGCAATGCTTGGTTCAAATCCATCATTTGTTGTTGGTAGCGTTCAGTATTAACGGTTTTGCCAGGTTTTAGCAGCCCATAATAGATAACACCCTTCTGATCTCACCAAACACAGAGCATTGTCTTCCGTCCATAGCGATTTGGCCTTGCAGTCGATGTCGATAGTTTGCTTGGAGTTACCCATGATGTTTTACGCTTAGAATTCTCGAAATATATCCATTTTTTATCGCCAGTCACAATTCGATGGATAAATGATTTTCTTTTGTAGCTGGCGAGCAGAATTTCGCAAGTGGTTTTTCAGTTTTCCTGCTGTCTTTCATTCAGTTCATGTGGAACCCATTTTCCCACCTTCTGGATCTTTTAAATGTATGGATACAGCTTTTCGTGTCACATTTAATTGATCCGCGAGTGGTTGCGTTTGAGCTTCATCCTCATCCAACAATGCTTGCAATTCGGTGTCTTCAAACTTTCTCGGTCTTCCACGTTCTTCGTTTGACACGTCAAAATCGCCACTTTTGATTTTTTTTAAACCACTCAAAGCACTGTGATTTACCAAGAGCATGCTCACAGACAAGCATTCGATGCAATTCTGCAGCAGTTTTCTTCAAATGGTAACAGAAAATGAATGCTGTCTGCAATCATAGTTTTCAGGCACGAAAACAGACATGTTCAACGCTATGAAAACATATATTAGGTCCTTACATATGAAATTGGCGTTTTGCCGTACTGGCAACTTTGATCTCAAATATCTTCTCTTTGGTTAGGAATTCCAAATTAAAATTTATACAGCTATTTACTCAAGTATTTGTGTTTTGAAAATTATAATTCATTTGTTTTTTCCTCAATTGTTTTTTTTCTTTGCGTCACTCAGTTTATAAAATGGAAAACTTGAAATATCGCGTTATTTACGAGTACGAGTTCCACCGTGGCACCAGTGCTGCAGAAACGGCTCGAAGGATTAATGATGTGTATGGCGACGGTGCCGCAAAAGAAAACACAGTGCGTTTTTGGTTCCAACGTTTTCGTTCTGGAAATTTCGACCTGCAGAAAAAGCCCCGTGGACGGCCGGAGACCAAAGTTGATAATGAAGAATTGAAGGCTATTGTGGAAGCGGATCCATCGCAAACCACGTCCGAGTTAGCTGCAGGCTGCGGTGTTAGTGATAAAACTGTTTTAATCCACTTGAAGCAAATTGGGAAGGTGAAAAAGCTTGAAAGGTGGGTACCTCACGAATTGAGTGAAGCAAATCAATAAACGCGCGTTGACTGCTGCGTTGCATTACTCAACCGGCACAATAATGAAGGGATTTTGAATCGAATCATTACCTGTGATGAAAAGTGGATCCTGTATGATAATCGGAAGCGCTCATCGCAATGGCTGAACCCTGCCGAACCAGCCAAACCATGCCCCAAGCGAAAATTGACTCCAAAAAAGTTACTTGTGAGCGTTTGGTGGACTAGTGCTGGTGTCGTTCACTACAGCTTTCTTAAATCTGGCCAGACGATTACGGCAGATGTCTATTGTCAGCAACTGCAAACCATGATGGAAAAGCTAGCTGCTAAACAACCGAGGTTGGTTAATCGCTCTAGGCCACTGCTGCTTCATGATAACGCTAGACCACACACTGCACAACAGACGGCTACCAAATTAGAAGAGCTTCAATTGGAATGTCTAAGACATCCACCGTACTCTCCGGACCTTGCCCCAACAGATTACTATTTTTTTCGAAATTTGGATAACTTCTTGCAAGGGAAAAAATTCAACTCCGATGGGGCAGTCCAAACCGACTTCAAAGATTTTATTGATTCCCGTCCGAATGGTTTTTTTAGTAAAGGGATCGATGAACTACCTATGAGATGGCAAAAGTGCATAGATAGCAATGGTACATACTTTGATTAAATAAATATATTATATTAAAAAAAAATCAACATTATGTTCCTCCCAAACAAAACGCCAATTTCATATGTAAGGACCTAATATTAAACTTGTATTGTTGTGAGTTAAAAGTCTTTGACAAATGTAAACACAAGAAAAAGGCTCCAATGATGCGGTTTGACAGTCACTACATTGACAACTAGAGCCATCTAAGAGCAAATTCCGTTTTCATATTTACAGACCTGGTATATTGGGATGTAGAAGAGGCGAAACATGTGTGTTGTGATATGAAAGTCTGGTGCTCTCTCCTCTCTGCTTACCTCAATAGGGAAACGGATTAAAAGTATAAAATGTATATAATTAGACTTTTCTTAAATTATAAATAGATCATACACAAAATAGTACACAAACCGGATATGGTAACATAAAATCATATATAGCACTATTTCGTATCTCCTGTCACTCAAAAAGTGGTTCAAATATTCATGATAGGCAGCTATTAGTGCCACTATATTAATATATTCAGATAAGACATTTTTGTACAAATACACATTCAATGTTATATTGTTCTGTAAGAGTCATGATTTGTATCTCTGCTCCTTGCCTTTACTTCTGCCTTGATTTGGGTTTTCACCTTTTATAGACATTCATATCATTATACCATACCCCTTATAGGGCAGACAGACAGATCAGATCTTCATAATTTTCCATCTAATCGTTTTTACCTTCTATGTACATAAAATATTTTATGTCGGTAAATTTTATACATATTACAGATTCCAGACCCTTCTGGTTACAAAATCTCAGCTTGAAATTGAATTGTTTATCACATTTACTGCTAATAAGACTTTATGTGAATATATGCCGTGCTGAGAAATTTAGCAAAGTCACAAACATATCAGCAGAACACGCCTGGTGTGTCGTGCGCACTGGGCGTATGTTTGTATGAGTACGCGAGGCGTGTCCACAGCACTGAGCGTGTTATGCAAAATCTCACGAAGTATTTTTCTCTTTTTTTTATAATATGAAAAATTATAATTTTTGTTATATTTCAGGTCACCCTAAACATGAGATGACATCCCACAGTGCATTTACATCTGTTTTCAACTTTTTTGAAGATAAGTACAAGGAGTCGTGTTAGTTATGAAGGAGCATTCCAAGATTTATATTTTGTCTCAGACAAAAATTGTCCAGTCTTCAATAAAATATATTTAGTACTTATAATAACATTATGAAATGTTGTGATTTAATTATCTTTAATGGACTGTATATATTGTATGCACATATAATTTAATTGCGTTTAACCTATATTAAGCGATTTTCACTATAGTTGAATGTCTGTAATTATTTTTCCAGTTAAAGCTATTATTTTTTTAAGAAGCAGAGTTTGACACCTCTGTAACTATAAAATATAAGTATTAATCAATAATACAGTGAAATATTGATTTTTGAACTTAATACGTTCCAGAAGGCAGTTCGAAAACTGAATAATTTTTTCCCATAAGAAGTAATGTACGAGGCATATCCAGAAACTAAGTGTACTGAATTTTTGTAGGTTACAATTTTTTTTATTTAAACAAAAAAATTACGTGGTTACCGTAGTACATATGTAAGCTATTTTTCGACATAGTCGGCATTCCTCTCAATGCAGGTGGTGAAGCGGGGTATCAACTTTTTGATGCCTTCCTCGAAGTAGTTTCCCGCCAACCCCTCCGTCCACTTCTCCACCTCTTCCTTTACCTCCTCGTCGGTTGAAAACCTTTTTCCACCCATGTGCAGCTTCAGGGAGGTAAAGAGATAGTAATCTGAAGGTGCTAGGTCAGGGGAATGCGCGGGATGGTTCAGGACATCCCATTTAAACGAGGCGAGCAGTTCCGTCTGGCATTGTCGTGCAACAAGCAGACTCCCTTTGTTAGCATGCCTCTCCTCTTGTTCTGAATCGCCCTCCGCAATTTTTTTAGGGTCTCACAGTATCTTGCAGAGTTGATGGTCTACCCTTGAGGCATATATTCAATTAAAATTATGCCTTGACAGTCCCAAAACACGGATGCCATGATTTTCTTGGCTGAAATTATGGTTTTGAACTTTTTGGCGGAGGGTGAAGAGGTGTGACGCCACTGTTGAGACTGCGTTTTGGTTTCAGGCGTGTAGTGTGCAACCCAAGTTTCATCTCCAGTAACGATGGAGCGGAGAAATTCATCTCCATGGAGTTTGCAGCGCCTCAAAAACTCTTGTCCAGCCTCCACTCGATTCAACTTGGCGGGAGATAGGGGTGACAATTTTCACGAAACATGTTGTCGCGTCGACACTTCTCAACGTACTGACCTCGAACTGGTCTCGTTGCGGAGGGGAAGGGTCAGGCTACACGGAAGTGTAGCCAACATGTCGAAAATAAAATCCATCCGGTCGTGAGAGCCTCAGTACACTTACTTTCTGGATACGCCTCGTAGATTGGATTAATCCGTTTCAGACCCTCAAAAATACACAGTGCGGCAACACAATAAATAGATTAACCCTTCCGGCACGTATGACGTGCACCAAAAATCCCACACAAGGATGGACGAAAACAGTGCCCTGTTTTATCATCTATTTATATGAGCAATACTTTAACAATTTCATTAAAAACAATCTCCATAAAAATAAAATGAAACGTCCCTGGGACTGAAAAAATGTTATAGGCCTGAAGGGTTAAATAAATAAAAATTTAACTGCACTTTATCTGTGCTGATGAGAGCTGATGGTGTAAGTGGAAGGTGTTGAGGAGAGATGTTATTGTTTGGAAAGGTCACCTTGCATAAAAACATCAGGTGACTGTCTTTCTGGGGTTCTTTCTCTTTTCCGCCTCATTAAAAACCTGTCCAATGAGGTTTTTTTTTGCTTGTGTTTTAATTTTTTTCTGAAGTGAGACATGGCATTGTCATTGAAAATGTATGTCCGAGAACAGAATTGTTCGTGATGAGAGAATTTGAGAATCGAGGTTCCACTGTAAATCAAAAACACTGATATAAGTGCTATTGATCTTATTGAAGTCCTTTTGATTACCTTTTTGGCTTATAATGACCTAATTAACTGTTGGTAAGTCAAAACGGTCATCTCTAAGGGTAAAATAAAGTTATTAGAAGTGATGTAGGTGTTTTTGATTTTTTATTGATAACAAACTATGGGGTCGTATAATTTAAATGCCGTTCTATTAAATAAAATTAAAATCACTACGACTTACTGTTATATGCAGTAGATTCTTGATTTTTTTTTAAAACCTGGCGAGTTTATTGCCATGTGGCAATCTCTTCCAACCAACCAGAAAGATGTTTTTTTTATAGGCCCTAAGTGTTAACCAGACTGGAATCCTATTTAAAAAATCTGGGTTCCAGCAGGGACCGAACCCGCAACCTCCGAATCGGCAGACAAGTGTCTTACCACTAGGCCACGGAGGTCGTCGTTGATTATGTGGGGGGGAGTAAAAAAATTGACTCGGATAAAAAAACATCAAATAAAAACCTTAAATTTGTGCATATAAAAGCTACAAATTAAACTTAATTTCCACTTATTTTTACAACTATAACTCTACCAATTAGAGATCTTGGACTGTTATTGACAGTTTCTTTATAGTAGCTATAAACTATTTAGTAGACAAGCCAATAAGGAACTATGCTTTCGTTATTGTCATTATAAACTATTTTACTATAAATAATCTTTATCTTTGGCGCGAAGCCAGCAGAGAGACTCCTGGGACAGCTCTTTCATCAAAGTATGACTAAATCCAGTTTTCTTAAGAGTGTACAATCACACTGTATGGGAATCTAATTCGTTCGTAGATACTGTGTGGACGGAGTAGGGATAACTGTATGCCCCTTAAAAAATTCTATTGTACCTAGTTCTTCTATTTAAATTTCATTAATATGTTTAGATTTTTTTTATTAACACGTTCAGTGCCGCAGTACATTTTGAGAAAATAAGTACCTGCGCCACTAAACAAATTATAGTTTATATTATGTATACATATATAGGCTTCATAAATAATGATTTATTTTTAAAAATAAACTGATTTTAGGTGATATTGTGAGCGTAGGTCACCGTTGACCTACGCGGCGTCGTACGGTAATACAAGTATATACAACATAAACTTTGTAGTGGAAACAAATTGTAGCATGCCTAATTTATTACTTATTATATTTTTTATTTATTTATGTAATATGCTATAGTGTTACGCCATAACATAATAATCTCTTATGATTACTGAGACAATAGCTCCAAAAAAAAGGGTCACAATGTTGCATAGACAATGCAACCTCATAAATTTCCAGAGTGGGACAAATGGATGGTCCCATTCATTATGTTATCCCTGGAATCTCTTCTATACCCCCTAGCCTAATTGTAGAGGCTTGTTTATCCTTGAAAAAAATAAACCGTCATATTATTTTTCATACACCTGGAGGTTTATTAAAAATAATTGCATTTTCAAACTAAATTTTGAAAGTTTTTATGTGCATTATATTCAGGGGCGCCGTATAGGTCACATTCAATGTTAAAATTCATAGTAAATGTGACCGCTGGCGCATTGGGACTGTTTATAAAAAAAAAACACGTAGGTCACCGGTGACCTATGTGGCGCCCTGGTCAAAAACATGGTAGGTCACCGGTGACCTACGCGGCGCGGAACGTGTTAAGTCAGTTTTCACTATTTTATTAACAAAATTGACACAAAGATTTTTAATATTAACTTTTAAATAGCAATAAAATAAAGTAAGTTTAAAAAAAGTTTTGTTTTCCTAGTATCAGTTGTTGCATTTATACCTTCAGCTGCTTTTGGGCCAACCATAAGTTGACCATAGCATTCCTATGACAGAACTTGCATTATTTTTTTTTAGACTATGTCAAGTAATTGTTAGGTTACCTGATCTTTTTTAACTGTTGGTATAAAAGTCATATATTCAAACCAAGCAATATAAAGATCTGCTGTAATGGTGGTTCACAACAGCGTATTAGTGCCAACATTGATGTACAGGAGTGAAACAAGGACGTGGAAAATGAATGAAGAAGGAAATAAAATGATTAAGAATAAGTGGGATTAGAAAAACTGATGTGTAAAGTAGATTGTTCAAGAGTATGTTGAGGTGGTTTGGATATGTTGAACAGATGGGTGATGAAAGACGTACTAAACAAATTTACACTGCACGCATGAGTGGGAGCTGTGATAGAGGACAACTGAGAAAAGTATAGTTGGACCAAGTGAATGAAATTTTGAAAGAAGGAGAAGTAAGGAGCTGGAGAAATAGAAGGAATGTGAGAAGATGTATGGATGTGGAGGAGGCAAAAGAAGTATGTTGTGTTAGGAAAGTTTGACGCTTTGTCCTCTCTACGTACCCCAACAGAGAAATGTCTTAATTTTATGTGTGTAGTTTAATTAACTTTTTATACTTAACTAATGCAGTTAAAGTTAACATTAATAATATAAGTTATTAATTTATTACAATATTTCTTTGTATTATTGTGATCTCAAAGATAATGCTTGAAGGTTTCATTTTAAGATTAAAATGTTATTTTAGACTATAATAAATATTTGCCTTAAAGTGAGTTTTAAACTCACTCTTCAATTAATATTGATTTATAGTATTTTATTAAAATTAAAATGTAATAAATATATTATAAAATGGTTATTATAACATGAAAGTTTTAATTTTTTACAATTGTTTTACACATGAAACACGAACATATATTCAATTTATTATGAGTTTTAAACAGTATTATTGGATGCCAAAAATGGTACAAAATACCATACATTTTTTGTTCAAGATTACACAAAAAAGTATGGTGGATTATGGCAATCTCAACGAGAAATCTGTTAGTAAAGAAGCGTATTAATGAAAAATAGACAAAGGTTATTTTTAAAACCCGATACCACCGGGAATCTTCAGTGGGTATCTCTATATTATGTCTTTGAATTATTAACATAAATATATATATTTTTTTTCATCAGTGTTGAAATAGTTATCTACCGAGTTTTTTCTTTGCAATGTGTTTATATTCAGAATTCTCATTATATATTTAAGTTATACTTCATTTTTATCTATATGTTGGGTCACGCGAAGATAACCTCCGAACAGTATTTCTTGTTGATTCCTAGAATTCACTAAACATGATGAACATTCTTCCATATTATCTTTGTATGTTTATAGTCAAGCTCAAATATATAATTGGTAAAATGTTTAATCACTAATAAATCAAGAAATCATTTAATTAAGAGGAAATTGTATGTGATGCTGTTAACTTCTTCAAATTGATACAATACACTAGGGGTTGACTTATGTGATATATACTAGCAACTATACTTGAGAAAATGTAGGATGGTCCTTGTGACATTTGAAATGTCATGTCTCAAAGGGATGGGGTAAAATCTTTTTTTTTTTTATAAATCGAAAAATTGTTTTTCTCTAAACTGACATTTTAATTCCTAATTTTCATTATACTGACTTTCTAATGTATTGTATGATTTGTATCTATCTATCTTGAATAGGTCAAGATCCACTATGAATTAATACTAATTACGAACATTTAATTTTAGGTATAAAAATATTCAAAATCCAATTATCGTATACCCCATCCCTAGCCAATGCAGACTAACGTAGTGACTTTTGACAAACGTCACCAAATATTATTTGATCTTAACAAACTGCCACATTTTTGCTAATTTGTAACAAAATGTATTAATTTGTCATTATTGTTAGTTTTATGTAATGTATTTACCTAAATAACTTGCTATTTATTAGAATCGAGGCTTATATTAAAGTTGATAAAATGATTAAAATAACTGAACGTCGTTACAAGGTTGTATTGGGGCAAATTTGTGAACTGTCACAGGGACCATGCTACATTTTCTCAAGTATAGGTCTCATCATCTTTGTTTTTTCTCTATTGATTGTGAGGCTGATTGATTGCAAAGCAGTGTTACGAATGGGTTGATTTCAAACTTTGTCTCTTTGTATTCACGTCTTTAAGTGGGATGTCTCCATTCTATCTTTCGAATCTGTGTCTGAGATGTGTCCCTTCGGTGAGAAGTAGAACTTTGAGGTCGATTTCATCTTCATTTAATAAATTCATTGTTCCGAATCGATCCAATAGACCGGGGTATTATGTTAGAGCTTTTGCCGTTGCTGGCCCTGTGACGTGGAATTACATTTTCACCATGTATTTATTTTGTTAGTCTTTCTTCATTCGTTCCATGCACCCAAACCATCTAAGAGTGCTCTTCTTTATCTTGCCAAAAGCCTTAAGTTCACATTCATCTCCAATCACTTCATTCCACATTCTATGATACATTGTCATCCCATGTATTGTTTTAAGTGCACGCATTTCTGTTCTAGGTCATTTAATATATATCTGTTTGATTGGAATAAAATAGCACATTACAGGTAGTACTGTATACAAGAGAAGCTTAATATTTTGGAATTACTGTTTAAAGCTTTTAAATCCACATTTTAGCTATTTGACATTAGCGTTGTCATAAGCATCATTATTCAATTGCCTTTGACAGGTCTTTTTAATAAACAAGTGTTTTAGGCACTTCATTTTGAAATATTCTAAACTTCATTTTAAAAATAGTTGCCATTTTTCGTGACATATATTAAGGGCATTAATTGATTTTTTAAATATTTTATAGAAGTTATGTATCTACTCGTAATTGCCAGTTGTGTTGCTTTAGTCGCATTTAATGTATATTAATATAATGTATCATTATAGCATTTTCTTGAGTTTTTTACCCTTGAAATACTTGATGTTATTTTTGTAATTTTATGTGTAATTATTTTTCAAATAAATATTTTAATTATGTATTTTTTATTTCTCTTACCTTAAGCATACCTTTTATTTTTTAAAAAGAATACATTTGTCATAGGTATCCTTATACCCCCCGAGTAGCACAGCGCAGGGTTCGAACCGGCGACCTCCGGTGGGGTGCTACCGCACGGCCATGCATCTCACCTTTTAAAGATTGAATTTATATTACAAAGTTTTGAATTCCAAAATCGAGGATATTTTTCTCAAACACAACTTAGAACATCAACACTTTTGCAAATGGTTTTTTTTTTGTGGATCAATGGAAAAAATTGATACCATGGGTCATGGCCATAGAGGAAGTGTTTCTGGTCTAGTATTGATTATACCAACACATTACACTTGATTTTACATATCACTTGCTGCCCATTTGGGAAGATATTCTTATGTTATGTTTGTAAAACTAGTGTTTGTGGAGTAATTATACTGGATACCTACAGACACTAACAACAAACTCTTAACCAGACCAGTATTCTTTCTTTTGGAATCCTTAAGAAATTAAACGTGAACCTTCCAGCAAAAGGCAAGCATTTTACAAACTAGTCTACGGGATCATAATTTAATTCAACAGCATTGAAAATGTACATGTAGAGTATTAAAAAAATGCTGGGTAAAAAGAAAAATATTAACCCTTCCTTCCCTGTGTTGTGTAACTAGTACACATTGCTTCTGAAAACTTTATTATCTCTTTAAATATAATAAATACTGGGTTCAGATTTTAGGTATTCCTCCGTAATACATTTACGCATTGAATGAAAAAAAATAAAATAATAATTAGCACTTATCGGCCACATCAGAGATATTTTGTGAAAATCGGGAATAAATTCACCAATACAATCAAACGTGTGACGTAGGAATATTAATTCTAAAAAAACCCTATGGTTGAGGAAGCGACGCTATTCACGTCTCTCTCTCACTCGTCTTCGGTATATGGGAATGCAAGAAATAAAATCTCAGTTCGCTCGCTTCAGTAGCTCTCGGGCATTCATTTGAGGTGGTCTCTTCGCCCATTTTGTGAACGTCGGCTGATGTTTTTTTCATGTTTTCAGCAATTAAATTTCAATTATCACTTTTGACTTCAAATTTAATTAATTTAAGCGATTGGCTTTTTCTGATTTTAAATAGCTTATTTTTACATGTGTATTGATGTGCATTGAATACACAGCACCGGAACATGCGGATTTTTTTAGCACAGGAAGGGAAAAGTTAAAGAGAATTACGTGTTTTTTAATATTTTACGTTATAGTTTTTAGACTTTTTAAATCATGTATTTTGGGATATTAACACGTAGCATAAAAGTGTTCAATTAAGTGTATCAAAAATAATAATATTTAGTTTTCCTCTTTTTTACTATAAAAAACTCATGCTGTTTTGATGACCTTTTTAATTAGCACAAAATCCCGATAAGTTGTTTTAAAAATCCGGTAACCGTACTGTGGTTGTTCACCCGACGGCTTAATTACTACTTAATTACTAGTTAAATAAAAAATTATCTCCTGGCAATGTGTCATAATGATGAATAAATATATTTTAATGATTACTATATAATTGAATGAATGAAACCCTTCTTTTACATGTCTCATATTATAGTATAAGATTTCATGTTGTATACTGTACAACCTGGCGGGCTTGTTACCATGAAGTAATTTCTACCAACCATACAGAGAGAGAACTGTTGTGGTCTTAAGAGTAAAACCGTACTGGAATTATTTTTCTGATAATATTGGGAACCAAACCCAAAACTTTAATAAAATACAAGCGCCTTACCAACTTGGCCACTGAAATTTTCTTCTATTCATGAAATTATAATTTTACTGGCGCTTAGTACCTGCCTATTAAAAAAATTGTGAAGTCTTCAAGCATTGAAATAGGTCTACATGTCATTATTAGTTTCTTCAATGTCGTAAAAAATATTAACTTATCAGCTTTTGCCACAATACCACAGATTATTAGTGACTAGCATATATTTATGCAATATAATCTAAAACATTATTTAGTGTTATGAAGACAGATTCAAATAAATCTTATCGCTTTTGAAATTATTTACAGATGCCCTGTTTTTGAAATTAAGACCGTTTATTATCAGTTTAAATGAGAAAAGATTCTTAAATGATGTCATGTCCGGTCATAAGGTTATCAGAAGTTAAAAACAAATTTGTTTGTCTCCTGTTTCTGGCGTCCTCAATAAGACTGACTTATCTGAAAATGGAATTGTTTATAATTATTCGAGAAACACTGCTAATGAAAATAATATAAATATTTTTGTACTGTTTGATAAGTGAAACTAGTATGGCGTCGAACGAATGTTCCAATATGATATTTATCCATATTTTGGATATTGGAAAAGTATCTATTTCAAGACATTGTTACCGATTTTTATAGTTAAATCAGTCTAAAGTTTTGATGGTATCTTAAGCAAATACAATATAGATGGCGTCTCATGAAAATAAAATATTGATAGCATCTCGTGAAAATAACGAAATAAAGATCCCTTTTTATCCCAACACTACTCGACACACGGACTATTTCACATATGAGTACATCACAGAAAACTTTGTAACGTTGATTGTGTTTATCATTTTTTTGGGAATATTCACTATACTAAAGAAAATGTAGCATGGTCCCTGTGACGTTTCACAAATTTGCCCCAATACAACCTTGTAACGACGTTCAGTAATTTTAATCATTTTATAAACTTTAATATAAGCCTCGATTCTAATAAATAGCAAGTTATTTAGGTAAATACATTATATACAACTAACAATAATGACAAATTAATACATCTTGTTACAAATTAGCAAAAATATGTCAGTTTGTTAAAATCAAATAATATTTAGTAAACTTTTTAAATTCAAATTTGTCCTTGGCCCTGTTGTAATTTTTGCGGCCATCTGGATCAATTGGGAGATCACATTTTGTGATGAAAATTGAGTCAATCATTTCCGAAGGGATCTCCATTCAGCTTTAAGTTGATACATCTTTGCATCGATTGGCTCATCCGATTTAATATTTAAGTATAGTTTTGTTGCATTCGAAGTTTTCTGTGAAAGTACTGGCAACTTGCTGGGCTGTTTTAACGTCAGACCTTAAGCTGCTCTATAAGTATATTTACTGCACCGCGAGTAATTTTACTCCTCTCATGATGTCAGAACTTAAGTCATCATCGATACTAATCTTTTCAAACTCAGGTGTGTCACCCGCTCGAGGAAATGTTCCTATGGGCAGTTCTTCATCATTACATGGTGCCGCATTCAGAAAAAATAAGAAAGATTTCAATCTTTAGTTTGGATAACGATAGATCAGGACTTATTTTGTCCTTCATAATAGTGAGGATGGTGGTTGGATCAGACTGAACTAAACTTGCAGAAGAAATCTTTAACTAAACCTTTTGTCGTATCATTTGGTATCGAATCTGAAATCACCGGGTGGAACACAAGTGCCACATATTTAATTAATTTAAGGTTTTCATTTTATGAAAGAGTGTTGCAGAGTAGGGGACCAATATACACATATATGAATGATCTGATGGAGGACTATTATACCCATGGAGCGCACGGATTTGTCCCGGTTCGCGACCGTTACGTGAGCCCATGGGTCCATCCACCATGGAAGAACAAGTCCACAGCTTCCACATGGGTTGAAATTATTGTTTATTTTCATTTAGTTGTCACTTTGATTTGATTACCATACTGATTTGAAGTGAAATCCACCACATTTTTGTTTGTATTCTAGTCTAGGGTTTGTGGGTTCGAGTCCCATTGATCTCCAGATTTTATTAAAAGACTTTTTGATCTAGCTTTCACATAAAGTTCCTTTAACATTTTTCTAGTTGGCTGAAATAGATTGCTTTGTGGCATTAAATTTATTAGCTTATTCGGCATATAATGAAAGTGTAATAAAATTAAACAAAAAGCCTCCCAGTTCATGCATAATTATGTTACATAATAAATTTCTTGACTGATTGAATGTAGTAAGTATGCATATATATATTCTAAATAGGAAACCTGGCGCTCTGTCCTTTCTGTCTACCTCGACAGAGAAACTGAGTGATTGTATTATTTATGTATATTTTAAGCAAAGCATTTTAAGTAATAAAGGCACTTATGCACCTACGAGTATTTCTCTTGAGATTGTCTTTTATATAATTTTTGTTAGTTATTTTCAAATATTATTTTTACACACTGTTAAAAAACAGTCATAGATACCAATAATAATTATGAAATAAAAGCTGGTTGATTGGAGGAAATTTATTTAAACAATTAATCTGCCAGTTGTGTTTGCATGAAAGTGTTAAATAAATATATATCTTAAGCCAATGGTAAAGAAATTATATTTGAGAGAGAAAAGCTAACAAAATGTCTGGGCTCATCTCATAACATGTCATCAACAAAATAATAAACCAGGTTGAGAGGATGTCAGATATTTTTCATACGCAATAAATACAATATGAGGTGCATGGTCATTCATGAGGTGAAGGACCGCGCGGTAACGCACTGGACTTCCGTGCGGCAGGTCGCCTGTTCGAACCCCGCGCTGTGCTGCTCCCTTCAAATGGCATTTTTTGCCTAATATTTGAGGATATATGGATACCTATGACTTCGGTCATATCTATTATTGAAAAAAATAAGGCGGGGCATTACGATTGAGCTTTTGCCGTTGCTGGTCTTAAGACGTGAAATTGTCTGCCTTTTATTGTAAATGAATAATATTGATACAATTGTTAATGTATACTCAGTTGATACAATTGTAAATGAATACGCAGTTGATACGATTATAAATGAACACGCAGTTGATACAATTGTAAATTAATACTCAGTTGGTATAATTGTAAATGAATACGCAGTTGATATGATTATAAATGAATACACAGATGATACAATTGTAAATGATTACTCAGTTGGTACAATTGTAAATGAATACGCAGTTGATACGATTATAAACAAATACGCAGTTGATACAATTGTAAATGAATACGCAGTTGATAAAATTGTAAATGAATACGCAGTTGATAAAATTGCTAATGAATACTCAGTTGATACATTTATTAACATAATAAATATGTACAGACATTATAAAATACACACACATACAAGACCAGATAAACTATCGTTATGTTATTAATTATTGTTGTTATTAATTATTATTGTTATTAATTATTGTTGTTATTAATTATTGTTGTTATTAAGACGGGACGCTAAAACATTTACACTCAAACCAAACTGTATCATAACCTACCAAGATGACAGTTCACAATAATATTTTAGTACCAACTTTCATGTACACGTAGGTGACTGAAACTTGGGCATAGAAAATACTGAAAAAGACCAAATAAATGTTGTAGAAATGCGTTCACTGAGATAAATAAATAAGGGGTGAATATATGACGTAATACGGAAATAAACAATTAGGTATGAATGTGAATTCAAAGCTGACGTATTAATTGAGACGGAGAAGAGCGCTCTGAGATGATTTGGGCATGTAGAACGAATTGATGAAGAAATATTAACAAAATTAGTATACAATAAAAGTGTGAGTGGAAGGTGGAGTAAGAATGAGGAAAGTATGGTTGAATCAAGTGAATAATATTTTTAAAAAAGGGAATGAGAGATATTGTGGGAGCTCTATAAGAATGTGTACAGGAGGCGAAATATGTGAAAGTTCCGTGACTTCCGTGCGAAAGGTCATCGGTTCGAACTGTGCTACTGTCCTCGAACGACACAGGTACTTTTCCGCCTAGTGTTTGAAGGTATAAGGATACCTATAACTTCGGTCATATCTATACAAAAAATATTAAAAACTCAGTTACTCTCTCTCCTCTGCCTTCCCCGACAGGAGAACGGAGTGATTGTAGTATTTATGTATGTTTTAAGCAACACACAATCCTACTCTGCGATTTTTAGCAATAAAAGTGCTTAGCCAAGCAACCTTACAAATCAGGTGATATTTTTTTATAAAAAATTGTTTGGTATAAAAATGTTATTTATTCAGTAAGCTCGATTACTTTCAAATGATTTTATTTTATGCAGCACTGATTTTTTCCCCATAGCGGCTTCTGCTTGATCGTGATCACCATGGTCATTCCCATATTTATCTATGTAAATATATATTATAAGTCACAGCGTTATCCCTCCCCGTCTTCATAGTATATTTATTATAGCATAGTATATATCTCTATCCTTTCTCCTCTGTATACATATTTATCAACGCTCGTGACATATAAAAATATAAGTATATTAATAAGTAACGTATATGTATTTATAACTTTAATTAATGTATCAAATCCTATCCTTTCCTCTCATATAAAAAAAAAATCTTTACAACCCACCACCCAAATTTCCTAAAAAACATACCAAGCCCGTTCAAACACACCAGATGAAGGAGTAAGGTGTCCGTAAATCGGACCGACACTCCGAGAGAAAACCATCAACTTGGAGACCATGGTCATAATTCATTCCTCTCCAGTACAAGCAATCTCTTGTCCCATGCAGTGCCTCTTGAAAAGATTATCTCGCTGTATTTTTCAGCCTGGTCATTTCATAAAATAAGTGCTCGGCCTCTGCTCTTTTTGCTATTCACACTTTCCGCCAGAATTGACTGTTCAATGCTGTCGTCCTTCTCCCGCGCTATTCCTCCCGCGCTATTTTTCCCGCGCTATTCCTCCCGCACTATTCCTTCCGTAATTTTCCTCCCACGCTATTCTTCCCGCGCTATTCTTCCCGCGCTATTCCTCCCGCGCTATTCCTCCCGCGCTATTACTCCCGCGCTCCCGATTCTTCTTACACACATCATAGAGAGATACGCCTCCATCCCGAACTCTTCAATAATCAATCGTTCGGTTGTCCATAGAATGTGTTAGAAATGCCTCCAACACCGCATCTCAAAGGGATTAATTCTGTGTCTACTGCATGTCTCGAGTTTCCAGATCACATAAAAAATGAAAAAAAACGATGGTTAGGAGTAATCTAGTTTTATCGTTTGAGGATTCTTAGATCTCTTTATATCAATTTCAGGCACTCATCACTCCCCTTAGACATCTAGGTTCTGCGCATTGGAAATGATTAGGGATGAACGTAAACTTAAAGGGGTATTTTATTCTAGAGGCGTGAATTTCGGGCGTTTTTTCAGACTTAAAAAAAAAACTAAAAACCTTTTTCCTATGCATTTTTACAGTTTGTTTATTGATGATTTGAGAATGTACAAAAAAAAATTGTGAAAAAAAATTCAAGATATCAGCTATTATACGTAGTCATAAAAAAAGGGGGGGAAAGCTGGTCGACATGATTGAAGCCCTTTTGTAAATTTTAAAGAAAAATTATATACAGTCTCTTAATAAAAAATAATATCGTTATAGTTGGTACCAAAGAAAAAAAATAATAAAAAAATCTTAAAATGGCGGTTGTCTGAATCATATAATTTTTTACCCTTTTTTCAAGTATTTAAATTTTTTAAAAGTAGAAAAAAAAAACACTTTTTAATTTTCCAAGATAGGGACGATATAAAAATATTTATCAAATTTTCATACCAAATTTGAAGGCAATCAGTTGGATAGAACTTGAGATTATATGTCGACCAGGTCGAAAAAAGTAGTTTCGAGAAAAACGTGTACATATAAAGTTTTGAGATTATTGTCCGAGTCATACGGGTGCGGCGTAATTGCTGCCTCATTTATAGCTATAACTTCGTAAATATTAAAAAAATTAAATTTCCTTTTGAGAACATATTTTCAAAGGTCTAAACTTAAAAAATATGTAAAAAAAGTATATTTTTTCAAATTTCTAAAGTAGAATACCCCCTTAAGGCTTTCGTGTTGAGAAAAATAAAGACGAACAATTTGAGATGGTTTTGAGACGAACAATTTGAGCATGAATGAATGAAGAAACACTAAGAAAACGAATATACAGGGCTTATATGAATGGAAGGTGCTGTAGAAGAATGTCAAAGAAAGTATAGTTTGATCAAATTATGATAATTTTAAAGAAGAAAATCGTAGGAGTTGTATGAGATGTTATGGATATAGAAGAAACGGAGGATATATATCTCGAGATAGGAAAGTCTGGATTTCTATCCTCTCTGCCTACCCCAAAGGGAAAATGACTTGATAGTAACATATCATATGTAAGATTCTCTTCATCGTTAGATCCCTTGTCAGTGATCATGGACCCCTGGTAAACAAATTCATACACATGTCCAAGTCTATCAGTTCATTATTTCTATTATAGTTAACGTGTTTAAATAGTCGATGAACATGTGTTTCTATTGATGTGTAAAGTGACCAGTCTATACTATGCCGGCGCACCCGGCAGGGGTCTGTCGTCTCTGTAATTCGGGAGTGGCGATGGTCCTGGCTGGGACATGTTCTGAGAATGCCCGGTGATAGTTGGCCGAGGAGAGGGCTGTTTTTCTTTCAAACGGCATTTTCTTAAAGGCATCCTACCAACTAAGCCACATACGTCACCATCACGCCGTGTCTCTTTCGGGGTAGGCAGAGAGAACAGATCTCCAATATTTTCTATCCAAACATACATACCATCACGCTGTTTCCCTGCTGGGGTAGGTATAAAGGACAACGCCATGATTTTCTATTTCGATATATATTTCGCCTCTTCTACATTCTTAGATATTCTCATACAGCTCCTACAATTTCTCTTACTTCTTAAATTTCCTTCTTTCATAATATCGTTCTTTGTTACATTCTTTTCTCTGTCTTCCCTACCATACTTCCACTCACATTTGTAATATGTATTTATTTTTCTAGTATTTCTTCATTCATTCGTTCAACGTGACCAAACCATCTCAGAGGGCTCTTCTTCATCTTACTCAACTCATCAGCCTTAATTTCACATTCATCCCTAGTACATTTATTTCGTATTCTGGCATACATTGTCATCCCATGTATTCTAAGAGCACGAATTTATTTGACTCGTTTTACTCGTTTTCTCCGACCTCGTTTCACTCTCATAGATCAAAGTTCGTACTAAAATAATGTTGTGGAATATCATCTTAGCAAATTTTGATACTGTCCAGTTCGATTATACATATATTTTAGAACTCAATTCATTGACATTTGTTTCCTATCGCTCTTCTATATCTAACATTCCTATCACTACACGTCAATTTTCTTTTCTTTTCCAAGCAAAGAAATTTCACCTCCTTCACAGTCATATATTTCGTCATGCACAATTTTCTATTAATCATTTTCTGACTTGACCTTTGAAAATATGGCCCATTTAATCTTATCAGGTTTTCCTCGGTTTACTTCTTCCACGCACATTTCGCACATCTGACTTGTATACTCGTTTAGCCATTCTTTCTTCATTTATTTTCTCCATATGTCCAAACCATCTTAAAGTTCCTTTCTTCATCTTACATAAAACATCCAATTTATCCACGAATTTATTTCTGATATCTTCATTCTGCCTTCTTGTAGTCCCTCATATAAATTGTATAGTTTTTGAGATGGAATGCATCCCTGTGGCACTCTTTTTTCTACTTTAAATTGATTTTCAATGTTGATGCACATTTGTCTGTCAGTGTTAAGTTTCTGGATAAGAAGAATGAGATATTCTGGTACTCCACCACGTCTGACGGAATAATTCTGACTCAATAAATTTTTTCTCAAATCTCAAAGAAATAATAAACAAACGAAAAACACATGTTGACCCCCTTAAATTAGCATTACGATAAATCGTCGTTTCCACAGTTTATCGTTTACGCTAGACCTGAATGGTCAACGGTGGTGAAGGGCAACCGAGATATCCTTTATGGAATTAACCCCGCGGAAATCGGACATAAAAACTTAATCGATTATTGGCCTCTGCCTTTTTGACAGCCGAGACCAGCGCAATTTTATGGGTTAACAGTTATGATAAGTCGAAGATGCTGCTAACCCATTGCTATACGCAGGACCGACTAAGTATTCGTGACGCCTCTGGGAAGAAGAATAAAACTTACTTATGCAACTTACTTATAGCAACATTTCAAAGTAAAGAGGCAATAAATAAGAAGCACGATGTATAAAGCTCTGTTTAGAGAGCAGATTCTCCTTAAGAGCCTTCTTACTGAGGAATCAAGTGTTGTATTATTGAAAGAATATTTTTTTTATTAAAAATAAAATAAGTTG
This sequence comes from Odontocerum albicorne, assembly GCA_949825065.1. Classification (NCBI taxonomy): domain Eukaryota; kingdom Metazoa; phylum Arthropoda; class Insecta; order Trichoptera; family Odontoceridae; genus Odontocerum; species Odontocerum albicorne. Next base: position 36,016,809 of record OX463853.1, on the reverse strand, counting down.
AATGTGAGGATAGGAAGGTAGCGATTGCGGTAATTAGATTGGGTATTTCCTCGAATTTATATATGCTCTTTAGTTTTAAAGATGTCGATATTGGAAAGTAAGAAACCAAGTGAGTCGCTGCTGTCTTCGGGTATCTAAAATATATGGTCTCAAATAAATATCAAGTACGTGAAAAAAGACAGCCAAGTAAACATTTACAAAGCATGTTTGAGACCAATCTATTTATTCTAACATTTACAAAGCATGTTTGAGAAAATATTGGGAAAAAGAGTATATTGTGAGATGATGAGGAATATTTTGAGATCAAAAATGTTTTTTGATACAAAAGATTAAAAAAACAACAAGGAAATTTTGACATGTAAGCCGTGTTATACTCGTACAATAGAAAAAACATCAGTATAAATAAGACGACGAAAGAACAAAGCAAACCTATACAATTCAATCCATTCATCCCGGCAAATACAAGTTATTCTTCACTTTACTCCTGTAAATAGCCAGTCTCACAAAAATCTTTACAATGCCCATGTTGATTATCCAATCTACGCAAAAGTTGTACAAATAATTTGTTGCAACCAGTTACTTCACTATGGAACAAAACATTTTGACCGATGGGCCTATACGGAATATGTAACATGACGATTTGAGTTAGTTTCGGACTATTAAAACATGAGCTGATAACCTTACACAATGCTCTTCTCCCTGGCTCCATCCCAACTCACTGTCTGCGAAGACTGTTGGGGTCAGCTCTCCTCGTCCTCAGGTTGTATGCTCTTCTGTCCCGGACTACATCCCCCAGGCCGTGCCTCTGCATCAGGTTATCTTTTTGCACCACCCATGAATTCTTTGGTCTTCCTCTGGTTGTTATTCGAGGAAGATCCATGGAGATTGCCTGGTTCACAATGTGATCGGGTGCTCTGCGTCCAACGTGCCCATACCATCTCAATCGCCTCTCCTCCATCTTACTCTTGATGTCTGTAACACCTAGGCTTCCACGAATGCGTGAGCTTTTTATTTTGTCTCTTAGGGACACACCAGTTGACCATCTTAGCATGCGCATTTCAGCAGTTTCTAGTTGCCTAGACTAAGAGTTATACATCGTCCAGCATTCGGAGCCATAGAGCAGTGCAGGTCTGACAATCGTTTGGTATACTTTTCCTTTTAACTTTACTGGCATTTTCGGATCACATAGAACTCCCGTCATTGATCTAAACTTTATCCATCCTACACTAATTCTATGTGTTACATCTGCTGCACATCCTCCATCGCTATGGATGAGTGACCCAAGATACTTAAAGGAGTCACAATTTGGTAATGTTTCTCCATCCATTTGCATTATGGGAGTGACAGCATATGTGTTCTCAAATGGTAGGTACAGATACTCTGTTTTCTTTCTTGTAGTGTAATATAACACGGAATGAAAAGTATAATCAAATAAATTCATTAAAAAATACAAGCGAGTGAACTGAGATTCTATTTCTTGCGTTCTCATATACCGAAGTAGAGTGAGAGTGAGATGTGAATAGCGTCACTTCCTCACACATAGCGGTTTTTTAGAATGAATATACCTACGTCACACACTGGCACACGTTTGATTGTATTGGTGAATTTATTCCCGATTTTCACAAAATATCTCTTATGTGGCCGATAAGTGCTAATTATTATTAATATGTTTTTTTTTAATTCAATGCGTAAATGTATTACGGAGGAATACCTAAAATCTGAACCCAGTATTTATTATATTTATAGAGATATTAAAGTTTTTAGAAGCAATGTGTACTAGTCACACATCACAGGGAAGGAAGGGTTAAGATATGTTATGCTATATTGAAACATAGACTCTTCTGAAATGACCGCTGGTCACTAAATGGTACGAAAATGCTAATTATTTCATTTAAAAAGAAATTCCTTTGGGTCAATAGACCACACAAACTTCCGATGTAACATGACATCAGTGTGATCTAAGAACTGCTCTCGTAACAAACCGAGATCATTCCGCCTGAAGAGAGGTTTGGAATAGGAAATGGAAACACGTGTGGCGGAGATGATTGTAATAAGTGGAATAAACAAAGTGGTTAAGTAGTCTAAGATGGTAAATAAATTCTTAAACAGCTTGAATGGTGTGTTATAAATTTGGTAAATAATCATGATTTGGCGGCACATTTTTCTGAGGCCCCTCTGTTCACCCATGAACTAATCACTTGGCACAAGACTCTGGCTCGAGTGATTGACTCCAAGCGCCCCTGGGTCAAAGATGAGGACCGAGTCTGGCTGCTGAGGCGGCGTGAGACCACAGTGTCAGGAGGGGCGTGAGAAGACAGATAGTGGACATCAAGAGCACAGGGCTATCTCAACTCAGAACTACAATGTGGAGACAATCAAGACACTGTCGATTTGGAGAGACATTTATTTTAATCAATGTGTAATTATTTTAACCTTGAAATTGTTTACCATAAAATAAGTAGATACATACATACATACATACCAGCACGCATTCTCCCTGTTGGGGCAGAAAGGACAGAGCGCCAGACTTTACTTTCTCGACATACATCCTTCCCCTCTTCCACATCCATGCACCTTCTCATACAACTCCTACGGTTTTTCTGATTTCTACATTTCCTTATTTCAAAATATTATTTACTTGGTCTCACCATACTTTCCGTGGTCTTCCTCTACCACGCATTCTACTGACATTTGCAATACATATTTGTATTGTTAGTCTTCCTTCATTCATTCGTTCTACATGCCCAAACCATTTTAGAGTGCTCTTTTCGTCTTACTTAACACATTAGGCTTAAGTTCACATTTGTCCCTAATAACTTCATTATGTATTCTGTTATACATAGTCATGCCATGTATTCTTCTCAGTGTATGCATTTCTACAGCGTTTAAAATATGTATGGTATTGTATATTATTGCCAAGTGGCAAACTCTTCTCACCAACCAGAAGAAACTAAAACCAGATTGGAAATATAAAAAAAAACTGGGTTCCACGGGAGTCGAACCCGCAGCCCCCTGGTTTAAAGACGTTTCACTAAATAGGCCACGGTCAATAACCAATAAGTTACCACATAAAAATTCTTTACAGCAATAAAATATATCAAATCACATATTTCATCCATCAAGCCATTTCCCAGTTGGGGTACGTAGAGGAAATAACACCAAATTTTCCAATCACCACATGTTTTCTTGCCTTCTTTCCATCCATACATTTTTTCATGCAGCTCTTTTTGTATTACTTCCTATTTATTTTTCCTTTTTTCAAAATTTAATTCACTTGTTACAACCATATTTCGACCGTCGACTCCCACTAATGCATTCTCTGTAAATTCGTTTATTCAGTCTTTCGATACATATCCGTTCGACATGTCCAAAACACCTTACCATGCTTTTTTCACCTCACTTAATACAAGTTTGTATCTCCCATTCATCCTTAACAATTACGTATCTTATTCTATCATACATCATCACACACTACAAATTCTTCTCAGTAAATCTCTTATTCTATCATACATCACACACGACATATTCTTCTCGACCGTTAGGGGTGGAGAGCCGTATGTTCTCGGGCTGAAAGCGTCTCAGCGACTAGACGTATGAGAAACAGTCTCCGTGCTGCGAACATGCGTCAACATGGCCAGGCGGCTCAGCAGGGTCCATATGTCTGTGGCATTTGCGGGAGGGAGTGCGCGTCCAGGATTGGACTGTTCTCTCACAGAAGATCACACGATCGACGCGTGAGAACGGTTCAGGGCTGACGTTGGAGTGGCGAGGGGATCCTTGACTGCGAGGCCAGGTAATGATTCTTCTCAGTACACGCATTTACTCAACTCCTTTCATTAATTTCTCACAATAGTAATTGTATGAGAAGGTATATGGATGTGGAAGAGGTGAATAATACGTATCAAGATATGAAAATCTGACGCTATGCCGAAAATCTGGTGGTCTGCTGAAAATCTGGTGCTCTGAGGAAAATCTGGCGGTCTGTCGAAAATCTGGTGCTCTGAGGAAAATCTGGCAGTCTGCCGAAAATCTGGTGCTCTGAAGAAAATCTGGCGCTCTGCCGAAAATCTGATGCTCTGCCGAAAATCTGGTGCTCTGAGGAAAATATCTGCTTACCACGACAGCATGATGGTGCGTATGGTATATAACATATGTATTTTATTTGACGATGTAATTTTTGTACAAAAATATATCTCATTTGATAATGTTATGTGCACGATTTACATTTACAATTATTATTTTTTATAAGAGAACATTAAGATTAGTTAAGGATACACAAATTATAAAAAGAACTGAGCACGTCAAATTATCAAAAAGATATGAAACTTTCTTTTCAGGTTCTAGTTTTAATTTTGTTAAAGATTTTTTTTGTCAATCTTACATTTGTATCAGTGAAATGAAAGTGAAAATACACTGAGAATTTCACATTTCTGAAAAGAGACGTTATATGTTTTCTAGTCACTAAAGTGCGGCAATGATGACGCAAATGTTGCCTTAATTTTATTAAGGAATATTCTAGTGAATATAACATTTGTATCAGTGAAATGACAATGAATACGATGAAAATATATATAATTTCTTTTATTTGAATCTCACATTTGTGTGAGTGAAATGACAGTGAAAAAGCATGGAATATTTCACATTTCTGTAAAGCGGTGTAATATCTTTTCTAGTTGCTATTTGAAGCACGGCAACAGTGACGCAAATTTTGTGTTAATTTTCTTAAGGAATATTCTGGTAAATATTACATTTTTATCAGTGAAATGACATAGAATACGTTGATCTCTAAAAATGTTTTTTATTTATTTTATTTGAATCTTACATTTATATCAGTGAAATGATAGTGAAAAAATACTGAGAATTTCCCTTTTCTGATAAAAAAAACGTGATTTATTTTCTAGTTGCTATTTGAAGCATGGCAACGATGACGCAAATCTTGTCTTAATTTTGTTAACGATTCTTGTGAATATTATATTTGTACCAGTCAAATGACAATAAATACGTCAATCACTTAAAACATGTTAGATGTGATTTCTTTTATTTGAATCTTATATTTGTATGAGTGAAATGACAGTGGAAAAGCATGGAATATTTTACATTTTTATGAAGAGACGTAATATCTTTTCTAGCTGCTATTTGAAACACGGTAACGTTGGCGTAAATCTTGTCTTAATTTTGTTAAGGATTCTTGTGAATATTACATTTGTACCAGTGAAATGACAATAAATACGTCAATCACTTAAAGTAGATGTACGAGTAATTTCTTTTATTTGAATCTTATATGTTATTTGCATGAATGAAACGACAGTGAAAAAGCATGGAATATTTCACATTTTTATAAAGAAACGTTATATCTTTTCTAGCTGCTATTTGAAGCATGGCAACGATGACGTAAATCTTGTCTTAATTTTGCTAAGGAATATTCTGGTGTGTATTATATTTGTATCAGTGAAATGATACTTAAAACTTTTATGTCTTCGATTAGAAATGAAAAAAAAAACATATAAAATGATAAGATGTCGGAGTAATATATATTACATTTTCTTATCATAAAGCTGTAGTGTAAACATAATTATAATAATATGCCATGAAACTGGATAATTTCTCGAAATGATAACGACAAATCAGTATTATTGAACCACTTCATTGGTTTTGTAAAATGTTAAGGCAATAATTAATTATGAAATATTTTGAATTATATTATTTCAGTAATGTATGAATGTATGCTATTTTTTTAGAGATGTAGTGTTGGCGCCAAATGCTTCGCATTTCATGTACTGCAAGACGCATCAAAGTGTCAATCCTCCAGGACCTACAGGTTAAAGCAAATCTGTTAACGAAATGCAGGGACAGAATACTGGCACACTTCAGACACGTTGCTAGAAGATATTAAGAAATTGTAATTGGTTTAATCAAACACTGTTTATTCCACTTTATATGTATTTTTTCTTTTCTTTTTTTAAAGAATATATATGACCGAAGTCATAGGTATCCTTATATCATCGAACCACTCTACTTCGATATATGGGAACGCAAGAAATATAATCTCAGTTCGCTCGCTTCTCTCGCTTCAATAGCTCGCGAGCATTCGTTTGAGGTGGTTTCTTTGTCCATTCTGTGAACGTTAGTCGATGTTTTTTTCATGTTTTCAGCAATTAAATTTCAATCATTATCACTTTTGACTTCAAATTTAATTGGTTTAAGCGATTGGCTATGAATATTCTTATTTTTTCGATTTTATTGAATACACAGCACCGGTGTATTGAATATACAGCACCGGAACGCGCGGATTTTTTTAGCACAGGAAGGGAAAGGTTAACTTAACAAATTATAATGTCATTAAACCTCCAGTGTTAATGCCTTAACTATAAATAAGATATTAATAAAGTTTGAAAAAACTGGAAGTGTTGAAAGGCGATGAGCACGAGGATAATTTCTAGCAAAGTGGATAGATCAAATGATAGAGTTGACTAGATCCTCGTTGAGTCCTGCACTCATCATGCCCTATAACCGGAAGGAGTGGAGGCGGATCATCCACTCAGTTTCAGATTATCAGCTTTGAAAAACATGACCATAAAGAATAATAAACTTATTTAAGTGCTGGAAGGTTCATCATACACTCGTAGATGCGACATTTCAAGGGATGCTGTAATGTTAAAAAAATCTTCTCGTAGTGATATTGGTTACTAAATAGCGCTAAGTTATGTTAGGTTACATCGTATTACAGTTTTCGATTCACAAATACACTATACTCGTATAACTAAGTTATGTTAAGTTGCATCTTATTACAATTTTCGATTCACAAATACACTATACCCGTATAACTAAGTTATGTTAGGTTGCATCGTATTACAGTTTTCGATTCACAAATACACTATACTCGTATAATGTGCTAAGATATGTTAGGTTACATCGTATTACAGTTTTCTCGCAATACATTATACTCGTATAACAAATACAAATTAAATTTTATGACTAGATTATACGGATTATAATAATCTGTGCATTAATATCATATGTTATAATATATTAAAAGGGGAAAAATACCACTTTCCATAATTAATATCGTTGGGCAAATTCAAGTCTACAGTAAGGTGGATAGGCCATGTTAAAGATATGACTAGTTCCACATTGATTATTGTACTCATCATGGCCCAGGACCTAGAACAGGGGAAGTGAATCGTCTGCCCAATTCCGTATCAACAGGGAACTACAACGCTCAGTCTTGAGCAATACGACTAAGAAGGAGATTTCAAGATTTCACTCAGAGAATAAATGAAATGTCTGCAAAATTCAACCATTCCATAATATTAAGACGTCACTTCTCCACCAGCTATTCGCTTATCATGCCGAAAATATTTCTGGACCCGGAAATTAAGGTTTCTCAAGAATAAAAGCCTAAGAAGAGATGGAAAGAACAATAGCAATAAGAACTATAGCAAGAATAGAAACCTTAGCAGAGATGGAAAGAACAATGGCAATAAGAACAATAGCAAGAATGGAAGCCTAAGCAGATATAGAAAAAACAATAGCTATAAGAACAATAGCAAGAAGATAAGCCCAAGCAGACATGGAAAGAACCATAACAATAAGAACAATAGCAAGAATGGAAGCCTAAGCAGAGATGGAAAGAACAATAGCAATAAATTGAAGTCAAACATTTAAATCTGGTGTTTGTTAAACCATTGAAGAGACAAGAAGTGAAAACCTATCATAACTACTACCCTTTTAAAAAATGGGTACTAATGAGAATCGAACTCGTAAGTTACGGATCGGGAAGAGGGTGTCTTTTCAGCCACGGAGGTCGGTTTATGATGCATCTCATGAAATTTGCGTCAATCATTCGAGATTCACCATCTCAACAATGAACAGAGGCACCGAGTCAAACAAAGCTAATAAGTTTTCCAACAGAGTTGTATGTATTGATATATCTGTTTAGTGAAACATTCTACCCGAGGAACTGCTTCAGTACTTAATGATAATTCATTTTGGCCAAGTTCTTCCTTCGTTTACCTCATTCTCAGTGAGATAAACACCACCAAAAATAATATCTTGTATACTTTTTTCCATAAAATGAAACTGAGATTTTAGTGGTGTTTTTAACATGAGTTTAGGCAACGTCAACGATTACGAGGGTGTAAAAATAGATAAAAATATCATTGGGAGCCATTCCCAAGCAGATAAGTGTAGGAGATAAAACTATAACTATCTCTTGGGATTTCTTTCTGAAATGCTGGGACGGATCATGCAAGAATGCGATTTATGCGTAAAAATTGGGCGAGCGAGCCTTGGGAGATACAAAAAATCTCCAAGATACTTTTTTTAGTTAAGTACAGAGATGGGAAAACGGTCGATTGCTGACATTCGGGAGGTGAATCGCGTGACTATGTGAAATTCATACTATTAGTTACTTAATTAACTCTGGCGTGACTTTGTGGAACTCCATAATTAATATAACATTAAAACACGGTTACTTTGTTTTATTCCTCTTTATTTATTGCAAATCACAACGCATTTCAACATTCGCTGTGTCATCTTCAGATGAGTTATCAAAAACAGAAGTATATATGAATTACACCATGATATGTGTTGTTCACGATAAAGTAGAGTAGAAGTGTCCATACTATTTTTTTTGTTTATGGTACTAAAGGTTGTTTACTATTTGTTGTTTATGGTAATGTTGAAATGCATTGTGATTTGCGATAAATAAAGTATTATGGAATAAAACGAAGAAATCGTGTTTTAATTTTATATAAGATACACATACACTCGTACTATTATTCATCTTTTTTATTTTTTACTATTCACAAAAATTTTTACTCGACAGATAGCAGTTGAATAGGTCCTTAATTGTATTGTAGTCGTATTTTGTCAAATAACGTTATTCGTAAAAAAATAAACGATTTTAAAGAAAAGTATTTCTACAAAGTTTCAACATTAACACAGTGGGGCTCCATATTATAATATTTAAAAATAAATTACTTTGGTATCACATGAATTCTAAAACTAGTTAAATGTAGCTCAGCTTAGATACTAAGCAACAATTTTCAATGTCCATTTTGAGAAGTACATTTGTACAGAAATTAAATAAGAACTCATCTAAAATATTAAATATGATATTCCAACACTCATTTAGAGATAGGTAAATTTGTATAATAGTAAAATATAACTCACCTTAGATAATGAACATCGATTTCCACCATTCATTTCGAGAAGTACATTTGTACACAAGCTAAATAAGAACTCATTTTAGATATTAAACATTTGTTTTAGAGATATGTAAATTTGTACATTAGTTAAATACCATATATCTCATCTTAGATACTTTATATCTTACAAGTGCATCTTTGTACCAATATCTGATTTCAGCGAAATATGAAAGATACAATTGAGTCCTTTGTACTTTCACTTTGCTCAAGAATTCAAATAGTTGTATAGAATATATTTTTTTAAATTTACTATAAAATGGCAATTGAAAAAAAATATATGGATATTCAGGATGCCCTTCACTGGTATTTTCTCAGTTTTAGAACTTGACTGGGAGACTTGTTTAACCAAAAAAAAATATTATTTGTCCGTATTCTCGTAACCCTTTAGAGAGGTATTATTTGTCCGTATTCTCGTGACCTTTTGGAGAGATTTTATTTGTCCGTATTCTCGTGACCTTTTGGAGAGATTTTATTTGTCCGTATTCTCGTGACCCTTTGGAGAGATTTTATTTGTCCGTATTCTCGTGACCCTTTAGAGCAGTTTTATTTGTCCGTATTCTCGTGACCCTTTAGAGAGGTTTTATTTTATCCCAATCGAGCGTTGAATCTTTTAATGAATTTAATTTATTGTATTTTTCATTCCGTGCTTTATTATATAATAACTACATATTCTTATTTTCATGCATGTTAATATGATTTATTTATTGTAGTTTTATAATTATTTCTATGATATATAAAACATACTTAAGTGTTATTTATTTTGTTATTAGGTAAATAGATAAATAGATAATGACGTCAATTTTGAACAAGCAGTTGTGCGGAAAATATCCCTGGCGAGGCCCTGTCTGGTTTCTTTTTACTATGTCGTTGGTTTTCTCATTTTTTCGTAAAAAATTCTCAGCGCATCGTTAAGATACAGTTTTATGTAATATTTATCAGCATAGTTACAAGCTTTCACTATCAATTTTGGCTCCTTAGGCTATAGATAATTTAAAATTTAAGTTTAAATGAGAAAATTTGTTATCGAATATAATAAGAAACATGTTAATTTGTATTATCGGCAAAACTCTTAGGGTCGTTATTTAAGATTATCTCTTAAAAGTACAAGAATACTTTGACTTGCTACACTCTACATTTAAGATAATTTAATAATTTACTTTTCAACTACCACCAAACATCCTCCCGTGTCCTAGTTCGCCTAGTCGCCTGTCGACCTCCCGACGATCTCCATGACCTATAGTTCGGAAATTCTAAGATGAGTCCTGTGACAGCTCACAAATTTGCCCCAATACAACCTTATGTAATGTATTTACCTAAATAATTTGCTGTTTATTAGAATCGAGGCTTATATTAAAGTTGATAAAATAATTAAAATTACTGAACATCGTTAGAAGGTTGTATTCCGGCAAATTTGTGAGCTGTCACAGGACTCATCCTAGAATTTCCGAACTATAGTTGGTAAGACGCCCGTCTCCTAGCCTGGATGTTGTGGGATCTAATTCAGCTGGAACCCAGATAAAAAAAAAAAGGATTCCAGTCTGGTTTTTATTTAAGGCAACTTCTTAAACATCTATCTGGTTGATTGGTTGAAAGAGATGACCACATGGTAATAATCCCGCTAGGTAATACCTACATAACTTATTGGTATTTATGTATTATTTTAATTATTACCGCAGTATTACTAGCTGCTATTTAAACTGTTTAAAATTCTATTTACATACATGCCATCACGCTGTCTCCCTGTTGGGATAGGCAGAGAAGAGAGAGCGCAAGAATTTCCAATCACAAAACACATATTTCGAAATCGTAGAAGTTGTATGTATATGGAGGAAGCAAAGGATGTGTGTCGAAATATAAGTCTAGCGCTCTGTTCTCTCTGCCTACCCCGACAGAGAAATGAAGTGATGCTGTAGAAAGTCTTTCGGTAATCAATTCTTGGATGATAGAGTCGTTGGTGCGTTTTGCGGTCCATGGGATACGGAGCATCCACCACCGCATCTCGAAGACATCTAACATTTTTGTATTCTTTTTTTCATTGTACATGTTTCTTCACCACAGTACTACGGAGAATATTAGGTATATTACTAGAAGAATTTTATTACTTTTGAGTATAGACCGGTTGACTGGGTTACGCAGGTCCAAACGTATGCAGAGAAAAAATGGAAGAAGTTGGGTTTGTTTTCCTTACACAGAATATTATGCGGCGTGAGTGAGTCCTTTTTATAAGTGGGCTGATTCATTGCGACGCCAAGACATTTTTCTCAAGACGTCGATGTTGCGAAGGGTGGGAGTAAGGGGGGAGTCTCAGACGGTGGTGGCCAATAGGGCGTCTGGACGCAGACGCCACGACCTTTGACCCCTCCCACTGTACACATACACTCGTGAAACTCATATATTATATAATATAGATTATTTCCTACACATAGGTGTATGTGTTTTACCCGTCAAAACATTGCAAGTTCTGGAATATCTTATAGACTCTAGACAGAGGCTTAAAAAAATATTCGGGGTTTTTGAAACCCGTATTTATCGTCATTGTTTCCTAATATTATACATACATCATCACGCCGTTTTTCTTTTGGGGTAGACAGAGATGACGGAGCTTCAGATTATTATATCTCATTCTGCCTCATACAACTCTTACGATATCTCTAATTTCTTACATTTCCTTCTTTAAAAATATCATTTGCTTGAGCCAATCATACTTTTTTTAGTCAATATCTTCCACGTCTAAATGTCCAAACCATTTCAGAGTGCTTTTCTTCATCTTATTCCGCACATAAGTCTTAAGTTTACATTAATCCCTAATCACTTCTTTCTGTCTTATGTCATATATTGTCACTCTATGTATTCTTCTCAATGGACGCATGTCCACAGCATTTATTCAGCTTTTCACAGTCTTTTCCTACGTCCACGTTTCACGCCCATACTTTAACTTTGTTTCCTATTGGTAAACACCATTCGATATCCCAGTTAATTCTTCCATAATCTGGGAGAATACTACTTAAATAGTAGAATTCTTCAGCTTGTTCTAATCTTTCATTTTTACCTATTTGTCACATTCACTTTTCTTTTCGCACTGGGAATAGGCGTTTTATCAAATAGGCCATGGAGGTCGTCATGTTCAAATATATTCACACACAACAATAGTTCATACCCACCATCTATCTCGCTAGGCTCATTGCATGTTCTGAGGCCACTAACATAAATACACGTAATTTATATATCGGGTGTTAACATAAGTTGTGTCCGTTTTTTTCCAAACGAAGAGACCAAGAAGACACAACAAATTACAACAAATTAGTCAATCATGTATTCTCCTTCATTATTTACAACTTCTTGCCAACGTTCTATAAGTTTTTCAATGCCTGTGCGTTAAAAACCATCCGGTCTTGACTCGAGGAATTCGTCCAACCATGTCTGTAATTTAACGTCATTATTGAAGGAAACGCCGCTCAAATTGTTCAAAAGCGACCGGAAAAGGTAGAAATCCGCCGGCGCGAGGTCTGGAGAATATGGAGGGTGCGGCAGGACTTCCCAACCAAGCGTTTGAATGGCATTTTCGTAATGTTGGCGATATGAGGGTGGGCGTTATCGTGTTGCAGAATAACGCCATATTGCCGATCCGGTCTTTTTTGTTGAATTGCAATGTTGAGCCACTGCATTTGCAGAATGTATAGCTTCGCGTTGACTGTATGATTGCGTTCAAGTATCTCGTAGTGGATGACGCCTTGCCAATCCCACCAGATGCAAATCATCGTCTTGCGCGGATGCAAACCTTGTTTCGCTCTGGGCGTTGCTTGGTGACCATAACTCACCCATTCTTTCCGTTTCTTCATATTCACATAAAGGCACCATTTTTCATCACTAGTAATGATGCGGTAAAGGAACCTTTCTTGTGGCCATGCGTAGCTCGATGACGTCCGAGCAAACCAGCAGAAATTGTCGAACGTTGGTTTTGGTTGTTTTCACTCAAAACATGTGGAACCCAAGCACTGAACTTCTGGACTTTTCCTACTGATTTAAGATGGCGGTATACAGTCATGTGACTACAATTCATCTGCTCAGCTAATTATACGGTGGTTTGAAGGGGATCTTCATAAATAATATGATTTAAGCGACCCTCATCGAAGTCCACTGGTCGTCCGGAACGCTCCATGTCTTTCAGGTCGAAATTACCGTCTTTGAAACGCAAAAACCATCGACGAGCTGTCCTTTTATTCATAGCATCTTCACTGTACACTTCGCAAATATTGCGAGCAGCTTTGGCAGCTTTATTCCCTCGATTGAACGCGAACAGAAGGAGGTGTCGAAAATGCTCACTTTCGTCTACTTGACATTCCATTTTGAAGGCTTGTAACCTAATAAAATAATATATGTAACGTAAAAGCAAACACAATATCTTGTAGAACAGAAAATTTTCTTTCGAATGACGTATAAAATTTACCATTTGGTTTTACTTTTGGTGCTCATTTTTAAATTTGGAAAAAAAATGGACACAACTTATGTTAAAACATAATACAAACAGTCACATATAATATCTAACTAGTCAAGGTAACAGTAATCATGAGATGGGACTGTTCTTTGAAAAGGTTACCTTAAATAAATCACCATTAAATAAATCATTCATTTGGGCTTGGGAGATAAAGCAAATTTCTACATCTTTCTGTCCTAAAAAGTGTCTTTTACTTCTGCCACGTCCATATACCACATTAAAAAGGTTTTTCATTGTTCCCTAAAAAAAACTAAATTAAGTAGTTATATATGTAAAATAAAAATAAAATTTTTGGATGAGCTTTGAGATAAAAGTGATAAAACGTCGCGGCTCCAGTAACGGCGCTGTTTACAGACGAGTCAAAGGAAATATGTTACGTCAAAGGCTGAGTCGACGTTATGTCATCGGATAGCGCTCCGTGCAGATAGGTACCGGCCTTTATATGCGTTGTTATGGATACAAGCAGAGATATTCAAAATGCGCCATTTTGTTTAAAAACCATATTTGATTTAAGTCGTGGGCATAATTCTGAAAGAATGAAGAGTTGATTGATTGGAATAAATGTATTTAAATCGATAGTCATCGGAGAGCACTCCGTAAATCTGCAAGATATATTTACACGAAATTATTAAGCCCGCATCATCAAGATGTATTTACATGAAAGTGTTAAAATAATATAAATAAATGTGAACTTAAAGCTGACATGCAGAGTTGCGTGAAAATAAATCACACTGATGTTGTTTGAATTTTTTCACTGAATGGGATGGCTAAAAATTCGACAGTGTAAATTTAAGAAGAAGGATGATCAATAATAATCGTATATGAATTTATAATATAACGGCAAGGTGAGGATATATAAGATCCCTTCTACATCCATACACCTTCTGCTTTTACTTCCAGAATGTCATTCACTTTATTTTCTACCCACTTTGCACGGATTTCTCCTGTTACGCAAAGAAGGTCTGCTTCTAATTAGCCTACTTGTAAGGAAATATGCTATGCTGACGATGTCACCATCATAGCCGAATCAGAGGAAGACCTGCAACAAACGCTACATCGATTCCACACTGCTTCCAAAAAATACAACATGTCTATCTCCATCAGCAAGACTAAATGCATGACTCTAGCCAGAGAGCAAGTTGGATGCAGTGTGGCGATCGACGACACACCGATTGAACAAGTAACAAAATTTAAATACTTGGTTGCTAGCATAATGTGCAATAATGACCTCTATGACAAAGTACTTGAACAATCACAAAAGGCCGCAGCTATTTCCGGATGTTTAAAGAACACTATCTGGAAAAACAAGCATATGAACATCCAAAGCAAGGTGAGGATATACAAGACCTGTGTACGCCCTATATACAGCGTAGAGTCCAGAGCCGACACTGTCAGAACCAGACATCTCCTTCGAACCAGCGAAATGAAGGTACTCAGGAGTATCGCTGGCAAAACCCTTCATGATAGAGCACGAAAGACAGAAATCCGAAGGATGTGCGAAGTTGAAGATATTGTCAGATGGGGACGAAAGAGAAGAAGGCTCTGGAACGAACATGTATCCAGAATGGCGGAACCAAGAGCCATAAGAATGGACAGTATCCCCCAAGCAAGCAGACCTCCAGGACGACTTCCCAAACGATGGAAAGACAGCTGGCAGTCGACACCACAAGAGGGAAACGATGATGTAGGACCATAACAGGCAAACAGGCCTAAAAGAAGAGGAAGAAGAAGAAGATAATATAACGTTAAAATTTACTTTTTTTCTAGCACAATTTAGTTACGAAAGATCACTACAAGGTAGCTCAAGTGGATGAAATATGGAAAGACGAAACTATAAATAGTGAGAGAAACTGAATGTGCTGTATGAGAATGCTTGAAGTTAATGAAAGTGTTAAAATAAATTAATACATAAAAGAGTGAAAAGTCTTTCTAGTCGTAAAGTATACATGACGAGGTGTATGGACGTTACAAGAGCAACATAGACGTATGTATGCCAGGATATAATGAAGTTGTGATATGTTTTCTTTGCCTATATCAATAGGGGCATGGCGTAATGGGGACGATAGTTATAATTTTGAAGACCGATAACTAAGACATTTGAAGACCGAATTTAATTACGAGAAACACATTTTACTGGCTTGATATTCTAACAAATAATTTAGAATTAAATGATGCTTCTAATAATAATAAATCTAATATAAGGATAAGTTACACAGCGCCGTTTAGAGAGCAGACCCTTCTTAAGGGCGTTCTAAACTCGAGATTATGTTAGAGCCCACTTTTATTGATATATTAAAAAGTATTACAAAGTAAATATTTATTTAATTTACGACACAAGAGTGTTTTTACATACAAATGCACATATAACAGGTTAATACAAATACTTAAAATTATTGACAAAAATATAAAACATAAATTAAATGCACATATGACAGGTTAATACAAATACTTATGCACATATGACAGGTTAATACAAATACTTAAAACTGTTGCAAAATTCATTTGCAATTCTTTGCATACGAATTATAGAGGAGTTAATTTTACAATTTTATAAACATACATAAGTTGAGTGTAAGGATAGGAAGGAGGCGGCTGAGGTCATTATATTAGGTATTTCCCTGCATCTACAATACATATGTTTAGAAAAACATATTTGGTGAGTAAATTGCTGCAAGTTTAACAAGGGAAGACGAACTACAAAGAAATCTTTATAGATATTCCGATATGTGATAGTATGCGTGATGTATCCTATATGTGATAGCATCCGATGTGTGATAGTATGTGTGATAGTATCCTATATGTGATAGTATGTGTGATAGTATCATGTATGTGATAGTATCCGATATGTGATAGTATGTGTGATAGTATCCGATATGGGATAGTAACATATGTGTGATATTATCCTATATGTGAGAGTATCCGATATGTGATAGTATGTGTGATAGTATCATGTATGTGATAGTATCCGATATGTGATAGTATGTGTGATAGTATCCTATATGTGATAGTATCTGATATGTGATAGTAAAAAAGTTGATTTAAGGTTTAGTGTAGTGTTCATATGTAGTCATACATTTTGATAATATTTCCAAAAAAATAGAAAATGTATGAGAGAAGAAAAAGTATTTTTGAAATAATCCAGAAATAATTTGAGCCTATGAAGTAAGATGAACAATATCACTCTCTTTTTGGGCATGTAGAACGAATGCATGAAGAAATGTTAACAAAATAAATATGTATATAGTGCACATGTGAGTGGAAGGCGTGGTAGAGGAAGACAAGGAAATTATGGTTGGTTCAATTGAATTATATTTTAAAAGAAGGAAACGTAGAAAGTCTAAGAAATTGTAGAAGTTTTATGAGAAGGTATGTGGAAGGAGCGAAGGATGTGTGTATTGTGGTAGGAAATTCTGATAGAGAAATGGTCTTATGGTATGTATGTAATTTAAAAACAAATTTTAACCAAAAGTTCTTTGATCCGTGGCACAAAATAGCTATAAAGTTCCAAGTAACTCGATGTTATTGCGGATTCACAAAACCTCTCCGTTATATTAAACGTAAACAAGCTGTGTCCCTGTCCCGTCTCTCTATCAAAGGCTAACGAACGAGACTGCTTTATGACTTATCCTTTATAACTTTTTCATCCCCTAACTCCCCTGTGGAGGCGGGAGGCTTGGAGCCAGGAAATGAGCAAATATATCCTCCGCTTTGATGCGCTTGAGTCACAAAGAGCAAACTAGTTAATATCCTATTTGTGCTCTTATTCATAATAACATGCATATAGAACTTTTAATAAACTCTATATCAGTGATACTCAAACTTTTCTGACCTTCATCCCTCCCTGGTCTTATTAATGCACCTTCAATGTTCACTCGATAAATATATTTAATTATTTTATTTATTAATTTATAAGTCAAGTACACATAATATGGACAAACATAAGATTAAAAAATAATGTTATTTTAATTAGACACTGTCAAATAATATGAAACATAACCTATCATTTGTTGTGACACAAGTAAACTAGGATTTTACCAACGTGATTAACATAGTGTTGTTTCATAAAAACTGTTACCCTGAGAGCACTTTAAAAATGTATTCATGTATGTAGTTAATTTAATTACAAATTCTGATACAAACAAGCCTGAAACAAAAAGCTATTCACTGGGAATCAAATCCAGAGCATCTGAATGTTAAGCAAACACGACAACTACTGGACTATGGTAACCTCTATGGCCTAGTTGGCAAGACACCTGTCTTCCGGCCCGGAGGCTGAGAGATCGTTTCCTGTTGTAACCCTTTTTTTTCAAAAGGGTATCAGTCTGGTTTTTACTTGAGACCTCTTTAATACCTTCCTTGGTGGTTGTCAGATATTGTCATATGACAATAAACCCGCTAGGTTGTACTATATACATTGAAAACGTTATGTACTCGTACTATATGATATCAATTTTGGTTCTTATTTTATTTTCTCTCTTTACGCAGCAGTGCATCTGGGATGGTGTGTATCTATTTATTTAACAATTATCGTACATATTTATTAAGAGTATAATTGTGTCACTTGCTTATTTATTACCATTTTTTTGTATTATTATTATGTGTACAAAGATATGGACTATAAACATCTGATGTCCTTGAGGTCGGGCTCGCCCTCTATTGATGGGGTGTATTTCTGTATCTCGACTGTGGGGATGTTATGAGATGAGCCGAAACCTTTTGAAAGCGTCTCTCTTAAATGTATTTTTTTCCATTGCCTTCAAATATATGCATAATTTCTGGATACGTGTATATACAATGTTGCTATCAATAAACCTATATTTATTTATTTACTGTTGATATTTGAAATTGGCAAAAGGGAAAGATGTGTGCTAGGATATAATGAAATTAAGATCTATTATTTCTTCCTACTCAAGTAGCGATGCGCCATGTTGGAGATGATGATAACTGCCAGTTTTTTTACTATCAATCTGTATGGCAGAATACGAAAAGTAGTGATTAGGGAAGAGTATAAAGGCTAAAGTGTAAAGTGATATGAAGAAGAGTCCTCTGAAATTGTTTGATCATGTGGAACTAATGAATGAAGAAAAACTAACAAAACAAATATACAGTGCAAATGTGAGTGAAATGTGGGGTAGAGGAAGGTAAATGAGATTATGGTTGGATCAAGTGTATGATGCTTTGAAAGAATGAAATGTTAAACGTCAGAGAAATCGTAGGATCTGTAAGAGAAGGTATATGGATGTAGAAGAGGCGATAGATGTGTGTCGCAATAAGAAAGTCTGGCACTCTTTTCTTTCCGTTTATCCTCATAGGGATACGACGTGATGGTATGTTTGTGTGCGTAGAGTCCAGACTACAAACTATAATATTATTTAATAGTCTATGATTGGAACAGGGTGAGAGTGGCTAGTACCAATAATGCGGCTGGAAGTGGACAGACATGGAACAATAGAAAGGGGTTGTGGTACTTGAGTACTAGCGGTACCGGTGTAGGTAGGTACCGGAATTATTATTTGTATTGTCCATTAGATGCGGCCACGCCAGATGCCCCGAGCCTTTCCTACGCCACTTACCTAATTGCTGGACGGGGAGGGTTGGGTGGTCGTTTGGGGTGGAAAGTTTAGAAATTCGCGAGGCTTTTTTTTGTTTTCTATTTAAAAATATTTTTTTAAATGTTCAACTCAGCGGACATATGTTATTCTACAAACTGGAAGATTGTTCATATGTTTGTAATGTTTTGTATTACGCTTTCGTTGTATACAGCGTACACCAGAGAGTTTATGGCCATGTAGCAATATTTTTCAACCAACCAGAAATATATTTGTTTAAATAACTCTGCATCACTTTGTGGAACTCCATAATTAATATAAAATCAAATCGCCGTTTCTTTGTTTAATTCTATTGGGTGTTAACATAAGTTGTGTCCGTTTTTTTCCAATTTAAAAATGAGCACCAAAAGTAAAACAAAATGGTAAAGGTTATACGTCATTCGAAAGAAAATTTTCTGCTCTACAAGATGTTGTGTTTGCTTTTACGTTACATATATTATTTTATTTGATTACAAGCCTTCAAAATGAAATGTCAAGTAGACGAAAGTGAGCATTTTCGACACCTTCTGTTCGCGTTCATTCGAGGGAATAAAGCTGCTAAAGCTGCTCGCGATATTTGCGAATCGCCGTTATCTTTATCCATCTAAGTGATGAAAATCATTGTCAAAAGAGGTGACGTGTATTATCGTAAGATAAGTGATGAAAATTGTCATCAATCTTGGCGATAAAATTTGTCGCTAATCTAGGCGTTGAAAATTGTCAACAATCTAGGCGATGAAAATCGCTGTAAAAGCAGGTGGGGAAAATAATCATCAATTTAATCGACGAAATCGTGATCAACTACGCGATCAAAATCATCGTTAAATTAAGTGATAAAAATTGTCATCAATATAGACGTGGAAACTCGTCACCGTAAGCGATGAAAATTGTCATCAATTTGGATGATGGATATTGTCGTCAATTAAGAAGATAAAATTTTTTATCAATCTAGGCGATAAAAACTAGGCAATGAAAATCGTCGTCAATGTTGGCGGTGAAAATTGTTATCGGTCTAGGCGATAAAAATCGATGTTAAAGTAGGCGACCAAAATTATCATCAATTTAGCCGATGAAAATTGTCCTCTAAATATTAGATCAAAATCGAAGTCAATGTACGTGATAAAAA
Source organism: Odontocerum albicorne (assembly GCA_949825065.1). Lineage (NCBI taxonomy): Eukaryota > Metazoa > Arthropoda > Insecta > Trichoptera > Odontoceridae > Odontocerum > Odontocerum albicorne. Next base: position 35,996,391 of record OX463853.1, on the reverse strand, counting down.
TTGGCATTAATCTAGGCGATGTAAATCGTCGTCAAGGTACGTGATGAAAATTGTCATCAATCTAGGCGATGAAAATCATCGTCACTGTAAACCACGAAAATTGTCATCAATTTAGGCTATGGAAATGGTCGTCAAAGTAGAAGATGAAAATTGTCATCAATCTATATGGATGACAATTTTCATAATTTGCTTTGACGACGATTTTTATTGCCTTGATTTATGACAATTTTCATCGCTTACGGTAAAGACGATTTTCATAGACAAGATTGATGACAATTATCATCAACTGATGATAAAATGTGTCGGTAATCTAATCGTCGTTAATGTAGTGGATGGAAATTGTTATCAATCTAGGGGGTGAAAATCGATATAAATGTGGGGGTGAAAATCGATATAAATGTGGGCGATGAAAATCGATATCAATGTGGGCGATGAAAATCGATATAAATGTGGGCAATGAAAATCGATATCAATGTGGGCGATGAAAATCGATATCAATGTGGGCGATGAAAATCGATATAAATGTAGGCAATAAAAATCGATATCAATGTGGGCGATGAAAATCGCCGTCAATGTGGATAATGACATATTATTGTACATATCAAAATACACGCTTACCATGGTGGTCTACCGATTTCGTGATAATGTAATTATAATGTTGCCAAATATAACCAGCACCAGAGATATATTATACTCGTAGAATAGGCGTGACTGAGGACAGAGACCGCGGGTATCAGAAACAGGTAACGGGTAACAGGTAACCAGTTACCACCAAGCCAGCTTCACTCCAGTCCACCGTTGAGATTAATTGGAGGTAGCTGTCAATTTACAGACAGAACCATATTCCCAATCTATCTTAGAAGGTGAAAAATATTGACTGCCGTGAAACCTTTAGAAATGATTATCACCACAGGAGTGTATTCGAGTTAAATGTTAACTATAGTACGCGATAAAATATTAAATATTTTTATGCTCCTTTCTTAAGATATCTATTTTGTTAAGTTAAATAAATCTCTCTATTTACGCGAATTCACTTTAACGCTACGAGTATTCTGTGTGAAATATCAAATATGTAATAGTGATATCTTTAAACAATAATTTAGCTTTAAAATTAATATTTTTTATACATCTGTAAGGCCTTGGTCCCACATGTAGGAGCCTCGTTTGGTGCTTAGAGCTACGCTACTAGGTCACTATAATAGTCACGTAGCGTGGCGTGAAGCGTGCAGTGTGGTCATTGCGATAGTATGGGGTGTGTTGGTTTGCTAGGATATGTCACCTAGCTCGCAGCGTAGCTCAAAGCACCAACGTGGCTCCTACCTGCGTGGCCGACGCCTAAGAGCGACAACAGTAATAACATTTCTTCGTATAAATAAATCGCATAACTCTCTTCAAAATGTGTGTTTTATTAGATATCAGTAACCATTTACACATACTTTATAAAAAATAAATAAAACTATACAATATTGCGCAATACATACTATAAAAGTCACATATTTTACATAGCTTTCAAAATCAGACCAGAACTCTTTTATTTATTTTTTGGTTATCAGCATGAGTCGAACCTGCAATTTCCCGCCTTGAAGACAGCTTTCATACTAAGTAGGCCACGGAGGTGGTATATATAATTATTTTGTTAAAAAAATATGCAAGCATTTCAATAGGATAAAGAACTAATATTTAATTTTTCTTTTAAATTTTATGATAACACATGGAAACAATTTTAACGCGGTTTTATTTTATATATCAAGTTTATTTTTATCGATCAAAATATTATTATGGATCATTGTTAAAATTAAATATGTTAACCATACACTGTTGTTACAACATGGAGATTGGTAGTCTAGGCTTTGCGTGGAAGCATATGGAGAGTTGGGCTATGACCCGACCTATACGGAGGCGATTTTTGGCATTCATGTGTTCCTGATGGAACGTATAGAGCAGGGGTGGGCAAACATAAGGTCAACGAGAGCCACATTTTGGATTTTCATATACTAGGCGTATCCAGAAAGTAAGTGTACTGAGGCTCTCACGACCGGATGGATTTTATTTTCGACATGTTGGCTACACTTCCGTGTAGCCTGACCCTTTCCCTCCGCAACGAGACCGGTTCGAGGTCAGTACGTTGAGAAGTGTCAACGCGACAACACATTTCGTGAAAAATGTCAATCCAATCTCCCGCCAAGTGCGAAATACGCGGCGTCATCCGTTATCTCGTTTGGAAGGGAAAACCTCCGGTTGAAGTTTATAATGAGGTGAAAACTGCATATGGTGATAAAGCTATGAATCGTACGAGTGTGTACAAGTGGTGTCGAGAGTTTAAAAACGGTCGTACGTCTGTGCATGATGATCAAAAAAGTTCAAAACCACAATTTCAGCCAAGAAAATCATGGCATCCGTGTTTTGGAACTGTCAAGGCATAATTTTAATTGAATATATGCCTCAAGGGGAGACCATCAACTCTGCAAGATCCTAAAAAAATTGTGGAGGGCGATTCAGAACAAAAGGAGAGACATGCTGACAAAGGGAATCTGCCTGCTGCACGACAATGCCAGACCACACACGGCCAACGCCACGAAGGAACTGCTCGCCTCGTTTAAATGGGATGTCCTGAACCATCCCGCGCATTCCCCTGACCTAGCACCTTCAGATTACTATATCTTTACCTCCCTGAAGCTGCACATGGGTGGAAAAAGGTTTTCAACCGACGAGGAGGTAAAGGAGGAGATGGAGAAGTGGACGGAGGGGTTGGCGGGAAACTACTTCGAGGAAGGCATCAAAAAGTTGATACCCCGCTTCACCACCTGCATTGAGAGGAATGGCGACTATGTCGAAAAATAGCTTACATATGTACTACGGTAACCAAGTATTTTTTTGTTTAAATAAAAAAAATTGTAACCTACAAAAATTCAGTACACTAAATTTCTGGATATGCCTCGTATATAAATAAAGAGCCACACCATAGTCACGTTCTCACGTAGTATTAAATACTCTAATTCTAATTTATTACATATTCCACACAAATCTTAATTGCTATATAAAGTATAAAAAATACACATATAAGAAAACACAAAATAATTAGTTCAAAATATAATATAATAAAAAGTGTATTTATCCCTTTTAGCTAAATCTCTCAAATTTGTTGTAAAATTTGTTACAGCCGTTCGCAGCAATTCTGTCAAATGCTCGTTTGTTAGCTGCGAACGATGTTTTGATTTTATAAACTTCATAGAGGAGTACAAGGATTCACAACTATATGTTGTACCGAAAATGGAAAATAATCGGCAAGCAGCTTTCTTTAAATTAGGGTATTTTAATTCTGGCATAAGTTTCCAAAATCGCGAAAATACAGGTATAATGGGGAAGGAAAGTATCTATATTTTTATAAGAGACATTGGGAGCCACACTTAACCCAACGAAAAGCCGCATTTGCCCACGTCTGGTATAGAGTATTGATGATGAAATGGAGATATTAAAAACAATCCAAAAGCGGCCCTGATTTATGAAGGATGGCATGTATTACAGGGTCGAAAAACCTCTTCCTCTGACACATACAATGCCCGCTTAATTAACTCAGCCTTTATCCGCGTGTCAGAAGTCATTTGTAAGTGTCTGAGCTATATTACCACTCATCACACGACTCGGTCGTATACTGGTTCACCCATAACTTTATATCCTCTGTGGACCATTCAAAGTGGAAAGAGATAAATTTGATCTGAGTATTGAACAGTTTTGATTGGCTGCTTTGATTATCTTCTGTCTTCTGTGTCATAGATAATCGGAGACGCGTCTACTAAATATGGCATCAGGGATTAGTATTAATTGAAGAATAAACGGGGTGACAATGTATGACAGAATACGGAATGAAGTGATTAGGGATGAATGTGAACTTAAAGCTGATATATTGAGGAAGATGAAGAAAAGCACTCTGAGATTGTTTGGGCATGTAGAACGAATCAATGATAAAAACTAACAAAACAAATATTTGTGTAAATATAAGGGGAAGGCATGCTAGAGGAAGACCAAGCAAAGAACGGTTGTATCAATTGAATGATATATTGAAAGAAAATTTAGAAAGTCAGAGAAATTGTAGAAGTTGTATGAGAATGTGTATGAATGTTGAAGAGGCGGAGGATATGGTACCGTGATAGCAAAGTCTGGAACTCTGTCGTCTCTGTCTACCCGTGATGTGATGGTATGTATGTATGATTGTGGAAAAACAGACAGGTCATTTTTTAATCATCTTTAATCAAAACGTCTATTACACTACACCTTATTACTGGAGATGACTAATTCGGATATTTGCCAGAATATCTCAGGTAACATTTCTTTTTCCTACGATCAGGTTTTTATAATATTTTTTAACCTTGTTTATTGAAATTTATGAACTGGAGAACAAAAGTTGTTTAGATATTAAAATTCAAACTATAATTTTTTTAATATTGAGATGGTTTGGCTACATTGCGATAGTAAAAAATAACGGGGGAAAGGAAATAAGCATGAAAAGTAGAAAAGCATGTATGCCGAGATATATGGATGAAGAAGATGTGAAAGTTGTGTAAACGAAAAGGATGGTATGGAGATCTTTCTCTCTGCCTTCTCTAAAAGGAAGACGTGATAGTGTGTATGTATGTATTATTATTTTATGAACTAAGAACATTGACGTCAGTCGCCTCGTTAGTAACACACCTGTCTTTCAACCTGGGTATCGCTAGTTCGATTCTCGTTGGTAACCGACGTTTCTTTAAAAAAAGGATTCCGATCTGATTTGCACTCAAAGTATGCTTGATATATTTCTGGTTGATTGGAGGAAATTGTCACATACTAATAAATCCGCACAGTTGTAACTTCTTTACTTTACTTATGTAAATAGTCAAAGTTATATTAAAGTCCATACAATGTCCATACTCATGGCCCAATCTAGGTAGTCTGACAATCGTGTTAAAAATCTTCAGGAAGAAGTTTGATATTCTTCTTCCAGGAAACAGTTATGGGGATAGTGGGTACTAACATATATAAAAAAGATCCAAAAAAGTAATTTTGTTTTCCACATTATTTATTTTTTCCAAAATCTCGGGTGTTTTTCTAATCCCACATAGAATAAATAGTCCAAATCCTTTCCATAGATACATCTCTAAGTGCGGTACAGTCTAACCGTTTACCCTTGCGTGTAAACCTCCCCCTGGCGAGGGGCAGCCGATCGGAATGTGCATTCTGAAAGGGTGAGATGCAAATCGGATTAAGGGATCCGGGTGGCACTTTGCATGGACTATCGTTCACATTTGAATGTGTGAATCAGATCTAACTAAATTATCGATGTTCAAATTTCTACGGTCTTATAAAAAGCTGTAGTGGTTTAAAAATTTAAATAACGGTTCATAATAATAATATAAATATTATATATAAAATTAATAGAAATGTGTATGATGCAATATCAAGCTCTGCCGAAACAACGTATTAGTGCCAATATTCGTGTATGAAAGTGAAATGTTGACGTGGAAAACTAATGAAATGAGTCGAGTACACGCATGCACTAAAATATATATTTGATGTGTCAATGTATGACACAATAAGATATGTAAATATAAGGGATGAAGGTGAGCTAAAAACTAATGTGTTAATTAGGATGAAAAATTATTATATTGATGTGGTTTGGACATGTTCAAAGGATGGGTGACGAAATATGTATTCGACCAATTCATAATATAATCATGAGAGGGAGCCGTGGAAGAGGACGATCGATAAAAGTATAGTTAGACCAAGTCAATAAAAAATTCAAAGAAGGAAAGATTATGAGTTAGATAAACATAAATAATTGAATGAGAACATGATGAATATGGAGGAGGCGTGTGTCGTAATAGAAAAGTTCAGCGTTCTGTCTTCTCTGCCCACCCCAACAGGGGATTGACCTGATGGTATATATGTAACTTACGGATGAGTTAATGGAGAAAAAAGAAAATGAAACTCATACTTCTCATAGTTTTAGAAACAGGAGTCTAAAACTATGAGAAGTATGAGTATAGGTGGATGGTTGCCGCTCAATTCTCAGAGATTCCAGCGTAGCTTTAATGAGTCTCGGTGAAGATAATAGATTCTTCGTTGACCGGTAGAACATTGTAGAAATAAAAACATAGTATGACGTTTCAGAAGACGAAAATATATTTCACCCATTTTGCATCCTTATGTTTAGCCCATCGCACATTGCAAGCGTCTCGATCGGACCGCTTGTGCAGCCATTCTGGGCTAGTTCAACGCTTGTCACGCGTTTATCGCGCGTAGGGGCTAGATTATATGTAGCGATAATGCGAGGACCATACAAAGGGATGTTTTATTACAATACAACCATTTTAAAGCAATGATTTTACAATATTTAATGGTAATATAAATAACAATGACTATAACATGTTAAATAAATAACAATGACTAATATACGTACAATACAAGAGCTTTTTTAATAAACTTAAAGTCAGCTCTAATGCACTACTAAAAGTGTAATAAAGTCAAAAAAGAAACATGGGGAGCTAAAAATAATATTTTATTGTAAATATGTTAAAGAGGTTCTAAGTGAAAAATAAAATTAGAATTCTGAATTCCAACGCAAATGTCACCATCAACTCACAGTTTGGAAGACATACGTCTTACCGATTAGGCCACGAAGGTCGTCTATGATATGTGTTTTAAATGATAACATGCCTTCTATCTGTCATATCATTGTCACTTGCAATAGAGCTCTTTGATTTTCGAGTAGATATCAAGATATTTAGTCCTGACAATGAGGGCAAGGACTATAATACGCCTTAAAGGGCTGGTCTAGTAGGAAAATCTCCTTTTCCTTGTTGGTAATATATCTGTATTCCAGCCTGGAGGTTGTGAGGTCGATCCCCTTTGATACTCACAATTCTATAAAGGATTCTAATCTGGTTTTCATTCAAGGCTTGTTATTACCTTTCTGATTGATTAGAAGATATTGTCACATAGCAATACACCCATCAGGTTGTACTGCACACAATGGAAATATAATACAATAGAAAACCTTAAATTTTTAAAGCAGCTTCTTAGATAAATAAATATGTCTGAAATAGAGTGCACAATATGAAGGCTGTGAGAGAAATGGTAGTATATCATATAAGTAAAACCTTTTAACACAATTTCAGTTCCGGTTTACAAAAATAAACAGATTTAGCATTTAGTAAGATATCGAAAGTCGAATTAGCCTCAAAACGACACCCCCAGCACAATACCACCCCTCCGTCTTACCCTTTGGAGGGAGGGATGATATGCTAAAACCTCTTTCGGCGACAAAGATTTGTAAAAGGGTAGACAACGATCTTGGATGAAATGTCTGCTGACAACTCACAGTGGTGGAGTTGGATTTCAAAAACTCAAAACTATCACAGAAACTTTATTTTAATTTATTCTTCAATTTTTACTCAGCACATTTTAATAAAACCTTAATTAGTTAGCATCAAATATCGAAAGATTTATAGACAAGTTCTTTTTTGCTTATCTTTCATTGATAAGTTCGTATCATATGTCGTTGATATGTTAGTATCACCTATTGTTTTAGTATCACATATTGAAAGATGCACCCGATACGTTTTTTGTTGTTCGTTGCTAAGTCCGTATCACATATCGTTGGTATATCAGTATTACTTATCGGAAGATCTAGAAAAACGTTTTATGTTAGTTTTTCGTTGGTAAGTGCGTATTACATATCGTTGGTAAGTTAGTATTACATATAAATTTGGTGGTGTCACATATTGGAAAATGTACATAAACTTTAATTGTTGTTCATCTTTCTTTGGTAAGTTCGTATCCCATATCGTTGGTATGTTAGTATGACCTATCGGAAGATTTAGAAAAACGTTTTATGTTAGCCTTTCGTTGGTAAGTAAGTGTGTATTACATATTGTTGGTAAGTTAGTATTTCATATAAATTTGTTGGTATCATATATCGGAAAATGTACACAAATTTTAATAGTTGTTCGTCTTTCGTTGATAAGTTCGTATCACATATCGTTGGTATGTTAGTATCACACATCGAATGATCTACAGACTTTTTTGTTGTTATTCTTCTTTCGATGGTATGTTTTTAATAGTTTTCTTATTAAATATGGATGTGCGAGTATTACATATGCGTTTGCAAAGATATGCCCAATTTAATGGATTCAGTCGTTACTTTCTTATACTTACCCTCAACAAAGTATTGTTTACCCTTTTGGTATAGTAATAATCGCTACGTTCTTGGCCCGCTTTAAGAAGCGACTGAAAAAACTCTTAATTTATAGTCAGTAATATAACGTGTTTCATTCCTAATTTTTTACCTTTTCTTCTTCACCATCCCTTCCTTTTCCTTTAATTGATGATATCTCACTTTATATACGAAAAGGAATGTTCGCGTGATTGTCCATATTTGTGGGGGTTGTGGGCGTATGCTCACGTATGTGTTCATGGATTTCGTAGGGATGGATAATCATTTGAATGTTTTTTGCGACCATGTTACTTGCTCCATTTACTTTTGTCTGGTTGTCTGGAAGATATTTCAACCTGGCAATAAGCCCACCAGATTGTCGCAGGGAATAGTGTAATTAATGGAAAAACCAAGTCATTATTTATTGAACATTCTAAATATTATTTGTTATTCCAATTATTATATCACGACATGTATGTTTTCCTGTTATCGAAGCCGTCTTCCATTGACTGAAGTTGATTTGTTACGAGAGCAATGCTTAGATCCAGCTGGTATAATATACCTATCACGTTCGTGGTTTCCTTCTTTATTTATTACTGTTTCATTTCTGTTAATAACTGTATTTATTTCATGTGTGTCTTGATTATTCGTTTTATTTAGTTTAAAAAATAATTAAAAACTTACAGATTATAAACTAATATTTAACATTATATTCCAGGTGCATGGTTGCGCGGTAACACATTGAACTTCCGTGCGGAAAGTGGCCGGTTCGAACCCCGCATTATGCTACTCCCCTTAAATGGTACAGGCATTTTTTCCGCCTAGTATTTGGGGGTATAAGTATACCTATAACTTCGTTCATATTTATTCTTAAAAATAACGAGAAAAAAAAACCATGCCGGTGTGCTCCGATCGTCTCACTTCAGGTGTGCCATCGGATCCAGTACAGTGGTGTGGCCAATGAGTTTACTAGTGTGCAACGACTCACTCACTTAAATAGGAGAAAATAGACGAAAATCTACGGCACAGCTTCACTTTCTAACTAAATTGACGTTGGAATGGCGAGGGGATCCTCGACTTCGAGGCCCAGGAATGACGAGTATTTTAAATCAGAGAACATGACATAACATACCTACATTTAAATATTTTTTTCACTTCAACAATATTTAAATCCATTATTGACATTATAAAACACATACATAACATACGAGTAGATAACGAAACGATCGGATGCTATTGACTTCTGTAATACTTTCTGGCATTCCACGAAAAATAAAACTTTTGAAGTATAAGTTATTTTGACATTTTATTATTTTGGTTTTAGGAAAGGATAAAGTTATTGTAACTTCTCATGGGGTTATTATGGACCTTTCCGTGAATAATTTGGTAACAAATGATTATGTATTTATAACTTTAAAATATAGACTAAGACTTTAAATATTATAGATTGTTTTAGTGTACATTCCAGTTTACAAAGATTCTAAAATGTTTTTTTACTATCAGAGTAACATAAAAAGGATTCCACCCGTGCGTTTAGCTTGCAAATCAGCATTCGGCTCTTACCCCGGCCTACACGGGATCAACCGATCGTCTAGGCCGATAGTACCTGCTCTTCAGCTCTGCTGTCCTAGGAGGTAATTTCGTCAGAAGCCTCCTTGCACATTTAAATGAAGGATAAGGACCTTTATTAGGACCGTCGATTGATAAGGACCAAAATATTCAAAAAAACACCAACCCCCATTTTGTACACTATATTTAATGAAATAAATATTTAAAAAATATCTGCTGAGAATAATATACACGTAAATATACTCGTAAACGATTTTGCATATAAAACTACGACCAAGGCACGAAAATCAGACACGACCAAGGAACGAAAATCAGACACGACCAAGGAACGAAAATCGCACACCCACCATTTTATATTATGATCATCATCAACATTACGCCATATCCCTATTGGGGTGGGCAGGAATAACAGATTTCAGTTTGTTTTATTCTGGCATACATCTTTCGTTTCAACCACGTCTATCTATATTAGGACCTTTTTTAGGACACGTCTATATCAGATTTTTTTTTAAATGTTTCTAGTTTAGTTTTCACTTAAGCCTCTCAAACATGTCCTGGTTGGCTGGAAGATATTGCCATATGGCAATAATTCCCCCAATTTATACTGTATACAACGAAAGTGTAGTACAATGCATACACCTCGTTATGCATACTCTTTTATTATAAAAGCTTTTCACTCCTTCTTATATTAGAATCTGATTCATTTGGCCGTTTCATGATTTTAGTCTTTTTAAACATCTTGTATTTTCTAAATAAACTGTTTATATTATTTTCTATACCTTTTATTTTCATTCTTTTTACGTGGTCGAACTATCTTCACGCTCATTTCTTCATCGTAAGCACTAAGTCTTCGACGACCGACGATGACGACGACGACGACCTCCGTGGCCTGGTGGTAAGACACTTGTCTGCCGATCCGGAGGTTGCGGGTTCGATCCCCGCTGGAACCCAGATTTTTTTAAATAGGATTCCAGTCTGGTTAACACTTAGGGCCTATAAAAATATCTTTCTGGTTGGTTGGAAGAGATTGCCACATGGCAATAAACTCGCCAGGTAAAATAAATAAAAAATAAAAATAAAATAAGTCTTCTTTAAATCCGTTTTTTTTTCTAATATCCTGAATCTTTATTCTGTCATACATTGTTATTCCCCAGATTCTATACGACGCTCTAATTACTTAAATTTTTTTATGTATTGTATAAAATATATTTTCTAAAGAGAATATGGCATGACAATAATTTGTACCGGCTTGTACGTAGGATCTTTAAAAAAAACTCAAGTCTTTTAATAATTTGAAACTCGGAATGGTGGTCAATGAAATTATGGGCAAAAACACTCTCTATTCGAGAGGAATTATTCAGTGCAGGGTTTTATCTGAAAACCTTATGTATCTAAAGTTAGCACTATAAAAGCACAACCAAAGAACTCAATCTTTTTATTTTGAAAGTAAGACTTACGTTTTTACCATAATTTCTTAAGAGTAGTGAAAATAAACTCATTAGATTTTTAAGTATTTATTTTTATGGAACATTTTCTGTTTTTTTTTTTAAATTATTTAGAATTTGAATAAGTCTAGGTTTTGTATCTTAGTTCCTGATATCCAGCTCTCAGTAAACTAGGAACTTTCCCCTAGTATTCTAGGCATCCTACTCTTAGTTAACTAGATACATTTTCCCCAGTAAACTATTTATTCTGCCTTCAGAAAACAATGTACATTGCTCCCAGTAAACTAGGCCCTTTGCTCTTAGTAAACTAGATACTCTGTTCCCAGTAAATTAAGTATACTGTTCCCAGTAAACTAAATACACTACTTCCAACAAACTAGGTACTCTGTTCCCAGTAAACTAGGTACTCTGTTTCAAGCAAACTAAGTAAACTGATACCCAGTAAACTAGATAATTTGTTACCAGTCAACTAAGTACTATGGATTTAATAAACTAGAAAACTAGGTACACTAGTTCCAGTAAACAATTTAAATCGAATTAGGAAAATCTCTATATACGTATTTTCTTTATATCAATTGAATATATATTTACAAAAACGAGTTATCCACAAAAATGTACATTTTTCATTTATTTGAATAAAGAAATAATTTATTTGAATAAAGAAATAAATTCTGCTTTCAGAAAACAATGTACATTGCTCCCACTAAACTAGGCCCTTTGCTCCTAGTAAACTAGATACTCTGTTCCCAGTAAATTAAGTATACTGTTCCCAGTAAACTAAATACACTACTTCCAACAAACTAGGTACTCTGTTCCCAGTAAACTAGGTACTCTGTTTCAAGCAAACTAAGTAAACTGATACCCAGTAAACTAGATAATTTGTTACCAGTCAACTAAGTACTATGGATTTAATAAACTAGAAAACTAGGTACACTAGTTCCAGTAAACAATTTAAATCGAATTAGGAAAATCTCTATATACGTCTTTTCTTTATATCAATTGAATATATATTTACAAAAACGAGTTATCCACAAAAATGTACATTTTTCATTTATTTGAATAAAGAAATAAACGTACTACAATCATGATGGGCAATAATGTCAATTAATGAAGTTAAAAATAATACGTTACTTAATTTAGTTACTTCATGCAAGCCAATATAAAATTACATGAAATTTCCATACGTGTTGTATACTTTGACATAAATGCCCTCGTCTAATTTACATTAAATATTATAAAAATGAATATTTTTTATTTCAGTAGAAAACATAAATATAAATATTTCTTGTAAATTTGAAAAAATGTGCAATTCAATCATAAATTTAAAACGTACTTCAATCATGATGGGCAATAATGCCAATTTCCAAATATATCTCTTTCTCTGCGAATTCCAGTCAGACGCCAGTTAAATTCAATACACCCACAAATATTTTTCCACTCGAATTAATATTTCCCGCCCGATCGTACCATTGCTAAGAAGTTTGTTGCCAACCTAAAAAAGTAAAAATCCCAAGTTTCCTGACTTGCAACGAATAATGCCACTGGCAAGTACATACTATATCTGCTTTCTTTGTCAGTTTAAATCCAACAACGCGAAAATCAAAATATTTTTTTTCAAAATCTAGTGATATTATGAACCCTCCATTTTATATGATTGTGTAAAATAGACGTCGTCTAGTTGGTAAGACACATGTATTCCGACTCGGGGGTATAGGGTTCGATTAAATTGTTTTCCAAAAGGAATTCTAGTCTGGTTTTCATTTAAGATTTTTTAACAACTTTCTAATTGGTCGTAAATGGAAACAAACCCGCCAAGTTGTATTGTATTAATTAAAAGCGTAATGCGATGTTTTATCCCAAGTTTTTTTAGTAAATTATATTCTGTACTACTACACTTCCATTGTATACAGTAAAATCTGGCAGGTTTATTATCATGTAATAATCTCTTGCAGCCACGCAGGAAAATGTTTAAATAAGTCTTTAGTCAAAACCAGACTGAAAGCTTTATTTGATAAACGTGGTATTCTTTAAAATTTTGCTAGCGAGAGTTGACTGAATTCGCTCTTTGAACATATTTTTTTTTATCATATTTATTTAATAAATAAATCTATAACATATGATAGACATTCGCCAAAGGCTATACTTATATATAAATTTATAACTTAATAATTTATCTTATTTATATATTATAACTATGAACTAAATTAATTTTAATTTCCTACATGTCATTTTATTTTTAACAATCTTAATATTTACAACATATTCTGTGTTCTCAATTAACGTAATCAATTAATCACGCAATACACATAATTTAACCGGCACCTAAATAGTAATTAAACCACTAAAAATGTATTCAAATGGTATCGGGTTGGCTAAAATATATTTTTAGATAACAAACACCGCATTGTAGATGTGATGAAGAATATCTATATAAAAATATACTTACCATTGACAAAAAAAAACTGTTAACGATTTCTGCTACGTCTGCAACTAAATGCAGCATCTACCAACCAAACGTAATACTTTTACGTTGTGATACAGAAATTTAATTTCCCTCGCATTAGACACGAGCCAATTGTTGCATTGAAAATGAAAATATGCTCCTGAGGGTAAAGGGGTGCTCGGTAAGAAGCGAGGGGGAGGTGGTAATGCTTGTCGCGCGTAAAGTGTTACCATACTTCGAAATTATTATGTAAAAACGGTAAATTCAAAAGATATGGTGGAATATCCGGCAGGTGGGTTCTTGCGAAGGTAGAAGGGTTTTTTAATCAAGTTTCCGACAGCTTCCGCAATAAGAATATTGTATAAGAATCATATGTTATAATCTTGAATTTATTTTTTTTCGTCGGAAGAAATTGAAGGTATGGAACTCAAAAAAGTATTTCAATGAATTTAGCGAGATTAAATAACTATAAATCTTAAAATATATATTATATTTGTAGATTTTCAAAGGTTTTTTCCTAGTTTGAAATGTTTTTCGGAACGGTTACCGTGTTCAGCTGTTTTCAAATATGGCCGACGTTTTGAAGGGGTTGCAACCTTTATCCTTAGAGTGACGACAAAAAACATTACCAAATATGGTCAGGAGCGCCCACTTAGACCCACACTCGCGACCGCAACGTGAGCATATTTGGTACGCTCAGCCACCCGCTTTCACGATAACTTGAAGAATTGTTGAACTGAAAAATATATGAAAATGTAAGTTCTCGAATATAAAATGATACATGTAAGGTACATACATATCACGCTATTTTCCTATTGGGTTAGGTAGAGAGGACAGCTCCCTAACTTTCTCTATCTCGACACACGTATTTCACTTGTTTCCCATCCAAACACCTTTTACTTCGTACTATTTCCCTCTTTCAAAATATTTACTCGATCCAATCACGCTTTCCGTGGTATTCCTCTACCACGCCTTCCACTTTAAATTGCACTATATTTGCGTTTTTTTAGTCTTTCTTCATTCATTCGTTCCACGTGCCAAAACTATCTCACGGTATTTTTTTTCATCTTGCATTGAAGTGAAAAAATAGTAAATGTATGTTTTAGGATGTAAAATTATGTATTTAGGTTACATACATACCATCATCTAGAGAAATATCATTGATGATGTCATGCCCCTGTTGAGGTAAGCAGAGAAAACACAGCTCCACTTAATTCTATACTGGCACACATCTTTTCTTCTACCACGTCCATACATTTCATCATATTTTGTATACTGTGTCAATTCAATCGATTACAATCACCATATTATCATTACCTGGGGATGGGATTTTATTTTCCTCACGACAGATTACCCGTTGACTAAACCAATTATCAGAGAATGAGGGGTTGTTAGTAAAAAGAGGGTTACGAGAGAGAAAAAAATGGAAAATTACACAAACTTTTGTAATACAGATGAAATATAAAAGATGTCATAAAAAAAAGGTTTACATACTTTGAATGACTACAATTTTAATATATATTACGGTACATCTAAAATCAAAGAAAACAAACGATAAGTTTTTTAATTTATCGCAAATACTCAAATTCATAACCGTTCTGGCCCATGGACTGCTGATAACGTGGAATCGCAAACATCACGTATAATTTGTTTTGGTATTTGGGCGCATTTTCTTTCAATGGCTTCTCGCAATTAATTTTCTGATGCCGGTTTTGTGATATAAACTTTATTTTTGACGAGTCCCCTTAAAAAAAGTTCATTAGTGATAGGTCTGAGGAGCGCGGAGAGTATTCAATGATACATCTACGTAAATCTACCTGTTCGACAATTTTTCATCAATACTTTCTCATATCACGATGGTAGTGGGGAGGTGCATCATCTTGAAGGATACGAAAGTCCTCTTTCTTCCTAAACTCCTCACTAAGACACGGAAAAAACAATTTCCTGCAGCAAGTTTAAGTAAACGGACGATATAAAAGTGTGTATACATTTTTTCGGACACCCCTTATTATTTTGATGGAAATACAAATTCTTGATGGAAGTTTAAGTAAGTATATTCTCAATAAACAAACGCAGAATCTATGTACTAGCAAAAATATACTTCTTACATATTATTGTTTTTATTACGACATCAATATATACCATGGATACGACGAGTACGTGAAACCAGAGAAATCTATTTTCTGATGGAAATTATAGGGATCAGAGCATGACACATAACTGGGTGTATAATATCAATTAAGTGCACTGTTAGTGGTCTCTGGATTGCCCTCGAGCGCATCTTAATGGCCACGGGGAGGAACGTGGGATGTCACGAGGGGTGACAGATTAAGTTTGGGATGGAACAGGCTTGCTACAGCGACGACAAGGGTTGTACTGAGTGACCTTAAAGAAGGTTTATATAGATTTACCGACAGAAGATGACTCCAATAGTCATGGTTAATGAAAGGTGGAAGATTAATTACTTTTGAATGGAAACTAATGAAGGAGGTGTATTTTTTATAATAATTTCGATGTATTTGTTATTTGATTAATAATTTAATGGTTAGCACTACAGTGCATTGGGATGCAAATTTGCATCATAATAATTAAAAAAAAATGATAAATGCAAGACCGTCTTTTGGGAATAAAATACACTAAAATCATATGGTACAACTATCTCTCTTGTTGACTATTTGCAAAATAAAAATAAAAAAAGGCATTTGTATATCAAAAAATTATTTTTAATTCTGACAGTGGGAGGAATGGTGGATTCAACTTTTTACTGCATTTCAAGAATTAATTAAACCATAATAAAAGTGTTTTAGAAGTTAAAAAATAATAACAATTCAGGTATGTTTTATTTATTTACACAATATTTTCGTGTAAAAACTTATCTGCATCGTAAACATTAACAAAATATGTGTGAAGTAAATTTGCATTATCATGCATTTTTTCAATAAAAAAACACTAAAAATTATTTTTGATTTTTTTCATTATTTTTCCCGTTGTATACATCATGTTTTCTATGCTGAGTGTAAATTTCATCAAAATCTATGATGTCGTGCATTGTAGGGTTAGTATGTTATACCACAACTTAATGAATTCTTCGCGGGTATGGATTTTGTGAAGAAATCCGTCTACATTGACTCCATTGTAACTAGCTTCAATGACTCTACTACAGAAATAAAGCGTAGAGAGGGATTGGCGAAGAACGCAATGATCAGCCTTGTTAAAATATGGCAGGATGAAGAAATATTTAGAAATATGACAATGAGAATCATCAAAGTAAAGGTCTTCTCTATATTTATATATGTAGAATTATGGAAGCAGATATTTATTGTATGCTCCAAATATTTAGAAAGATGAAAATCAGAATCATCAAAGTAAAGGTCTTCTCTATATTTCTATATGCAGAATTATGGAAGCAGATATTTATTGTATTCTCCAAATATTTAGAAAGATGAAAATCAGAATCATCAAAGTAAAGGTCTTCTCTATATTTCTATATGCAGAATTATGGAAACAGATATTTATTGTATTCTCTAAATATTTAGAAAGGTGAAAATCAGAATCATCAAAGTAAAGGTCTTCTCTATATTTCTATATGCAGAATTATGGAATTAGATATTTATTGTATGCTCCAAATATTTAGAAAGATGAAAATAAGAATCATCAAAGTAAAGGTCTTCTTTTATTTACTTTGGATAGCTACTAAGCGCTAGCACAGCAATTCATCAGATGAGACAGAGTCTGGGATCTCCGAGCATCGGACTCGAAAACCTTCAAAAATCTTATTAAGTTGACATTCTACATGCTATTGAAAATTTCTTTGTAGTAAATGACAGGAGTGACTTATTTCATCAAACGGTCCTGGAGTAAAATGTGTGGTGGAATTGGATTATATTGTTAAACAATTGTTTATTATATTTGGTTTTAAGACAAGAACAATGACAACCTCCTTGGCCTAGTTAGTAAGATGTCTATTTTCCAATTCTGGGGTTACAGGATCGATTCCCGTAGGCACCTCAAGATTAAAAAAAATATATTACAGTATGGTTTTCAATTAAGGCTTTTTAAAACACCTTTTTAGTTACCGGAAGACATTAATTACCACATGGAAAAAACCCCATAAGGTTGTACTGTAGACAATAAAAGTGTAATAAAATACATTTATTAGAATTTTTATATCATAGATTTTATAAACACAGTGTTACTGTCTCACGATGAAAATTTGAATACAAAACTCGGGGGTGGTCTTTGGGTCGACATAACTCGCATCCGGCCTCGGGGTTGGGGTTTAATTGCCTTCCCGATGTAACATTTGCATATAAGGCCTTTAGAGGGCCACGATTTAGACGTCTTAAGGCCATGAAGCCTCGTTGAAGGCTCCGTTACACCATTAGACGGGGTGGAAATTGCTCTGACCCATGTTATGCGGGGCTCTAGCGGTCTCGTCAAATGAAGGGTTTAGAGTTTAGAGATTCCAATCAGGAATAAATTCATAGAGACATGTGTGCAAGTTCAGAAGTACGATTAATTCGAAAAACCTATTCTTTTTTTTCTGTTTATCGGCAACCATGGACATTAGTGCGATTAATACCGAGGTTTCTTTTAATTTCTCTAGATATCATATTATTTTTTTACTGAACATAGTAAGGATTCCTTCTGTTAAATAATTATTTGATTTGATTGGTTCAATTTCTACAGGTATCCTTTTTTTTTAAAGACACACTGCAAGATCCTTTCCTAATCAAGTGATTTTAAAACGTTCATTTATGACGCCAATAACTGTATCATCTTTCAGCCACGCTCTTTAGCATGTCCGCATCACAGGGAACATACTAAATAATATATAAAAGTAAAGCTGTAACGAAGTGTAAAGAGAGTGAAATGAATTTCAGTGAAATGGGATATAGAAATAACATTAAAATCGAGAGTTCTCTATTACATGGCAAGTCCAATATATAATTTATTTTATTTATTTATTTATTATTACACATGACAAGAAATATACACAATTTGCGAAAAAACAACAGTTAATTTGATTTGGACATACAATTTTAATGGATCTGGGTTTGTTGTCTTTCATTTGTCGTATCCCCAGTAAACTAGGCTTTTGCCTGTATCTCACTGAGAATATTTATCATAACAAAATAAATCGATACTTCTTTCCGATTTTTTATTACACAAAAACAAAACCCCGTTGCACGCTCTCATCAACCTGACAAACAGTGACACTCAACTACAACTGGAAACATCTTGCGAAATTCAACTCCTCACACATCATCACTCCAGAAAGACAATAAACCATAGGTTCCGAGAATGCTGCGTCTGATGTTCGATCAGACATCTAAATGATTCCACCATCAAGTTATGTCTCCCAGTGGTCGGCAAGGGGCAAAAAGGTGTTTACTTCATTCTATACTGATATACTCCATTGCTTCGGGTATGTATAAACACCTTGTCATGTATACCAAACTCGCCTATTTTTCAGATTTTTACTTCACGAATTTGATCAAGTCACGTTTTCTTAGCTTCCTAATTTTCTTTGCTTCTCGAATTTATTTAAGCTTTAATTGTATTTCGTAGGTTTGTTCTTAATTCCTATTTATTAACCTCAAGGTTTGAATAATAGGGGCGAAGACTATGTGGTATGCCGGCCATGTTAATTTTGTTTTCAACAGTTAAATGGCTTTTTTGACACAAAATATTCAAAAAACATAAACAAACAGAATTTTACATCGACACGTAAACATTATAAAACGAACCACATACCAAAGCGAACCCATATAATTTAAATGATTCAACATCACTTAAATCCTGTAAGTGGTAAATTCACATGAAAATCCATACAATGCCCTTATTGATTTTCTAATCTCTGTAGTATTGTTACGCAAGAATTATGCAAATATTTATTTGCTACTGCAAACCCATACAATTTAAATTATTCATCCCGGCAAGAACAACTTCATCACTTAAATCCTGTAAGTGGTAAATTCACATGAAAATCCATACAATGCCCTTATTGATTTCCAATCTCTATAGTCTCATTATGCAAGAGTTGTGCAAATAATTATTTGCAACTTCTTCACTATGAAATAAAATATTTTGCTGAGTGCGCCTACAAAGAATGTTTAACATGACAAGCTAAGCTAGTTCCTGACTATTGAAAAACGAGTTGTTAGAAATTGAAGTTTTTCAACATATCTGCATCACAAATGCACATATATTGAGGAGCATTATACGAACAAAATGATTTTAGTTTATTAAAAAAAGTATTGAAAATGTATGTTAGGAAGAAAAACTTTCAAAAGAAAACGTGTTTCATTTCCCCGCATCCTCGGATTCGCTAATTCATATTATTGTCCATTTCTCCATTCGGAGATGCCTTAATTCAATTAGCCCCTCTCTGGCTTGTGTTACGGTGGCCCCAGCAAAAATGTTTGTTATTGTTATTATTATTACTCTAGTTATTATTATTATTAACATAACTGCAGTTATATTATCTTGATTGCATTCCAGCTCCGCCCCCCAAATCAAATTGCATTTGTGCGTTGAGTTATGGTGGGCAATTATTATGAATACAGAATCATTGGGCTATTACATAATTTTTTAATTTAAGTAATTAGTGGGAGAGCAGAAAATATATACAGATATATTTAGTTGTATAGTGAAACTGAATTTGTACTCAGTAATAAATTAATCAATGCTGCAAGAAATTAAAAAATAAGTTGAAAAACGATGAGGTCTCATATGTAATAGTTTAGGGGTTGTAGCCGTTATTTATTTATTTAGCACTTTTATGCAAATAAATTTGGCGGATTTACTGGCGGATAGTAAAAAAACTAACCAAAAAAACAATCAAAAGATAAATCTCAACGAAACTAAGCATGAAGATGGGAATTGTATGGGAGTTAAGGAAGAAAAATATTTTGAAGTAAATAATGCTTCTTAATTATTGATAAGAATATAGCACATC